>BJBW01001751.1:0-143846 GCA_004320125.1 Scolopax mira | reverse complement strand
TTAATTTCAGCATTTCATTAGTTAGAAGAGGCCCAGTTGAAAAAGTAAAATTACTGAACAGAAAATTAGTTCTGTTTCACCTCAAACCAGGACAGTATTTAATGTTTGCAACTCTCTGAAAATCTAGCTTGAGACATCATAATCACCTATTGATCTGTCTGTAGAACACAGGCAGGCACAATCATTTCTTGGGGATTTTGCTTGTCACGGCCAATTGATTCTAATTTCTGATTTATTTTGTAAAAGAAAGTTAAAATAGCTGTTACTGGTGAAATACCCCCTGCATCTATTTTTAAATTAATAGGTGGTGTCATCATCTCAACTAACTTTAGCCACCTAAAAGACAGGAAGCTACTGTCAGTAATTGTCTAGTCCACAGAGAGCAGCAAGTACTTGCAACATCTTTCCTCCATCCTAAAAGAGGCACCAGAAGAGACTGGAGGAGTTGTTCCAAACTAGATGTCAAATTTCCCATGTAATCAATGGAAAGAGACAAACGCCCTGAATATGTAAGAAATGGAAGCAGGTAGCTGATACCACAGACCTCAGTTTTGGATGATAAAGATAAAAGAAATGGATTGTAACTTGTTGGAAGAAAAGATGCTTTTCAGTTCTCCATTATCATTTTAAAATGTAATGGAGAACATTTTTTCCCCTCTAACTTTTGTTTTCTGTTCTTTTGGGAACGACACTGGAAAAGTTATAAATTTGGAACAGTGCTGCTGTTGTATTATGACCATCTGTAGGGGTTAATTAATTCTGTCTTCAGGATCTAAATAGAAATTTCATATCATATCATCTTGAAGGCTTTAATCTTGTAAGAAAAAAAAGCCCAGTTCTTCCTTCTTTTCTATATTTTATGTGACTTAGAAAAACATCTTCATAACCAGTATGTGATAGTAGCCCCTTTCTTATTGTCTGTATCCATACCATAGTATACTGTCACTGTGATAAACGTATATACTTAAGTGGGAGCATAAACTGAAAAATAACTCTTTTTGTACAGTGGTATGATTGAAAACGTCATTGTGCAAGACCTTCAAAAACAAAGGAAAAAAATTTAAGTGCGCAATGAAAGACAATAAATGCAGTTTACATCTGTATGAAATATATGGCTTCAGTAACTTCAGTGATGCTTTAGTATGTATGATGTTTACATCCAACAAAGGATTATTTTAATTTGATTTTTATTTGTTTCACTTAAGTGTGACCAATAAAAAAAAAAAATCTCTTCATATTTGATTAATCATTGAATTTTCCGAAACTAGTTTCCCCCAGATAGCCATGCCACACTGCAGGAATAGGGCTCACAGATTCAACACAGCCCTCCAAGGCGGGCTCTGAACTGCAGACCCACCTAAAGGTACAGACGTGCTGGCAGCAGCTACGGCCCAGGACTTGCTGCAGGAGTGGGGACATCCCTGTGTGAGGAATGTCACTTGCTGTGACACAGCTTGGCTCAGGAAAACTCCAGAATTAAGAAACAACAAAGTTGAGGGTCTTTGTAATTCTATTGGGTACTATGAGCCAGGGTCAGGAGGTGAATGCAACTACAAAAATGTCAGAAAATTACTACTTAAGAGATTAAAATAAAAATAATACCATTGTAATCTAAAGCAATATCAGCATATGTGTTTGGGTTTATAGTAATTTTTTTAAAGAATCATCAGTGTTTAGTGCTGTGAGCCCAAACTCTTGAATTTTACACTACATACTGATATTATAATCCTGGTGTTAAGCATGGCTTCTTGGCCTTTACCCCAACTGTGAAATGAGACCAGTGCCCTTATCTGTCTCAAAAGATAGTGCCGAGGAATAATGAGCTTTTTTCCACTCTTGCGAATTGCCACTCTTCACAAACTTTTTTTTTTATTTAAAGTTGTATTATCTGTGAAAAAATTACCTTACTAAAACCACTGAGATCTCATTTGCCCCTCACCAAACAACACAATGAGAAAAATAATTTTATTATAAAATTTGTCTTCTTGTTTTTCAGGGCTGTGTATGCAAAGGTAAAAGTCCTTGCTTTTGTGACAGCACGAAAGGTAATAAGGTAAGAACAAATATATTTTTCCTCTCTTAAGGTTAGCTTATCCCTGGAAATCATTAATATATTAGTTGAGTTGATATCACGAGTGAATTTATTGCGTGACAGGATTCTGTCAACAGATCCACAGAGAATTGTAGAAAGACACACAGTTTAACTAAGAAGACTTTTAATTTATTTATTTTTTTAAAATGTGTAAGTTTGTTTACAGCATTGCATGATATTTGAACACCAACAGAAGTACAACTGTCCAAAGCACTGGGTCCCTTTCACAGACTCCTAACAAATGCCCACAGATGCCATTCCCCTGGCAGCAGCTCTCCTGTTACAGCTTTCGTAAGGCCATCGAGTGTCGTGTTCAGTGCTTCCCTCTTCCCATCTTTGGATCTCACCCATCTCCCCCCCCCTCACCTTTTCCAGTTCCTGAAGGAAAGCTACATGCACCAGTATCAGACAGATTCATCTGCAGACTGAGACAGGGGATGAGTTTCTAGGTCCTAATCAGGATCACCTTGCCAGCAGTGAGGGAACGGCACCAAATCCATCAAAAGTAAGCGAGCCACAGCCTGGCTGTTGCCAGTAGTAGCTTGGCAGAGGCTCGGAGTGGCTTTTGTACAAACCTGAATTACACAAATGCCAAAAATTCTTTCAAACTCCTGCTTGTAATTGGAAAAACAACTGATTCACAAATGAAAGGGGCATTATTAAAGAAGTCATGGTTGTCATTCTGGCTGTGGACACAGTCATTGCCCTACTGAACCTTCTCAGTAAATTCCAGATGTCTGTATAGACTTACGGTTGCGATTAGTCCCACTGATCAACACATCTGGCTGGTAAAGAATTACTCACAACTTTCCTCCTGTACTTTTATTAGCAAGAAAAGATGTCATATTGCACCACAGTAAACACTGCTGGTCTTGCCTTTAGGAAGCTTCATTTCAGTGGCAGAGAAAAGTTCTCTCAAAGTAAATATGTTCATTATTAAAACATATTTTCATAAGCAAGAAAGAAGAATACTCATGTCTTTAGTAAAATCTCAGTGCTTATTTTTCATGTTCTTAATTGGGTTAACCTAACTTATTCCTAACGAGTAAAATTGAGACCAAGTGAAAGATTCCAAAAAAATAAGCTGCCCTCTAAAAGAGAAATACTAATTAGAATGAACACCTGCAACTTGTCTTCATCAGTTCCATGTTAAAACAAATATGCAATTAGTAGGAAGGAGTTAATCATTGTTTACATTGATGAAGTTTTTCAGGCAGCTTTGGAAAGTCAAAACAATTACATCAATCAATATGTTTTGGTAACTGCTCAATGTTAAGAAATTCCCCAACCTGAGGATCCTCTGATCCTATTGATCTGTGAAGAAGAAGGTGTGGATGAAATTGCCTGTAGCGTGCGGAGGGGAGTGAAGGTGTCAGGAGAGCGCGGTGCTGCTCTGGACCTGGAGACCTTGTCTGTCGGGGGGCAGCGAGCTGAGAGGAGGATGATGGTCTTTATTTAATCCGTGAGTTAGTGCCGCGCCCCCTCCAGCCGCACGTCTTGGTATATCATTACCCTTCTGTGCTTTTCTTGGGATGCTGGTGGATGAAGTAAATGATTTGTCATAAAGAGCTCTGCCGGTTTATGATACAGACATCACAGAAACTTCTTCGTGCAATTCTTATTTTGATTTGTGTTAAAATGTTCTGGGATTATATTTTATCTTTTAAAGTTTATTATTTTTTTAAATTCAGAATCCATTTAAAAATCTGTTGCGTTTGTGGGATTTTGAAGGGCAAGAATCGGTGGAGGGACAAGCCAAGGTATTTTGACTACCCTGAGGCTTCTTTTGGATTCTAACTTGTATATCAAATAAAAAGATACCAGAACTTCTGCACAGCAGAATTCAAAATGCTTTTTTGTATAACTCTCCCCTGATAAAGCAATGAGAAAATTGTCTGTGAGAGAAACGACGACTCCATCCTCTCTCTCCCATGCCATGCTGTGATGTAAAAGGTCTGGAATAGGCAGCTCTTCACTGATTTAAAGATGAGCATGCTAAATTGCTGCTATCTAAAGAGCTAAAACACCTTTTATGTGAATGTCTAGCCTTGAAGCACTTTATTTTAGCCAAGATTAGACTTGCATTGTCATTATAAAAAACTGAAAATGCCCCTTCCATTGTAACTTAGCCTCCTGTATTCTCTTCATGTAGCTTTCATCTTTTGTTTCTTTTACCAAAACTGGTTTGGTTATTTGAACTTCACCTTAAAAAACACAGGAGAAAGTAATTGAGTGTCTTAATCTCTGAGAGTCAGAAAAGTTTATAAAGTTGTTGCTTAAAGCAAACTTCACTTATTCTATCTGGATGGATTCTATCTGGATGTTGCAGTTGATTCCCACACTTTCCATGGCATGCATGAAGAGAGGTAGTGATGATGTGGAACTGACCTTGCTCTACAGCAGCAGCCACCATTAAGTTTGCCAACTGTAAATTAGGGCTGCTATAATGGATTTGGATTTATGTCACTTGTAGGGACTAAACATGATATAGCAATATTAACAAGGAATATATCAGCTGCTTTCTTAAACTTTTCATGCTGCCAATTACTTCTGTACTATGTAATATCTTGAGTACTGTTGTCTTCTGATACCTTCAGCCATACTTATGAGTGTCTTACTGCAGTGATACCATGTGGCCTAGACAGCATATAGGCTGGACAACAAAACAGGTCAGTATGGGCAAGGGTAACGCATCTGCCACAGTAGCAAACTCATCTGTAGGAGGTACTGAAAGTAATGAATGCCTTAGAAATAAGTTATCAAAAGGAGAATTCATGGATATTTTAAGAACATCATTCTCTTATTGTTTACAGGGTGAAAAAGGCTTTCCGGGTGTTCCAGGTCCACCTGGTCATAGAGGCTTTCCTGGCCCAGAAGGGCCTCCAGGGCCACAGGGACCAAAGGTAGGTGTGTATGTGAAGCATGAGAGATGCACACAGAGAAACTACTGTACTTGACTGTGAAAGTGAGCTCTTACTGGGTAGAGAATTCTACCCAGACAATGAAAAAACCAAACCGAAACAAAACCTGTTTCAGAGTCTCCTATTTAGTGAGGGATGTTGTGCGCTTGTCAGTGGCAATAGTCATTTTTTGACTGAGTCAAAGTAGCTGATATGAGTATGGGCTTTTGCAGTGGTTGATGCTAAAGCACCTGGGCTGAACTGCAAGAGGCAATGAACATGATTAGCAGCATAAACTTAATTTTGTCTTAACAGTGTACTCTGACATCTATTGATGGCAAGAGAGAAAACAAGCTATTACTGAGATAAAGAAGAAAAACAGATTTAAGAAAATTTGAAGGGAAAAGATCATTTTAAAGATAAATCTTACTCAGTTTAGGGAATGCCTAGTTGCCTGCAGTATGGAGAGAGTGACTTCAGTGACTTAGACTTTCTTCTTTCCCGTATGCCTAAACAGAGACCTAATCCGAGTTTTTAATGACTCCTGCATGAGCAGGCAAAAAACAAATAAATTGCTCATTAAAACCTGTTGTACTTATATTTGTCCTGAAGAACAGCACTCCTGCCGTGATCGGTAAACTGACTTTGGTGAACAAATTATTTGTGTGTAAATATGGTCTGAACACAGCTATAGTATAAATTAGGAAGGTGCTGCCACAATCACATTATGTCTAGGATCTGTGCTTATGTGGCTCCAGCCCTTATCCATACATTATACAAATGGGTTTCATAATTTTGATTTGTTTGGGTATTGTTGTATTATTTTGTCCTGTCTCATTTTTACAGTATCTTGTGGAATTGATGCTCATGGTGGATCTCATACATGTTGATGAGCCATTTATTTGAACTCACTGAAAAGTGTTTAGTAGAGCATTTCCCTTTTAATAAGTGATAATAACTTCTGCAGGAATGGCAAAAACTAAGGATAATTTCTCTATAAAGAACATCTGTTAGCCTGAGTGCCATCTATTGCAGTGTATTCCAGTTAGCTTTTCCTATTCAACACCTGTACATTGTTTAAAACAAAATGTTGTCCAGGTTTTTAGGAGCTATGCAGTTCTGTACGTTACCCATTCTTTTCTGGGAATGATAAAAGTGTCTTATTATCAGTAAAGCTCAAAGTGTCTTGAACCAATTCTAGCAGGTTCTGTCTAGACTGTGCTGTAGCATGCTTTGCTGTCTTCTTTCAGCCTTGCTCTCCTGTCCTGCTTAGCCCATTTTCAGCCTGCTCCTGGCTTTCCTTTCCATGTGCAGGAATTCAGATGGGAGTGGCTGGTAGATGCATGTACCTGGTCATTACATGGACATCACCCATATCCGGGAGCCTTCCAGTTTTTTCCTCACAGGGAGGCACTTACAGGTCTCACAGTTTGAACAGATTCGTAGAAACTGCTTTCTCAACAAACCCTGACTCTTTTTTTTTTTTTGACCTATGATGAGATATATCCCCTGTAAACACTGAAAGGGATGGCAAGATGACACGATTTATGTAAGTTGTATTAAATGCTTGTTTGCTTTAGTGTCTGTAATAGGCAAATAATATATCTATTTACATCATTTCATGTGCATGTGTCGGTATTTGTATAAAAAACATTGCATGTCCTGTTAACATAGATGTGCTTTTTCTCAATTATATTGAATATGTTGGTTTCCATTTATGAACTAGGGTTCTCCAGGGCTTACAGGCTTAGTTGGACCCAAAGGTATACGAGTAAGTATTTCTATTTTAAACAAACTTGTATCTTAAATGTCATGTTAAATGACAGCCTGGTTCAATACTCTGTGAAAAATAGAACCAAAACATTATATATGATTTAAAAATATTTTTTAAATTTGTGACCCAGAGTATGCACATGCATTATCTGTTTTTAAGAATTTTTTCCTTTTTTGCTGCACCTTATGTACAAGGTTCGTGCTGTATGTATTTAGTATTGGGGTGTGATTTGAAAAAGGCAGACTAGAATTCCATGAAGAGATGTTTTGTTGGGTTTTTTTCTGTGGGCAAAACCAGTCTATATTAGCAGTGCATAAACTGCCATTATCCTTGGTTCAAAGTCATAAGGGTTAGAGGAAATAATGATCTTTTGATAGAATCATACTTGCATTCATTCTTCTTATGAATATGATCAAAGAGAAACTGCATCATGAGCTTTTGCTTAATATTTGTAATATTATTTTTCTGGTTTTATATCATCAGGGAGTCCCAGGATTACCTGGATTTTCAGGTCCCCCAGGCCTTCCAGTAAGTAAAACTGACACCAATTTAACCATTTTGCTCTTAGTATGGTCTTCAGTACACAATTATCCTCAGCCAAATGTGCTCACACTAGTCTAACTGTCAGCATTGTCCCTGTCAATTAGCTTAGAGATAAAAATCTTGGCATCAGCAATTCTTACTCATTGTAATGATTTAAGAACACATTGTAATCTGTCAAGTCTTGTGAAACACTGCTCCAACATAAACTCTTTCAGTGTTGCTGTAGGGTAATATGAATGTGCAAAAACAAAGCTTGTGTCAATTTTGCGCTTCTTTTTAGGGTGAACCAGGAACTGCTGGTCCTCCTGGGCGCTCGGGTGTTCCGGGATGCAACGGCACAAAGGTACGCAGCAAATGGAATCTCACAGAGACTGTGTTTGGCTATGCTTAGGAATGCCAAAAAGCATTCTGAATTTTTCCCTCAATATACAACGAATTTTACTTGTTGTGGTTTGTGACTTTATGAAGTATGAAAAATTTGAATCATGAGGCCAGAGAAAGGAAAAGTGCTGCCTTTTTGTGTAAGATAGATGGGTAAATTATACATGCTAATGGCTTCTACTAAAATGTTAAGACTGATGTCTGATATTTTGACAGATAAAACTTTTTTCATCCAGGAGACCTAACTAGTTTTGTCCAGCCTGTCCTTCTGTTGAAATAGAAGACATAGATACTTAATTTTATTTTACCAGCTTGCAGTTGAAAATTCATAAATCCTGAAATCAGTTAAAAGAAAAGGCTTAATGTTAAATTCCAGGTTTACTAGTTTTTCTTTGTTCTATGAACAAAGCATTCCAGCATTCTGAAAGAGGGAGTCAGAAAAATACTTACTGTGGAAAATCATACGTTTCTAATGAAACAGTATCTATCTGACATAGATAATAAAACCTGCTGCCTGAGATAGAAGTCAAGACCCATAGGGTGTGGCTGTGCCCCTTTTATCTAATATGGTGGTAATGAAACTCACAATTTCAGTATGATAACATAAAAAAGCTTTTTTTTTAATAACATTTTTTAAAATCAGACCAAATAATAAACAATAATATGCATTAACAATCACTCTTGCTACTTTCAGGGCGATCAAGGTTTTCCAGGTCCTCCAGGTAGAAGAGGGGCTCCAGGCATCCCAGTAGGTGTCTGAATTTCATGGTTGAGTACATTTCTACCACATAAAGCTATTCACTTGAAGGAGTATAAAGTCTCACATTGGCTGGTATTGACAACAGTTGAAATATATAGGTATTCAATTTCCATTTTATTAATATGAAAACTCTGTGGTGAAGAAACCAAATTTAAAAGTAATGCTTTATTGACTGTCCTCTTCATGGGCCTGAACTTCTTAGTAAACGAGTGCATGGAAATTCACTGGCTGGTGCTAGCTCTTTAGTATCTCAAGGGATACTCAGGAAAATTTGCCACTCGCATCTCTAAAGCTGTCCTATGAGTATTTAATAGATTGCAGTCTCAGTTCATGCCTAAATATCTTTGAGGATATGGTGTAATTAAGTCAATAAGAACCAGGAATTAAACCTAGAACTTCTCATTTTGACTGCATTGCATTAACCATAGGATTTATTTTTTCTCTGTAAAAATGTGTTTTTAAAAGAAACTTCTAAACAGGAAAAGGAATACTGTCTGTCAAGTTCCAGCAGCTTCAAATCTAGTAACTTCTAAACATGATCTTTACTGTATCAGTTCTCCTGCTTTTATTTCTTTATTAAGAAGAAACTTCAAAAATGTTTTACCTTCACTTGAAGAGTCGTAACTGTGAGACTGGACTATTTTTTAACAATATGCTCTTTCTTCTTTAATTAGAGTCTGACATAGTAAACATGTACCTGACTATACACCATATCCATGAAAATAAATTGCTTCAAGAGCAACTTTACTTTCATTGAGCTTAGAAAATGTTTAGAATGTGTCTCTTTATGATTGTCTCTTTTACTATTCTGTGTTAATAATATGATAATATGATTATTCTTCTCCCTAGGGTGTTCCTGGCATCAAAGGAGAGAAGGTCAGTTATTTACACCATATTACATGAAATGTTTATTGGTCATCAACAGTTTGTGTGTATCTTCCTTGCTGGTAAACAGCTCCTAACGTCTCCATTCATGGGAAACAGAAGGTTTACTTTCTGGAAGAAGCAGCTACAAACTTTGGTGCTTCATCTGAACTAGTTGCATTCACTCCAGGTTACAAAACAGTTTTAATCTTTTTCCTCCTTTAATTATTGTTAATGCATGTAATGAATGTAACTCTTTCAAGCACACAAAAAATAAGCCCCATCCCCAAACATCGTATGAATTCATATGGAAATCTGTAGATGTGCTAAAGAGTATTTTAAAGGGATAAAAAGTACTAAAACAATTGAAGGTCAAGACTGTGGGTAAGTAACACAGGTATGTCAGAAGTTAAGACTGCTCCTAACAGAGAACTGGAATGCCTGAAAAATGTATATTCTGTTTTAATAAAATCATTTTTAAAGGTATGACTATCCATAGCTGACAGTTGCCATCATTAAGCAACTCTGATATTGCTTATTTCCCTACAAACTGTATTAAAACTGTATTAGAAGATTTATTCCACTACAGAGTTCTGCAGCATAACTTTTTATCTTTTTTTTAAATCTAATTGTCCAGGGGTGCCCTCCAGAGGTATATGACCAAGGGTATGGTGCAAAAGGTGATCCTGGATTGCAAGGAATGCCTGGACTTCAGGTAATGCAGAATTATTGTAGAATATGAGATAGATAGAATATTTTTATATGTATAATCTCTCTTTGCAAAACACAGTATATATAAAATGTGAGTATATATATTTTTATATTCAATGTAATTTTCATATATTTTTTACATAGATAAAAGTATTTTTACAATTATCTCACTCATTTCTAAACCAGAAAATAGTTATGTCTTAAAAAAAATATTAGCTTCATATATTCTGTTTAATAAAATATATTCAAAGTCTTTATTTTGACTTTACAAAACAGAGTACACCAAGACAACAGTAATTAATTTTGCTATAATCTTTGTCCATTATGTGTTAGTAAAATGAGATAGGGAAGTCAGGTTGCAGACAACAATACTTTAGAAATGGAGGAAAAAATGGTTTTAGATTTAGGGGTTTATCCCTGCATATAGAATAAAATAGAATAGTTCAGTTGGAGGGCACCTACAACAACCAACTAGTCCAACTGCAAAAATTCTCCATGAAGAAAGATCGAACACATCAGAGCTGCTCAACTTCTAGAGTACTAACAGAGGACAGTATGATCCATATTTTAAAAATTGAGATTAATAAAAGAAGGCAGAGCAGACTTTTGACAGTTACAATAAGTGGAGGACATTAAATTTAAAGTAAAATAAAACATTTTATTTTTCCACTTCTTTGAAAGTAAAGCTTTAACGTACAGAATTTATTGCATAGAATATTCAAAATATTAAAGGACTACCAATAGGCTACCAATTGGTACCAATAGGACTATATGGATTATGAAAATATCAGCTAAACAGGACATATATCCTCACTTGAATAATTTAGTTTTAGAACAGATGTATTTCTCATGTTTCAAAACATATGCCAACCAATGAAGGAGTGAGGAGAAAATATACTTCCGTAAAATCCTGAGGCATGAAAAAGAAAACTAGAGACAGTGCTGCTTCTGTTTGTATTTGTTCATTGAATTTAGCTTTGTGGTTTGCTCATAAACTTGCCAGGAAATTTATTCCTGTTTCTCTTTTAACACACAGGGTGCTCAAGGTGCTCAAGGATATCCTGGAGAACTTGGACCACAGGGTCCTCCAGGACCTTCAGTGAGTATGAATTTATGTCACACTTGTTACTTTAACCTATTATTTTCCCAGAAACCTATGGAATTACACAAATGCAATTACCTGCCTCTCCTACACACTTTTTTTTTTTTCTTTTCAGTTCCATTTGATTATTTTTATGCAAGATAATTTCCAGTTTTCAAAAGCATTAATTTTAATTTTCAAATAATTACCCATAAATTCACTTTAAATACAATGTGTATATGTGAGAGATGGATATGCTTGCAACTAGACTGTACTGGCATTCTGTCACCCACTCATGACAAATTGTGATTGTAAAGGTGGAAAACAGAATAAAAATAGTGATATAACTCATGTGAAAATTGGGTTCTTCAAAACACCTATATTGTTGATAAAGACTAGTTTTTTAAAATAAGGAAAAATTTTTTTCCTGTTTTATAGGGCATGCCAGGAAAAGCAGGACCTCCTGGACCTAAGGTAGTCTCAGATTGGTAATAAAACCGAAAATTTTCTATTATGTGTAACATCAAATAAATCGTTCTGTAGATGTTTTTAAAAAATAAAAAAAAATAACATTTGGGCATTTTTTTACAGGGTCTTATGGGAATGAAAGTAATAGGAAACAAAGGAAGAAAGGTAATTGTATAAAATGTTTGAACATTTTTGAAGTTTCATTTCTGTTTTCTGCTTTTTCTGATATACTATGGTGAAATGTGTGGAAGTCTTATTGGAAAATGGAATCATGGCAATTAATATCTAAGGACAAACTGTTTTCACATAAGAGCCAATGATACAAACTTTCTGATAGAAGGGTAGAAACCTAAGTGGAACCAGTAGTTAATATTTACTAACACGTAGCATTTGATTCATTTAATTATCATTTGCACAGTGTTGCTAGATGCTTATAAACATTAGTAAACAGGATGGCATCCAAAAGGATGTAAACATTGGTAAACATATGGCATCTGTAGACTCACAACTTCTTATGGCCAACATCTTTTTGGTGTCAGCCTTGATGATGCTAGAAAACCTCCCAGGTTTTGAATAGAAATTGGATGACTTATCATCCATGTTCTTACTTTCTATCTCATAATTGACATTAAGCTAGAAATTGGTTGGACTCAATGATCTTAAAGGTCCCTTCCAACCTAGATGAGCCTGTGATTCTATAAATGACTAAAAATACATATACATATATTGTAGGAGGACCAGTGTAGTCAGTCTGAATGTCCTTACAGGATCCTTTCAAGAGCTTGAGGCACCTCACAGTTGTGCTAACTGGCCTGCACAAATCAAGGTGTCAACTGAAACCGCTCTATCTGACAGTGGGATTGGTTTTAACTTTGTAATTACTACCAGGAATGTGCGTGAAGTTTTCTGGGAAAATTTATGTAAATAGAACCGATCATTCATTAGCATCAGCTCAGATGATCATGGAGCATCTTGCTTCATTATGAAAGAGTGATGCATTCTTTGCTGTTACACTGCAAATGCACACAAAGGCATTCCACTGGCTTAAAATCATTGGAAATTATGGATATTGGTTTTTTGAGCTCCACATTTAGGACTTTCTAAGTTCTAAAAGATCCTTAGTGAAAAAGTGTATTGTGATATTCATGTTAAGGACGGATGAAAACGGGTTTTGTTTGTCAGCACTACGTTGCAGTTGTCTCCTTGAAATATACAGACTGTAGTTATGAGGATGTTGCCAAAGGCAATTAATGTATTTTATTGATTGACTTATCCAGTTGAGAGAAAAATTACAATCAAGGAGATATTTTTATTTGATTTGCAGATAAAATGGTTGTATAACTTTTAAACAAATAATATTAACATTTTAGGTTAATTCTAGATGCTTTAACAAAAATCGGCATATGCATTTTTGTATTTCTCAGCTGGGAGAAGGTTTTCAGAGTAGTCTTAAATTTTCTATTCACCTTTTTTTATTGGAAGATAAATGGCAAGCACAGAGCAATGATAACTCTATTAACAGCTAAGTGTAATGACAGATATTTTTTTCACAATGTCAAAAGTATAGCAATAGTAATTTGAAATAATAAAACCAGACTGCTTGTAATCGCTCTATTTTTCTTTTTTCTTTCAAGGGTGACACTGGATTAACTGGACCCCCTGGACCACCAGGAACCGTTATTGTGACATTAAGCGGCCCAGACAACATGACGGTAGTAAAATTGTTAAACATCACGTTCAGATTAGCCACCTTCCTACCTTTTAAATTGAGAGGACATTTTCATCTTCATTGTTCCCATAACATTTCCTTTTACCCATCCTGACATTGTTCAGACTTGTTTAGTTAGATACTAAGCTCTTCTTAGAGAGTGTCTGTGCGGCCAGCTCAGCTGAGGGCTGTGTATTCACATTGCACATCTGCACGATGCCAGTGGAACGCTAAATGCTTATTAGTAATCCACCTGCTCTGGATCTCTGAGTACATGAAAAGTAAATCACTTGTAGCTTCACCAAATCAACATGGATTTTCTGACTGGGTATCAAAGCCACAGCTGTGCTGACCCCAGGCCTTGTCACTAAAAATACCAGGATTGAGCCGCCAGAGTTTCACAAAAGCTTGCAACACATTCCTGGACATTTCATAGCTTATTTTCTCATTGTTTTTACTGGAACTTGAGTAGTCTTGGAAAGTGTTAGAAAAATAATGACTACTGGAGAAAGGAAATGCTCTGATTCAGCTTTCATTTTAACTATTGCTTTCTGAATTAAAATTCTTGCATTTTGTCCTTATAAAGAACTTAAGCAGCAGTAGTTGATACACAATTTTAAGTCTTCACGTATTAACAGAACAGGACTTCAATCTGTTCCTGACTCTGTTATTCTTATTTAATTTGCATCTAATCCACGGAGTTATCAAAACTCTCTCTCCATTGTATGCTAAGATAAAAAGTGAATTTTGCATTGAGACTGTATTGAGGAGTGAAGAGAGAGATTGCAGAAGCAAGATTCAGCTTTCAGACACAGCAGCTCTTCCCTGTTTAAATTAAATATGGACAACCTGGAGCACTTCCCAGTCATGGCTGTGGCAGTTTGTTGTGGGGGAATGGTAATTTTTCAGAGACATTGGGCATTAAGGTTTTAAACCCTCTCAAAACTCCTAACATAAATAGTTTGGGGCATGAGTCTAACCAGGTAATAATTTGGCAGTCCATAAAATTTGGCTTTAGAATGATGTTAGGATGTGGACCTATCTGTAACAGTTCTACACAGCAGGGTAATATAAACTTGAGCCCACTTAGGCATGGATTGCATGGGTAGACACTGCATTTCTGTATTGGAGATAACTGTAGCTCTAGCGAAGCAACTAAGGTTTATTTGGTTTTTTTGCTTGTGATTTTTTGCCATTTCTGGGGATATTTACTCCAGTCCCCTTGCATGCAATCACAGGTTAACTGTTTTGAGCTCACTGTGTTCAGAAATATGTGCAGAGCCAGTTTCTTTTTCAAATGTCATAGGTGAATATATCTCACTTAGGTGAGAGTGCTGATAAGAAGTTTCTGTTTCTTAGTCATTTAAGTAAAACCATCTCTGCTTAAAGAAGCTTGCTGATAACATAAGGAGTTCCTATTTGTACACCTTGAGTGTTATGACAAGCACAGAAAAATCCAAGAGACCATATTAAATTTTGATTTTCTATGTAATAGGACTTGAAAGGAGAGAAAGGAGAAAAAGGATCAAGAGGACTTCCAGGGCCAAAGGGGTTTACAGTAAGTGACCAGAAATAAATCCTTTAAATCAAAATGTTTGGGCAGTACCACCTAGTAAATGCTTCTTTTTAGAGTCCAGTATTTACACTGCTTACTCCAACCTTTAATGAATAGAATACCTATTAATAGCATTCTAACTGTGCTTTATTTTTCTGCTTTTTTTAAAAGATAAAAAAAATTGTAAAAGATAAATTTAATTTAGAAAATGGAATTCTTAAAATATGTGTATCTTGAGGGCAGTTTTGTTACAGGGGCCAGATGGTGATTCTCAAAGTGAAAAGGGTGACCGAGGAGAACCTGGAGCACAGGTAAGCAGGAACAACTGAATACACAGATATTAGTCTTTTCTGCAAAGCAGTTTTGCACTAATCTTGCACCCCAGTTTTTATTTCAATGCCAGTCCCAGCAAAATTTCTTAGGTTCAAAAGCTTTTTCATCCAGTTGGTCTTTAAACTGAACTAGAGAGCTGAAAATTGAATAACTGTTCTTATAGGCTCACATACCATGAGTACATGATGTAGAGGTCAGTTGATGCTGGATGCATTTCTGTTTGTTTTGTGTTCTATTGTTGAAACTTAGGGAAAAGAAAAAAAAAGTGCTCTTCTGAACACATACTGGCTTTATAGTGTCAGTATCTATGTAGAAGAGAATTAAAAACATTGGCTTTACTTAAAGCAGCAGACTTACTTGCTAGTTGAGCATACTAATTTATGTGGAGACATGAAGAAATTTGTCATAAAAGAGTTATTCTGTTAACAGAATAATCTGAGAAAAAAAATCATGTTTACTTTTAAAAGAACACACATTAAAGATATATTTCTTTAATATATCTACATTTTGAAGGGAATTAAATAGAAAGTTCACACTTTGCATTCAAACCTTCAAATAAAAGCTAATCAATGAAAGATGCAGATTCTTAGTAACTCAAACTATATGAATTAATATAAGTTTACCTATATGCAATCAGGGTGCAACCAGAAAGTATCCAAAAAAATCAAAATGTTATGTGACGTTTTCTGAACAAAA
Organism: Scolopax mira; assembly: GCA_004320125.1. Classification (NCBI taxonomy): domain Eukaryota; kingdom Metazoa; phylum Chordata; class Aves; order Charadriiformes; family Scolopacidae; genus Scolopax; species Scolopax mira. The sequence goes on along the minus strand of BJBW01001751.1, from coordinate 127,980 downwards.
CATATTGATTCCAAATACATTTTGTAAGCAGTATCAAGAAAAAATATTCAAATGAAATATTTAATTCAGTCCAAACATATGTATTTTTAAACTTTTCCATACTTCTTGTAATTGCAATAAATTTTCTTCCACAAGGAAAGGCAGCAAGACAAAATCAGTACTATCTGTAAAATTCTTTCTTCAACTGTATGGTGCTATAACAATGATGATGCTTTAAAGCGACTTGATTGTTATTTTTATTCTTTCTATACATTATGAAAATTTTAATTTCTATTTGAGTCACTGGTGTGAAGTATTAAAAGTTTTGTACTTTATTTTTTTGTAGAGTTTTGTGAACATTAGTTATGATTAGAAACAATAAACATTAGAAAAATAACCTTAAAGGGTTTTCAAAATTTATAAAGACCTAAAATACAGTTAAATGCACACTATTTAGTTGTTATGCCCTGTGAATGCAATGTATACCCTTTTTTGAACTTCCTAATTTATTTATTTTTTTAATTTTATGTTTTTGCTTTGTAGGGTACACCTGGAAAACAAGGTGCCCCAGGTCCACCTGGCTTACCGGTAAGGAAGGAAGCCTTCCATATGTTTTCTAAGCAATAGTCTTCTGTTTATCTCATTGTATCTTCCTGTCACAGCTTTTTCCCATTTTCTAAGCAATAGTCATCTGTTTATCTCAGTCGTATCTTCCCGTCACAGCTTTTTCCCGTTGCAGAATGTGTTTGCAAATGTTGGTTTGCATACACTGTGAAACATTTCCTTTCACACAACTGGTTTTGTGTGAGGACACACCATGTCTTCAGAGATTTATACAGGAGAGAGAAGCTCAGCTCATAGATATTGTCTGTTCTGTTTAAAATAAAAATGTCTGTTGCTTGTGTTTGAGACACAGCTTAAGTTATGCAAAATTAATTCTACTGAGTTTAGTTCTGGTTAGTTAAACTGAAATTTTTGTAAAAGTGTTATACCTTCAGCATAAATCAAGAAGCAAAATGAATAATTTTTAATCACTAGAATCAAATTTATTCTTTTACAAAGAAAAGGTATTGTCAAGGTCACAGGTACATTGCCCTGAAACAAGATAACTGATAAAATTTAAAACTGTCATCTTGTCATCATATAGTTCTGAATTTTAGTTATTAAATGGCATCTTTTATCTTGTTTGTGTACTAATTTAAAATCTGAAGTTTTCCAAATGTATTTGGAATACTCTATTCAATTGCTTAAATATAAATTCTTCTATATTTACTTCGTTTCCACTTTAACAACATCATTAGGGTCACAGTAACTTTACAAATACCTTATGTGAAATTCTTATCAAAGAATTTTGATATGTTTCACATATCTCTTACTAAGACATTGTCTTCATCGTACCAAAATGCCCTTTGCAAACAGTCTAAACACAGGCCAGTCTGACAAAGAACATGGAGTGACAGACTGCAAAGCTCTACTATCTCAGCTAATGGAAAAAACTTTGTGTCATGACAAAGACACGTCATTGCTCTGGTCCCATTTCAACTTTGCTATTTTCAGAAATAGTAGTTTGCAGAGGCAGAACAAATCAGAGCCTGCTATGTAGAGCGACTCTGCTTTGGGGTGGGTGAAGGGGGCTGTTATAAAGGCAGGTTTGGATGAGAGACCTGTGGTATTTCCCACAGGCACGGAACTGCACCCCAAACTGTGGCCTGCCCTGGGATTTCTTCCCCTGGGCAAGTCACTCTCACTTGCCATTGCCGTGAAAGATTGAAGCTTTCTGCTTTAGGTATTACTGATGGCCATGCTAAAAGATGCTCATAAAATTGTGTACTGTCACCTGCAGGGACAAAAGGGTGAACAGGGCAAACCAGGACTGACTGGCAGGCAAGGAGCTAAGGTATTGTCTAATGGCTTTGTTGTTGCTTTTAAGGATGGGGATAAGGTATGTTCTGGGGTTATTATATCATTTTATTTATCACTGTGTATATAATATGTTTTATTTTACCTAATGGATGACAGGTAATGATATCATGAAATAAAAGATCAATCAGCTGAACTAGATTATGTGTTTATAATCTGGTTATGTGGTTAGATTAATCTAGTGTCCATCTATGCCTGCTGATGTGTTCCTGAAGTTTTTGGTGTATGTAGCTAGCTGAATAGTTATGTAAAGAATAGAGATGAGGGTGGTGAAGGAATGGTCAGGAGCAGAAGTTCTTTAATGTTATGAGCAATGTACTGAAGTAACAGTGGGTACCAAATGTTATGTCATGTATTGTTTCCAATAAACAAACCCATTTCTGTCCTCTGATGAAGGGGATGAAAGGAAACACTGGTCCACCTGGAGCTTGTGGTCGAGTAAGTGTAAATTATCTTCATCATATCCTTTTTCTAAACCATTAGATTAAAAATAAGAAAAACTGACTGTATGACAAAATAATGTATGTCCTATGATACTCTAATTGAGGCATGGCTTTCTCAAAGTACTGGTGTTGCTGAAAGGCTCACAGAGATGGCATTTTCCTTCATGTGAAGCTGAATGCATGATCAGGGCCTGGTTAGATCTCACTCAGTTCCAAAAATTTTGACAGGAGTATGGACTGTCACAGAACAGGAGTTAATTTTTAAAACAATCTCTAATAAGTTCCAGGACAGCTGGTGTTAATTTTAAAATCATAAGAAGACTTTAAAAAAAAAAAAAAAGGAGATACCATGAATACAAGTTTTCTGTCTAGTCATGCTAGCTCACTTGTGGCTTACTTAAAGGACTCATGTACACCTAATGGAAACCTTTTGTCCAAATTTTTCCTACGAAGTAACTTTGTAAAAAGCTGATTCATTTGTGATTAATTTGAATACTAAAAAACAACTTCTTTTCAAAAAATATAAAGGAGCAAGGTAAACATTTTGAATTTTAATTTTAAGCGGTTTCTTATTCCTTTTTAAATTGATACATTAGTAGTCAGCTTATATTTCAGTGTGATGCTTATAAAAGGCACAATAATTATAATAATAGTGATTTGCTAGTAACGGTGCTCATGCAAAATAATCCAGAAGAGAGCAAAAACTGGGTGTTATTAAGAAAAATATAGAATTACAGCAAATTGCCTTTTGATTTTGCCTGTCATTTGTAGAAACTTTGAAACATCACAATATTAAACTTTAATATTTTTTTTTATTAAATGGAATGACATTTTAATGCGTATGTGATTGAAGTAGTTGATTTTTGTCTGGTTTCATGCATGATTATTGAAAAGAGTAGTCTAGGTATAGATGATGCTACTTTGAGCCAATGGTCATTGGCTCATCTAGGTCATTCCTAGAGGTTTCTTTCAAGAATATTTTCCACTTTGTGCTACTGTAATGTTTTTGATGGGGTCTTCAGCTTATATTTTGCCTATGTAATTGCATCTGCAGGCAGAGGAGCTCCTCTGGGAGCTGAGGAATTGAGCTGAAATCTTAGCCCTATTTTCACAGACTCTTGACTTTATCTGTCTATAACAATTATGATTTCATTTCTGGCTCCTTGTAATTACAATGTGATTAGAAAGATCTCATGGTGTCACAACATCAAAATTATGAATGAGATCATAACGTTGTTCTAATTAAATGTTCAATATGAGGTATTCTCTCTTCATTCTTACTATTCTTTCTTTTCTTATCGTCTTTCTCTTAAGACAGAGTATTATGACACTGTGGTAGGTGAAAAAGGAGATGAAGGACTCCCAGGACCTCCAGGACCAAAAGGTCAACGTGGCATGCCTGGTGAGTGGGACATGACAATTAGAATCTTTTAGTAAGAGCTGTCTGCTCAAAGGGCTTGTTGCAGGCTGGGTTTTTGAGAGCCCAGCAACCTGCTTCTGCCTTTACAAGAGTATTTCCAAATTGCTCCAAGCAAATTGCAGAACTGAAATCTATCCTGAGACTTTGATTTATGGCTGTATTTTCTTTTAAAAATAATGAATCTGGCACGCTCCTTTGCACAGATAACTGAGTTGAGCAAATAAGCTCACTGACATCCTGTCTCATGACTTTAGTGGACTGCTGCATCAGCACATGATTTTGTTTGCCATAGACAAACCCTCAGGGCTATAAGTCTCCTCTTAAAGATCATGCACTTTTTTTTTTCTTTTTTTTTTTTGGTAGCTTTCATAGTTTGTCTCTTGCCTATCATTCCAAAATAATAAAGATCTTCAAGTTTTTATTATGTTTATTTTTTGCCATGCTGTAAAATTAAAATATACTGATTTATTATTTGAGCTGTATCACAATATAACAAGGATTTAAAGGGCTGACCTTTGAGGCAGCATCTTGTAGACCATCTTATACATACCTAGCAAGTCCTTGCTTTCTGTGTTTTGGTGTTCTAGTTTTAGGAATATTTATGTATCCAAGTGATTGTGTTGCATTCAGTGAATACATTTTATTGTTATAAATCTACTTACGTATTTCCAAGGGATGACAATGGGAAAGCTGAGTCTTGCAAAGAAATTAATGCATTGTTAAGAGGTGGTATATTTACTAAAGCAAATAATAGTGGCAAAAAGAAGCAAGTTTGCAGACCTGTAAAGTCATGTAAAATCATTCTCAAGTGACTGTGTGTATCCCCACCTAAGAGATATGTGGTGGATCATACTCCTATCATTGTAAACATCCTTATCTTGCCAGATTTCAGTGAGAATCATCAGTATGTAATGGTATTGCATAAGTAGTAGGTGCCTATTCAGGCAAAAATTCTTAAAAGATAAAATAAGCTTGAAATGCAGAAGCCCAAAGTTTGCAGTCAATATTATTGAGTAGTGGTTTTGCAGAGCATACAGTGGTTTAATTCAAGTTCTAAATACACTGCTTTTGCAGGGCCACAGGGTCCTCCCGGATACGCTGGTAGACCAGGTATGTACAATGATCCATTACCAACAATAAGCCACATTGTTCTTTCTGCCTGTTATACTGAATCAGCTTTGTGGAATCTGAGCTTCAGATGACTTGAGAGGTATCTCTGAGTGGTAAAAAAATCTCATCCAAAAGCTTTGATGGACTAAGTATTTAAAGAGAGGTTAAAGATAATTTTTAAATTTCTTAACATTTTCATTGTGATTATTTAATATATTACAAGAAAAAAAAGATTTGTGTGATGAACTTGGTATGTTTATCTCTCACTCATTCTATTGAGTATTTACTTTGCTTTGAAATTCCATTTCTTCTTTAACTTCATTTTTGTATTTTTTCCTCTTTGGTTAGGTGTGACAAGACCTGGTCTGAGAGGTCCCCCAGGATTTCCTGGGCCAAAAGGAACAAAAGGAGAAAAAGGACAAACTGGCTTGTGTATTGTAGGCCCTCCAGGACTACCTGGTATTACTGGCAGACCTGGTCCTGTTGGATTACCAGGTCCTCCAGGAGAACCAGGTGATGTTTCAGGATTCTATATTATGATGAACAAGAACAGATCCAGAGTCATCTTAATATCTAATATATGAGATTATATAAATACCTTATTTATAGAGTATGTTTTGAGTAATATGGTTGAATATAATTTCATTGGAAATTTTATTTTGGGATACTCATGAAATCATATGTAGCAAAGGTCTGTCCTTCACTGTAATGAGATTCTGTAGGGAAAATACAATGACTTCCCAGTATAAAGATTTCTTACCTTTTTGTATAACTCTGACTATAAAAATCTGCTGCATAAAACCAGGAAAGAGTAATGTGAGAAAAAATATCTTCTTTAAATTAATCATTCCAAAGGCTGTAGTAAATCTGTAAAACTAAATTCAGAAGGGGCTAATCAGAAAGCTAGAGAAATCACTTGCATGTCTCCAAAGGTCTTAGCAGGCCTTAGAGCAGGTTTGAAGTTCTGCAAGCATGAAAATAAAGCAGTAGCAGTTTATAAAACTTCTAATAAAACTTTATAAAACTGAAGTATTTTCAGTTGCGGGTCTTTTATATTTTTCCAGGTAGTTGTATTTTTTAAATGAATCATAGAATATCTCAAGTTGGGAGGGACCCATAAGGATCGGAATACTCCAGCTCATCCCTGCAACTTTTTTCCCTCTTAGCAACTAGAGAATTGTCTGAATAATCTGCTCATGTAATGGTGCCATGCTCATTTCATTAACAGGTAGAGTAACATATAGAACAGGCCTACCAGGACCTCCTGGAGAGCCAGGGTGTACAGGACCTCCGGGACCTCCAGGAGATACTGGCATGAAAGGTCAGTTTCAGAAAACTATGTTGATGGTGCAATCCAGTAATCTTCATGGATCCTCATGAGAATTTGAATGTAATGTACCTCTTAAGCCATTTGAGTTCAGAGATGTAAGAAAATTCATTAGGGATAGCAAGATGTCTTCTTGCCCTTACAGTAAACAGCAGCTAAAAGAGCAGTGCACGTGCCAGTGCTGTACACCCGTTATGCTGCACTGCAGCAGGGCTTAGATCTTCACTGGAACAAACAATTATTAGAGTAGGGTATAAAACCTTACAACTGTGGTACAGTTGTCATATTGTTATGTTCAACATGAACACTTGTTCTCTGAGAGAAGGTTCCTTCTGCAAATTTCACCACAGGAAGTGCTGAGTCTCTTTGCCACTTGCTAAGCATTAAAGTCACGCAGGCTGTTATGGAGCTACGCTAGATTTAAGCCAATGTCCTTTTCTTCTTTTGAGAGAATTTGGCTTATCAGCAGAGTGACTGTACCCAATGGGTTTACTAAAACTAGAATTGAATTTAAACTGGGCATTCCTGCAGTTTCAATTAAATGTAATCAGTTCTGATTCACTGTCTGACCACAGGCAATTTTGTACTGTGTGGGAAATCAGCTCCCAACAAAGATAAGGCCATGATTCTGCCACTGTCTGACCAAAAAGTGTTAGCCATCCGCTGTAACAAACTGTGTAACATATTAGTTAGGCTTGGGAATGATTTCATGTGATATAACTAATAAATTATTTTCATTTTAGGTGATGAAGCTTATGTGTGTACTGATTGCAGCTATGTTCCAGGAATACCTGGTCGTCCTGGTTCTCCTGGGCCACATGGACAGGATGGCGTGCCTGGTAAATTGTTGTCTTGTTTCTGACAGGATAGTAGGAAATGCCAATGATTTTGCTTTTAGCATGAGTATCAGGTACAGGCATGTCTGCAGTGTGCAGTCCTTGATCTAGCCCTGAGGTTGTGATGAGTGTGAGAGCCTGATGCAGCTCCATCCACTGATAGGAGCACAAGCCATAAAAGCTTGGTGAAGTCAGAATGCTAATAGGCTTAGGTGGTGCATCAGTCTATGATGATGCATGCAGGCAGTGTAACAAGCAGAAACATTCAATGTGTGTCAAAATCCATGCCCTTTTTTTTCATTTTTCATCACAAAGTATGCTGTTTCTTTTGCAGGTAGAGAAGGAACAACAGGTCCAAAGGGTTCTCCAGGTTCTCCAGGAGCACCAGGGTTTCCAGGAGCTCAAGTAAGACTTTGGTTTTTCAGATTATTTTTCAGATTGCACAAGAATTATTTCAAAGAAACCTCATGGTTGCTGTTACATGCAGTGTCATACTGGGTGATCTTAACAGTTTTCTTTCTCTAGTAATGAACGTGTCTGCCCGGAAGGCCTAGGTAGAGACTGTAAGGTACAATGACCTAGCTTTACATGGGCCTGTTTTGCTCAGTGCATAAAAAAGCACAGCCCAGGCAGTGAGGCAGGTAAATACCTGCATGATTAACCTCTGCTGCATTTCGTGATGGCTAGGCTGCTGCTTCTGCCTGGTATGGGTAGTTTACAGTTAACTTCTGCTCATCTACGTTGTGCAGAGAAGCTTCCTTCTCATAATACCCTCTTCAGGGGTGCAAAGGACTTCCCTCTTGGGAAACATTATGAAGAAGGAAGGGTGACAGCTGCTGCCACAGACATACCATTTGGTTGTTCTAACTATGTAACTTACGCACTTATGTTACTTATGTAACTACTTATCTAACTACTGTACTAGTAATTATTTATGGGAAATTACAGTTGGTACTGTCCAATAAAAAAAGTAATGCACAAGTATTTATTGTGGTGGATGCAGTACAGGTGCAGAATGAGTCTATACACAGGCTTTTCCATAAGGCTGCCAAGAGTTCATGAGGTCAAGATCACTAGAACCCAGCATGTTTTCAGCTTGCACTAGTTTTGGCTGGGATAGAGAATCTACTTTGTACCCTGAGGGGGAAAGAAAGAAGTTAACTATGAATAGCACTAACTGTGGCAGTTACAGTGTTCCTGGGGAGATATTCCCACGTGGAGGAGACACCTATAATTAGATTTTAAGGTACTTTCCTGTCCTTTTTGTGCCAGCAAAGCACAACCAGGTAGCTAACAGTCTGATCCATTAAATGATCCTTCATCATTCCTGCTTATAGTAGCCTAAATGAAATGATAATCAGGGCCAACTGGACTAAATGCATGAGAAAAATATAAAACAAAAAAAAGCTCCAAAATCCCCTGTTCACTGGTATGTGCTGTTTAGTGAATAAAGGTGAGAACAAAGAGAACTACTCTCGGGTATTTAACTTAAAAAGGGGAAAAAAAAAGGCAAGCCTGAAAACAGCTAACATATGTCTAGTACTGAAATGCTTTTGATTGCTCTGTTCCAGGGACCTCCAGGTTTTAGAGGAGATCAAGGACATAAAGGATCAAAAGGTGAGCCAGGATATGTGTATCCCGAAGGACCAAAAGGTGAGCGAGGAGATCCAGGGGCCAGGGGAGACAAAGGAAGAAAAGGTTCAAGTGGACTTCTGGGGAGAACCGGCTCTAAAGGATCCAAGGGTCCTAAAGGTGAAGAGGTGGGTATGCACTGTTTGCAATTAATAACAGAATTCATGAAAAACTAAGTCAGTATTCATATCTTGAATAACAGTGTTTTAATCTACTCAGATACTTTAACTGACTTAGTGCCTGATTTAAGGGTACTATGCTCTATTCTAGCAATGAATATGCATAACCAATATTCAGGAGAGAATGAAAGTAAATATTCTTATGCAATACAAGAGAGAGATGACGCTAGTGTAGGTACGTGTTGCTGAAATCCTCAGCAGTCTATTGTGGTGTTAATTTGGATATTTATATTACAGCATTATCTTGGATTTCTATGATGAATAAGATTTGGGTTTTGGTTGGTTGGTTGTTTTTTTTTTTTAAAGGCAGTTTTCCTGACTACTTAAAATGCTTAAAAGGAAATAATAATTCAAATAGTTTCCGTATGGTCCTGAGGAGTTTAACCTTCAGTCAGGGCTGAGAGAAACCACAAAAGTTAGGAGGACTAACCATAAAACTGGAATCATAATCTTCACTAAGAATCATCTTTTTGTTCAGCAGAATCAAAACATAAAAATTATTGTTATGTTGTGTCAGCTGAGAAACTGTTAAAGCGATTCATATATAACTATCTCTAAACCTGACTCCACAGTATTCCTAGAAAATCTGAGCTGAAGTGGTTTGGTTTTTTTCTCAAACCTGTTTTAAAAAGAAAAAAGTATATGGTGTACAGCTATTGAAAAATTAATCTGCTGTAGTTATTTGTACTATTTCACTCTTAATAGCCGTCTTAATAACCATTTATATTAAAATTTACATTCTTTTAATCCTAAGTAAATCAGAGGGAAAATTCCTCTTAAATTAACAGAGATACTCTGTTACTAGTGCAAGATTATACTCAAGACAGAGAATTGGACGTTTTGTTATGAAAGGTGGTGTGGAAGGCAAGTAATGCTTGGTATACACACACCTGTAATCATTAATAGGGATTGGCTGGTTCAAAAGGAGATAGAGGACTACCTGGATTGCCTGGCAATGTTGGTCTTCCTGGAGAGATGGGGCTTCCTGGACTTCCAGGGTATGGACCACAAGGAATAAGAGGTTTCAAAGGCTCTAAAGGAATACCTGGTCCACCTGGATTACCTGGAGAAGCTGGTTTGTACCTTCCTATTTTAAAATGTTTTATCTATCTTGAAGAGTACTTGATTGAAATTGCAGAGGTGGATTGAAGTCAAAGACCATTTCTGAAACATAGGAAGTTCTTGCCGTGAGATTTCCACAACCTTGTTCCAACTTTGGTCCCACTGGAGCTAATAGCAAAAGTCTTAGGCTCATAAGATGATTGAAGTTGGAAGGAACCCTATGAAGTCTTTAGACCAAACCCCTGCTCAGAGCAGGGTCAGCTATAAGCTCAGACCAAGTTATTCAAGGTGTTATCCAATTGGACCTTGAAAACCCACAAGGACAAAGCTAGTACCTCATCTCTGGGCAACGTGTTCCAGTGCTTGACTGTCTTCATTGTGAAAAAAACTATATGCATCCAGTCATCATTATTAGTGTGAGCAAAGTCAGTAGGTGAAGACATGAAGGACTTAATAATTTTTAAGTGCTGAAAACATACCAGTGTATGTATTTATAGGCCAGCATAATCTGGAAGAACACAAAGTTGAGTGGCAGATATAGTCAAGGTTTCTTAAAGAAATTAAATACTTATGAATCTTTATGAAATGGAGATGCAGATTACGCATTTCTCAATTGTATCATTTTCCTGCTGACTTTGTGCTTCCTTTTCTGGTTCTCCACTGGACTGGAGGAGGGCTGAGAGAAAGACTGCAGGTGGACTTGATGTCAATAAAATTCTTTTGCTTTATAAAGCCAGGATCAGAACACCTTTTCAAAGTCTGTTGGAACTTCAGAAATATGGGAAGTGTATAAGACCACATTTTTAACGGAGTAGATTGATCACTAATACTTTTGGTGCTTAAGATTACATGTTGCCAAACTATAAGGCTTTTTAATCTTTGATTATGTATTTGCTGAAGGTCTGAAAGGAGAGACCAGTAGAGTAGCTCCATTACCTGCATTGCCAGGACCTCAAGGACCAGATGGTTTACCTGGGCCCCCGGGACTGCGTGGTGAGTACATTTGCACTAAATGCAGTAAATTTCCCTGATTGGGATTTCTCTCCCAGCTCTGGCCATATAAAACCGTTGGCTTACTTTTCAATAACTATAAGAAGGATTTCTGTGGTACAGAAACTATGGAATTGGCTGTAACATTCCCCTTCAAGAAAACCAAGGAAAACTAAGGCCTCACAGGGCCATGTCTATGTCCATCTCTGCAGTATGGCAGAGATTCCAAGCCTATGCTACGGCTTGGTTCTTCCAAGAATCAGAAACATCTGATGCATATTCTGCAGCTTGTATATCCAGAAAGGCACCTCTGGCATAATTTTGACAAAAGCATATCCAAAATTATGCTAGGACTGCTGCAACCTTCAAAACAAAAGGAACAAAATTAGGTTAAAATATTTTTAGTCTTCTTGAAGCCCTTGGCCCTGAAGCCTGCTATGGAGGAGAAATAGTGTCTAAGTAATCTACAGTGGTGTCCTAATTGATAATAACAAACTAATCTAACAACCTAATCTAACAAGTTGATGTTCTCTGGTAAGATAAATCACAGTTTATTTATTTTCTTCATACAGGTAGAGTTGGAGCAAGAGGTCAGCAAGGAGATTCAGGACATCCAGGGCCAACAGGTGACACAGGCTTTCCAGGGCTTGGGTTTCCTGGAAACCCAGGTCCAAAAGGTAAAATACACTTTTTGATTTTTCAAAAAAGCGAATGGCTCCAAAAATCTGATTTTTTTTCCAATCTACATTAAAAACAATCAATAAATTAAAAAAAAAAATTAATCAATGAACATTAGTCATACAGGGAAGTGGTTTTAGCATTCTTGTAATTTACTGTCTTAAGGTGTATAAATTGCAAGTTTGAAATATTTAAGTATTTCAGAGAATCAAGTATCAAAGCTAGCAGTAGGAAAATATTTTAAAAGACCTTGATGCTTCCTGGAATACTGCCCAAACAGGTGTAGCACGTCCCAGTGCCACACGTACTTCAGATGGATTCTCTTTACATGGATATCTGTTACATAGACAGAGCTGTGTAAGTGTCAGTACTTTATTTTTAATCAATTGTAGTTACATACAGTGCAATACCTGCAGGTAACAGAAACCATTTTGAATAATATGAATTTGACCATTTCTCATGCAAGTGTCCCTGTGGACACTTTAAATATTAACAAATGCCAAATGCTCATAATCCTGTCAGGATCAGAGGCAGGGAAGGAGGGTGAAGTAAGTTCTGATACTAAAACTACTACCAAGCTGTAAAAGAAAACAATGGGGAACTGGCATAAGAATAGCCTCACTTTGGAAAAAAAAAAAACCCAAAGCATTCAATTTGAAATGCCTGATTTGAAGAAAGTAACCATGCAGTGTTAAAGTAAACATTGAGTAAATATGTAAGGAACAAGATGCAGTGTGTCAGACCAACTCTGAAATCAAGATATTATCTTCAGCTCATGTAAGCTACTTTAGTGTTAGAGGGTCATTACTGCATCCATACAAATACCCACTTGTAAAATATGGTGATAACTGTAACATCTGTACTGCCATTTAATTCCTTTTGCAGGAAATAAAGGGCTTGCAGGAGGCAGAGGGTCACCAGGTTGTGAAGGAAAGATCGGAGATCCAGGCCGAGCTGGAAACCTAGGACAACCAGGAGAGAAGGTTTGGTTGGAAATACAGCACAAACTTTCCTATAGGTCCCATTCATTAAATGTGACACTGAGCAAATAAATTAAGAAGTGCCTGACCAGTGATGCACAAACTATGAAATTAAATTCTTTGTATAAAAAGGGGCTCAAGACAAAATTCTAAATTCAGATACAGGATTTCAGAACTCCCAAGCATTTGGTATGTTTTGGTAGTGTGGTTTTCAGAGCATAAGGAGGATAGTGCATTGCTTACAGTAAAAATTTGAGGCCATAACTTCTGAAAAGATGGCTATTCAGAAGTTGCAATTAAGCATGTATATATACCACAGAACAGCTAGGTATGGAGTGGCCTTTAGTTCAAATATATATCATCAGTGACTGGTACAAGCTCAGCTTTACTGACCTGCTTGAACATATTGATTTGCTGGTATTCGAAGCTAGTACTCAAAAAAACAGCACTTCAGTAAGCCTAAAAAGACCTAATTCAAACTTTCTAATTGGGGAATAGACTTTGGACACTTGTGGTAAAACCAGTCTTCATGAAAAGCGATGTTCAGAAGAAGGATTGAAAAAAAAAAAACCAGTAGCTGACTGAGTATTCCAAGACTCCAAGATTCCAAGACTGGTTGCTCACCTTAATTATGTCAGTAAATATTTTGATAAAAATGTAGAAAAAAGTTGTATTTGCAAATTTTCAGATATTGGTCCAAACGTTTTCACAGTTACAACAAACATCACAATGCAGTAAAGGCCAAATGGAGGGACGTGTGTCTTGCATTGCTTGGTAGCAATTTCTTAGAGTGATGAAACAAAGTTCAAAAGATGTCTAGATGAATTACTCCCCTGGTATGGAAACTGCAGCTTGTGGATAGAGAACGTGCAATGTGTTGGTGTGCTGAATTGGAGCCATTAAAAATTTCATTGTAAAAGATCTCCTATAAAAGAAGTTAATTGATCACACAGTGAAGAAAATATTTCGGCAAATTTGCAAAACATAGTGGATTGTTTACGTTTCTCTCTGTGTTGCAGGGTGACCCAGGCATGGTTATTCCTGGAGAACCAGGTAGACTGGGTTCACCGGGAGGTCATGGCATTCCTGGCTCAAAAGGTGAAACTGGATTTCCAGGACTTCCAGGCCTACCAGGGAATGCTGGACATGATGGTGATGATGGCCTAAGAGGTACCGTAGTCAAACAAGCTCAAGGAACACAGCAAGTTATTTTAAGGAAAGGGAAGCCAAGACAAACAATGCTCATGCAAAGCCTGAAACTTCTAATTAACTAGTTTTGAATCCAATCTCATTTCTTTTAGGAGACCGTGGCTCACCTGGGGTTCCTGGAGATCCAGGTTTTCCAGGGAAACCTGCTGAATGTCTTATTGGCCTGCCAGGTTTGCCAGGTGGTCAGGGAGCTACAGGCCCACCAGGTAAGACCTTCTGAATCAAATGTGCCATTTAGATGGCTTGAGGGAGCTGAAGTTGTTTTAGGATATTAGTTATAGGACAGTACGTGAATCCATTTAAAAGCTGCACTTTCTGCAGATGGGAGGAAACACATGCACTGATTAAGATGGATTACGATTCAGATTCCATTGTATAATATAAAGAGTAATCACAAACTGGCCCAAATTCCAGAGGAAAAAGGATATTTCTGTCATGTCTCGTATGTGGGGCTGAATTTAGATTCCTTGGTGCAATGTGAATGATAAAGAAATAGAACAGAGGAAGGGCTGACCCCTAAAAAAACAGTTTAGGGTCTCAAAAGTACCTGCATATACTGTGTATGATTATCAGTCCAAAAGAAGCATAATTGAATACCTAGTCCTCCTACCTAGTATGACCTCATAAATGTATGACCTCAAAATATGTATTTAAATTTTTTACTTTTTTTTACCTTTTTTTTTTTTTAAGAGGATGAATGCAGAATTGGTGGGGTTTTCATGTTTGGATTTTTCTTCTTATTCTGAGAAAGACAAGAATTGTCTACTTCCCTTCCCTCCCCCCTCCACCCCTTTTTAAAACAAACAAGCAAGCAAACAATCCATAACTCTAAAGAATTTCCCAAACACACATATTGTCTTACAGATCTAATCTCTGTCTCAAACAGGAGGATTTTTTTTTTCATTCTCATAATGGCAAGATAGAGATGAAGGTTTATTTTTCAGACTGATGTACTATACTGCACTGTCATGTATTTTTCTTAGGAGGAAGAGGTTCACAAGGTTCAAAAGGAAAACTTGGTCCACCTGGCCTGAGTATCCCGGGAATCTATGGAAAGCCTGGGGAACCTGGTTTAATAGGTCTTCAGGGAAATACAGGATTACCTGGTCTCAGGGGACAGTCTGGAAGGCCAGGGATCTCTGGGGTGCCAGGTAAGGATTCCCCAAATACTTGGATTGATTGATGTAGAAATTCTCTGCAAAAAGGTGTCAGTCATGCTTTTCCAAATTGAAGATACTGAAATACTTTTCTATCAACAGTGCTCATATATCACTGGGATCTATCTATATGGAAAACAAATAAATCATCATTCCCTAAGTGATGAGTGTATCTTGAAGCTGTCATGACATAGTACAGAATTTTATATTACAGTCTTCTGAGAACAGAGGACTACCTTACATTGGTTTTTGTACAGTAATGTCCTTGCAGTAGGACATGAAATAGTTAACATTTAAAGTAACTCCCCAGCATAATGGAAGTGTGAAGTATTTAGTTCTTACTCAGCATCCCTTTTCCAGCTTATCAATGGTATCCTCTTTTTTCTAAAAAACGCAAGTGCAGATCTTGAGTCTGACAGAGTTGAGTCAGATCAAACTGTCATGTTAACCAGAGCAAACTTTAAGTAAGGTAGGTAATTCCTGTTTTATTTGACTTGTAGAATAAAAAAGTCAGTTCTGTAATGCTTCTTATCTCTAACAAAGTTTTTTCATTGCTATCAAATCCTGCATTATTCTGTGGGAAGGAGATGGCACATACCTTTCTATATATACAATCTATAAAACTAATGATAAACGTAGTATTTGACTCAGTTATGCAAACCTAGACTTTTGATATGATTTGAGGGGAATTGTGTCCCAGCTAGCCTTCAGCTCCTGAGGCAGAAAGGAGTGTCTTTCCCTTACATCCCATGAGAGGTCTCCCATCCCTGTGTGGATAATCCAGCTATGTTATCCTCACTGTCAGTTATTTCACTCATTGATAGAAGCTATTGCAGCTACTAATCTAGGTAGTTTGGGGGTTACTCTGTGTGTAAGGGCTGATCATGTCATTAAAGACTGGAAAACTCATTAAGTATGTTTTAGAAATGGAGGAAAAATAAAATAAGCAATTAAACACTTGGCAGACACATGTACAGTTTCCTGAAGTATTCCATTTCACTGATCAAATACTAAAAAATATGCTCCTATTGCTTCAATTGCACAGGCTCAAGGGGAGAGCCAGGTATAATGGGCCTGTTAGGAATTCCTGGACCCCCTGGCATGATTGGAAGACCAGGCAACCCGGGTATCAGAGGCAAGTGGACATGGTTTCATTATTACTTACAATATAGAAACTTACATGCTGAAGTCGTTTTGGGATCCATCTTGATGTATGTTATCACTCCTGAGTATGTGTGTTATGCCATAATTTCTTTGTCCTGTTAAATCTTTGGCTTCTGTATATATATGCAGTCTACTGAATGAGAATGATAATATTTATTTATTTATTGTAGCAGTTTTGAATTGCCACCTTTTCTATTTCATTGGTATTTGTAAAAGTGGCTAACAATTTCCTAAGTAAAGAGCAGAGAGCTATTTTGCTCTATTTTTTCCACCCCATTCATGTTACAAATATCATTATTGTATCTATTCAACAGATTATACATATATTGAATATAAAAAATAATTACCATTTCTTGACATAATCTGTGCTTATAGATGTTCTGTTGATGATTGGAGTAATTAAGAAGCTAGTTCAGGTTGTTCAGTTGGAATGTTTATTTACATATGTAGTTGTCCTTGAAGACAGGAGTTTCATTGCTTCCCTTATCCTATCATCTTCAGGTTTCTTCAGAAAGTTTAATTATATTTCCTTGCAGGTTCTTCTGGCATCCCAGGACTAAAGGGAAGAAAAGGGTTTCTTGGAGCAAAAGGTGAACCAGGTGATAAAGGTTTTCCTGGACCATCTGAGACCTTGGTTGGTATTGGGAATAAAGGAGAACAAGGATTAAAAGGTACACATTCATTATTTTGTCACTCAGAACTAGTTAGGGTTGTCATCTATGTTGTAGTTCCAGTAGAATCGAAAACATGGAAGAAAGCTGACTCTACTACTGAGAGTATTCTCATGGCTTTGAAATAATTATTGCTGTTCACTGTAACTGCTTTTTCATTTATGGGGTAGTTGAATGTTACACTGAATATTTATTTACATATCCATGTTCCTTAAAAAACCTCTTACTGTACTGTTAAACCACTAATATGTCAGTAGTACTAGGAGGTTTATACATATTTATACATATATGCTATATATTCATGTTTTTACAGAGTTAGTAGCTGTGAGCACAAAAACGGGTGCGCTTACTAATTAATGCTGGATTGCAAAGAAATAGAGTCTGCTCAGAAATACTTAGCTGTCAGAAGAATTCCTTTGTTTGCAATATTAAGATATACTCTCTCTATATGAGTTGTACATGAGTAACTAATGCTATCTGGTGTTTTGTGTAGACATTGTCCTATGGGAGCTTTCAGAAACTTTCTTCTGTCTCCATGTGAGAAATACAGAAGGCATTAACTCTGAGATTGTGTCTTGCTTATGTGTGTTCACAGAGTGAAAAACCTATGCTCCACTTCTCCTTCATTAGCTTCAAGAGTTATAAAACTTTAAACTTCACATAAAACTTATATTCTAAGATGTTGTTTTGTAACATTTTTTTTAAAATTAAACTTTGTTTTAGGAGTTCAAGGAAGAATGGGTCTAAAAGGAGAAAAAGGAGATGCTGGTGTGCAAGGTCCTCCAGGTCTTGATGGGTCTGAAGGAATACCTGGTGTACCAGGTATGGAATATGCATATTGAAAATTAGTGTGTCATGTGGAAAGTAGAGATAATATTGCCTCAGTGCTACCACATAAACTCAGCTCCTGCAGCAGCAGTATATTCTCTGTATTAACTCTGAAGCTTTTCTGAGAATTCTGAAACTGAGTCATTTCAAAAACTGCTGTTTGGAAGTCCTAGCAGCTACTGCCTATGATTCACTGTTTCCTTCCAAATACAGACCACTGTTTGGGGTGATAAATAGAAAATTGTATTAAATCCTGAATAATAATAACTTTAAAATTTAAAAGCTGATGAGTAAATGAGTAAAAATTGGTATTTACGAACAGAAGTTTGAATTACCAGTATTATTAAAAAAAATTAGAATTCTAAAACATGACCATTACAATCCTGCACAGAAATATTTCAGAAGCACAGAAATATTTCAGAAGCTTTTTTTATTTCAGATTTATTTTATTTCCATTTTCAAAGCCTGCACGTTTGTCTTGCTTATATTTTGAAAGTTATCATGTGTTCAGTATATCATGTATCTTTTGTAGTCATTCCAGTGTAGCCATCACAGGAAAAACTGCACTTTGTGCTACTCCCTAACTTTTTATGGAACAAAATAAGACCTTATTATATTCAGGCCTTGCTAGTACCCTAGAATTTAGACATCTGGACATTCTAGATGCAACAAGATCTTGTAGTCATTACACTGAATGCTAATTGAGCTAAATTGGGCTGCAGATAAGTAAGTGGGGGGAAAACGTGCCTAAGCCATGTAAGAAAAAGCTCCTGAGTACACTAGTCATGAGAAATGCATAATGAGTAAGTACTAATGTGATTGCAACGTGCCCAGAAACCAAACTGAACTCGGGGGGGGGACAATGAAAGGAGAGTCCAGTGCAATACAGAATCATGATCTTGATCAAAATTTGCAAAAGTATATTTCAGCTGCTGCCCCTAAGTGCTGTGGTCACAAAGCCTAATTTTAATGTTGATACATAAGATACTTGTTATTTCCTTGACTTTCTGATTACAATAATGATAGCTTTATCTGTGTCTGAGGTCAGAGGCTGCATATTAATTTATAAAATAATAAGGTACCAGAACAAGGTGTGCGGTAGAGGATTCTGTGTTCATGACAGCTCTACCAGCCAGCCAGTGTCTAAAGCAAACATGTGAAGATGACATTTATTTCTTCATCTTGCAGGTGTCAAAGGATTTATGGGTCTTCCAGGGATTCCTGGAGGACAAGGATTCCCAGGAGCACCAGGAAACAAAGGGGACATGGGAATTCCAGGTTATTTTCTGTCAAGCCATATTAAAAATTCATAGAACTGTATTGAAGCATTTGCACAGACCTGAGCAGCTTCTGTAAGCCCACTGCAAAATACCTACACTGGGATTTATTCTTTGCGATACCTATAGACTGCTCACCACCCCAGCATTTGCTTCATTTGCAGAATGCAGTTCCCCCCCTCTCTAAACGAAATAGAACTTCTTTAATTTATATGTTTTTGCATGTAAGAGCCTCTTTTTAATGTGTTTAGAATGAAAATCACCTGGCTGTGGAAATTACATTAATGAAGAATGAATATCTGAATATATGAGCTGTAGATGGCAAAACATGAAGTGTGATATACAAATATGAGCCTTTTAAGAATGGTATCAATATCTTTATTTTTACAGGTCCAAAAGGACAGAATGGTTCTCCAGGCTTTCCAGGACTACCAGGTGACCCTGGTCCACCAGGCTATGGTGGCTTTCCAGGTGACAAAGGAGATCCTGGGTACCCATCTGCTGGGCCTCCAGGAGAACCTGGTCCAAAGGTATCAAGGCAATGGCAACATTGTCATATTAGGCAATGAGCCTTTGACTATATAAACAGAACAACATGTAAGCAAGAGCTGCAGAGTTTGTAGAAGTAGATGATTTGTAAGTGATAAGAAATATGAAAATTCTGTTGTGTCATTATTCATGAGAATTTTTTTAATTCATTATATTTCATCTTTCTGTGGTTTCAAGAATATCTTATTTGTAAAGGTGGAACGTCTTGGAAATAACTTTCTTCTGTAGAATTGCTAATCCATTAAGAACAAGGACTTGCACTTAAAAAGTCAGCAGTAAGAATGTTAAAAGGTATAGGAAAATAAAATCTTAGCAAGTGCAAAAGTTTTGTGATCTAAAATTGTGCTGTTGGTTTTTGACAGTTTAGTAATATCATTACACAAGATGAATTGGGATTTTTTCTTAGCAATATATATTACATTCGGTACATATTATGTTCAGTAATGTATACTGCTAAGAAAAAAACCACTATATTTTAAGTTAGATCAACTGAATAGAATTTTACTCCACATATTCTGGTTGTTGAACAACTGGGAGTTTTTTTACATATGAGATATCTGAAATACATAGTTGAGGCTGCAAATTGTACTGTAACTTCTGTAATCTGTCTAAATTATCTGTTTATTTTCTGTATTAGCTGGGTAGACACAATGAGATTACTGTTCAGAAAGTCAGTAGAAATTCAAGGAAAAATATGCATTTCAGTATTTTGTATCATTGCATATTATGTAGGGAATGTACATTTGAATCAAAAGAAGAGCTGTTAGAATAAAATTGAAGGGAAGTCTGTGTACCAGTGAAAACATCTAAAGACTTAGGTTGGTTTGTATAGATTAAAGAAAGACTTTTTTTTTTTTCTTAGCTATGTTTAAAGGATGTTATGAGAAGACTTCATGTCTTCAAGTCAAAGACTTTTCATCTAAAAATCATAATGAACTGTGATGACACTTACTTAACCTTTAAAATTATATATGATTTTTCTATTGTTCAAATATGGAATGTAAATTTATTTAATGTAATGTGATTCTTTACATGTCTCTTCAACTGCTGTTTTCAGGGAGATCCAGGCCCCCCAGGAGTTTTGGGCAGCAAAGGAGAAAAAGGATCCCAAGGTCATCCAGGACACAAAGGAGTACCAGGACCATATGGGATCAGAGGGGAAACTGGAAGTGCAGGAATCCCAGGTATGTTTTGGTTTGGAGGGGTGGTGAGATGTGGACATGCTTCTAGAAGAAGATAATTTCTCAATAAACTACACAGGGTGCCTGTGGGGTGACATGTTAACATTCATCTGCTGTAAACTTGAACAGTCCTTTGTAGTCACGGCAGCCATGGTTGCTTATGTCAGCTAGAGATGTTTTACAGCTGTTCAATGCAGAAATTATAGCAAAGTTCTCAGACTAAGTCTGGATGTAGTGATAATGCCTTTTCTCTTCTCTCACACCCTTTCTTATTACAGGGAAGCTTGGACCTCCTGGAGATATTGGTGTTAAAGGACGGCAGGGCCGCCCAGGACAACAGGGCATTACAGGCCCTCCTGGTATGGTATATAGGATCTCTCCCAGATCACTGCCCCCAGCTTTGTTATTTTCTTTGTAAAGAGGCGATTGATGCTCTTGTTCTTCTGAGCTTTTTAGAACTGATGGAGTGGCAGTCTCTGTTTATGCTAATTCAAGGCTTTGTTTACCTTCTCTGGTTCCAGCTAAGGTCTTTAACAGCTTGTTTTCAATGTTGTCAGTTCAGCTGAGGCAAGAGGTTTTAATTTTAATTTTGTTTGACTATTGTAAAACTTTTTGCCTCTTTTTTTTTTTTCCCAGAGGTCTCAAGATGTTATATCCACACAATTGTAGGAAAGGCTTGTACTACCTCCTAAATGGGAATTATAAGCTAAGATGTAGCTAGATGAGGAGAAGAAAATGAATTAGAGTGGAAAGAGGGGAGAGAGTTGTAGTTGTTTGTTAAAGCAATAGAAAAGATCAAACTATTCAACCTAAGGGGGAGTGTGTAAGTATGCAGCAACAGAGAAGTATGCAATGCAATTTATTAAAGTGAGTGCCAGTATTGTCTTCAAAAAGAGCACTGAATGTTCTTATATTCAGAGATCCTCATCAAAATTATGATGTTGTAGCTTTGTAGATTTAGTGAACTTGCAGTGACAAAACAGCAGAGTTAGCAAAGATCAGAATCTAATCCCTGTTTAGAGAAACCTTGAATTTGTGATAAAGCCAGGGAGAGAAACCACACTGCCTGTGTGGATTCCCACCAGCTTGGGATACATCAAAGGCAGGATACTAAAGTGTCTTTGAAAGACAGGGAAGTTATTGCCTGTGAAAAACAGTGGGGGTGTAAAATCTATTGAAGTCCAGTGAGCTCAATAAAAATTATATTCTGCTCTTTACAAATGTTTATATACCAACACAGTTACGTCTATCTTCGAAGCAGATGAACTAATTAAATTTTAATAAATGGGACTCATATCTTCTCTCTTTGAAATGTAAAATAACAGTAGTGAAAATTATATTTTGGTCCATTATGATTCACAGGTGCTGCTGGAGACCCTGGAAAAAATGGACTTGTTGGTGAAAGAGGTAATCAAGGTCAGGACGGTATGCCTGGTCACCCAGGAGTAAAGGGAGAACCAGGTAACACCAGTGAAATATTTTCATTGTATTTTACAATTGTTTTTTTTTCCCTAGTTAAATTGACAAGGATTATTTGGGAAGGATTAATAAGAGCCTCTGTGGAGCCAAAGATAAGTTTATAACTAGAAGGTTTTTCACTTTTACATAATTCACAGGTTTTTCTATGTAATTATTGTATGTGCTGTCAACAACCCAAGTGCATAGGTCACTGCTCTATTGTACACGTGATTTGTCATAACATCACCTAAATTGATAATGTCAGTAAGAGCCAGAGTATTGCTGTTTACAATTCTTACGTGTTTAATCTCAAAAAGACTAAAAGATCCAAAATCTTTTTAAAGGAGTCTCCTCTCTTACATGTAAATAAGATAAAAGGACTCACAGTGTCACACAGATGCTTAGTGAAAGTTTCCATGATCTGGCCCTGGAGTTGTAAAACCTTTCATTTAAATGTTACTCCTGATGTCATCAGCATCCACAGTGGATTTAGTCCTCCACTGAATTCTGACAGAAATTGTTTTCATATTTTACAGTGAAAAGGTTTCTTTGCATATTAGTATAAAGAGGTTACTGGGAAGGCATTCATAGTATTTAGTAAGTTTTTTTACAATAATTTTGAAGTAATTCCTGTTAACATATTTTCTTTTTTACATATTTACAATTCTTCCATTTTTCTTATTTACTAACTTAAATGCAAATTCTTCTGTTTTTTTCCTCTGAAAAAAGACAAAGCTCATTATTATATATCAACCTCAAATACAGTTGATCAATAAGATTTCCTACTATAAAAAAACCTTACAAATTTAATTTATATATATGGATAGAAAAAATGGAAATAATAAGTTATATTTTACATATAACTAAAATCTACATTTTGATTAAATGAATTCTGAAGAAATATATGAAATATTAGACAATTATGATATTTTCTAATAGTTAATCAGGACTTTGAGTGTAACATGTCCTAATATTTCATAGGAGCACCAGGGAGAGGAATCCCTGGCCTTCAAGGTGTGCCTGGTCGTAGAGGTGAGTTGTCTTTGCAGAAAGCAAGAGCTTTTTTAATTTTTGAATGCCAGAATAATCATCTTCGTCTCCAAGTTGTCTCTTGTTTTTGGATGCTTGAAACAGCACTAAGAGTGTGAGAGGAAATTGAGTGATTCTGTGCTTTTGATCAGTTATTTGGTGCTATATATTAAAAAGTCAAGAGTTCTTGCTTGTAAATTTAAGACTATTGTGAAAGGGGAATAAAGAAGCTAACTTCTTTGGTTTTATGAAGGTGATATATGGGTTCTAGAGGTTTTGAAATTTTATTTTGATACACAATTTGATTAATAGAGTATGTTCTAATGAAAAAAAGATGATGCTGATAAACACTAAGCAAGCATACTGTCAGAAAGCTACAGTGATTGCATTTTGTTTACCCCCCCCTTTTATATTTATGAACAGTTGACTGAGGGGGCTCTTCCCGTTTTTTTAAGTTTTGTATTATATTTCTAGTATTGTTAGAAATCCATTGATTTGCTTTACTTTAAAGAAAAAATATTCTTTCTTCATATATAGATCATGCACTCTGAGATCAACCTTAGAACAATATCATTTTGGAGTAGTCTCTTATTTGTTGGACTCAAAGTGGTGCTTTTAACTGGAATTTAGTTTAAAAGGATTTGCCAATTCTGATGTGCAAAGAAGCATTTCTTCTAATTATGCATAAAGAAAAATTCCCTGCTCTGGTCTGTCTACCCTCCTGTCACATTTATTTCTTTGTATGAGCAATCGCTGAAGTAGAGGGTTTTTAAAAAAATAATAGAGAGAGAAGACAATGGTGTGTATGTTCCTTTAGTCCTGTCTTCTCACAACTATTTTGCTTTACAGTAGGAAGGTGGCTTTGGGGACTTCTCTGTACTAAAAACAAAGGCTGAATTTCACCTTTGCGATGTAGTAAATGCCCGTATTCTGTGTCATCACACCACATCATCTTGACAGCTCTCCCCAAATGTAATACTTTACAGGAATCAAAGGAGACATGGGACTACCTGGTTTTCCTGGGCAACCAGGTATAAAAGGTCATCAGGGTGATCAAGGACCCATTGGACCTCCTGGCTTAGTGGGGTTACCTGGATTTCAAGGCGCAACAGGCATGGCAATTATGGGCCAAAAAGGGAATAGAGGTATTGCTGGTGCAGATGGAAGACCAGGTATGTCATTATAACTCCTTATTTATCTGAAATGATAATATACTGGTAATTGAAAGTAGAATTCAGCTTGTCCAGAACCAAAGGTTAAAAGGGGTCTTCCCCAAGAGTTTTATAATTAAATAGGTAGTTCCTTTACCAGTTAATGCAATTTTACCATTGCAAACACCATGATGGTCTACACAGTATGATGTAAATTAAAATAATGCTAAGGTTTGCAGTTCACTCAACTGCATTATTTTGCTTTCTTCCCATGGCGCCTGGAGAGTAGTTAACATCCAACTGTAAAGAAGTGAGATAGCATGAGTGTGATTACAGTCATAACTACAGATGGAGGATATTAAAAAAACTGTAGTGCTAGAGAGTTCTGCAAGAACTCAACTCTGATCTCAGATTAAATGAGCAAGCTAGGAAAATTGAGTTGATTTTTTTAATATGTCTGTATTTCCTTGGGAGCCACTGAGGTGATAAACATGAGTACCGTTATAGAGTTGCTGAATGTTGTACTGCATTGTATGTAATGTATGTGAAGTGCTATTGGCAGTAGTCCTTACTTACTCTGATGTTTCTGTGCAGGTTCTCCTGGTTTTCCAGGGCCTCCTGGTCTTTCCACACCCAGCATGAAAGGAAGCAAAGGCATTAGAGGCGCAGATGGGATACCAGGGCCAACAGGCCCAGCTGGCGACACTGGTCCTCCCGGTCCAAAAGTCAGTGAAAGGAGTATTGCTTGTTTCTTACTCCGTCATTATTTTTGCTCTTACTGTGAAAATAACACCCAGGACAATTAAAATAAAAACAAAACAACAAACCAAACTGAAAAAACACACACCATTCTCAAAAAAAAATTTTTTCTAATAGAGGAAAGATACTAAAATAGATATAAAAAGCAGTTTTTATGGACTTAAGCAGACCAAAAAGAAACTATTGCAAATTTCTGGCATATCATTTCCTTGGCCATTCTGTACTACAGAATAACACTGACAATGATATGCCTATTTCTGACATGCCTACAAATGGAGGAGATAATTCTAGTTATAGCATATTCTGTGAATTTAAGGCTTTGAATATTCTGAACAAAAAGTAAATGTACTTCATAGCATGCAGATGCTCCTTCCTGCTTATTATTGGTGTTTTCTGATTTGCAGGGAATCGAAGGTCGATCAGGTTATCCTGGTGCTAGAGGGGACCCTGGATTTCTTGGATTTCCAGGTGTAAAAGGTATTCGTGTATTTATTACGTACATGTCCACGTGCCAAATACAATAATTTACATGGTGCATTACAATAGTATGTGTGTAAGAAATAGTACCAGGTGTGGTCCTAGAGAGCTGGCTAAAAATACTTTTAATTTTTACATTTTTCTAGTGATTTAAATCTGATATAGATCTTCATTACTCCAGTATTTTCATTTTTTGATTGCATGATTTACAGTCACACAAAATTGTCATTACCTACCGACTTGTGTTCCATGTTAATTATTGTGTATTTTTATTTTTTTCTAATTTGAAAAGTCACCATATAGATTGTATTTACACTTCCTTAAGCAAAAAGCTCTTATTTCATGGCTTAGTTAGTCAAATCTCCTCACTTGATAATAAGCAACTTTTTTTTTTTATTTCCAGAAGAACTGTGAATAGTAATCTGAATGTAAACTTATTTTTTCTGGAGTGAAAATAATTGCTTATTAAGTTTGAAACACTTAAAAAATTATACAACCCTCCTAACACCCATCAGCATAACTGACAGTAGGAGTTAAAAGGAGTTGAGCTGCACAGCATCACTGAACAGCATTGCTTGACCTGCAAACTCAGTGACAAAAACACATAAGATAAAAAGACATACTCTAAAGTTGAGATTTTAGGCTAGATTTAATGGGAGCAGACGTTATATGAAGATAGGAATGGAAACATCTTCTTGTAAACTGAATACACTTGACCTATAAATTATACAGTAACAGCAGAGATGTAAAAGTCCACTTTTGCATTTCAGATGAGTCTATAGGCTGTGTTACTCTTTGGGAAGGTTGCATGGATCATGAAGGACTCTTAAATAAACCTCTGAAACTTTGACGGTTGATTTGACATTTTAAACCAGACAGATGTATCTTCAATCTTCCTTTTTTAGGAGAAAAGGGCAATCAAGGACCCCCTGGACCACAAGGTGCAGAAGGGCCAAGGGGACCAAAGGGCCAGCGTGGTAACCAACCCTTCTTATTCTAATACCAGGATACGTAGATTGATTTGTTTCTTTTGGATTGTAGTTTGTTTGCTTTCTTTTAATATAAAACAATAGCTTTTAATTATATTTTTGCTACTAGGTGCACCTGGAGTCCCTGGGAGAGTATTCTCTATCCCAGGAAGCAAGGGTCCTCCTGGACTGCCAGGAATCCCAGGAACACCAGGTGATCAAGGAATTCAAGGGATTCCTGGACTACAAGGTGGTTTATATTTTTATCTCTGTACATTTTTGCATGCTGCTTAGTGGAACATTTTGTTTTGGTGGGAAAACATGCTTCTGCATAGAAAATCAACGTGTCTTTAAATATACCTCTCTGTATTTAAAAATAGCTCTTTATACCTTGTTAACAACTTTATAACCTGTCCCATTTCATCTGCCCTCCACTCTCACAGTCAGTGAGCGAGTACGATTATCCTTCAACATGGGCCTAAGCAAAATAATGGAATAAAAAGTAAACTTGTATCAAAACACTCACCATGTTTATACAACCAGAACCATGCTCAGGATGTTTGTCATTTTGGGGGGGAAATTACCACATGTAGTAAAAGCTTTCAAAAAAAAAGCTACAAAGTGGTTCTGTCTGTTGTAGTCTGGGGGTGGGAAGGGAAAGGAGAGGCTGGGTGCTTCTCCATTTGCACTGGAAGTGAAGCCTGCCACAGCTGTGAGGGATGGGGAAGTGAGAAGCAGGTGGGATGAGGTGGATGTGCAATGGTCAATACCATGGCTTTCCATCCCAGGAAGGATGCTCCTTAGGGGGACAGGCTTGCCAGACAGAATAACAGTTGCCTCCAGCATAACAAAGGAGGCACTAAAGAATTGTTCTTTTAAGTTTTCCTTAAAACTGTTTTCAAAAGAAACTGCCTTATTTATAGAATTACAAACTGTGAGCACAAAGATTATGGCCTGTTACTATATTTTTGAAATATTTCTATTGTATGACACATACTGAAAGAAAAAGCGATTTGCTTTGGTTTCTGTAAACATTTCTCATGAGACTATTTTTCTGCAATATGTTCAATATTTCCTTGTAATCTTCCTGATAGGAAATATGGTGGCAGTAACACTACAGATAGCCTCAAAACTTACTAAATTCATGCTGAAGTTTTTATTTTAACACAGCTACATTTCATGAGGATTTTAACTTTATTCATTAACAGTTATTAAAATCTAGATTAACTAATGCTACATGATCCTGGATTTTTCTTGATTACAATTCAGGACCTAAAGGATTAAAAGGTCTACCAGGAAGTTTCGGTCATCCAGGTCAACCGGGACTGCCTGGTCCAAAAGGAGACAGAGGATTTCCAGGACAAAGAGGTAGAGGAAAGCAGATATCTCCAACTGCTACTACTCAATTTACAGATAAACTGTCTTCCTGTTTCTCTAAATCCTTCCTCTTACATGTATTGAGATTCTGTAACATTTATAGTAACTTTAGGGCCACAAACACATGTAAGCACATTCTTAACATCTAACAGAAGCACATTCACAACTGAAATAATAATTTACAAAAGTCTCCTCTGTTATTAATAACATTTATTTATCCACTTGGAAAACCTAGGTATAAGTGTGCCTTTTTATGACACAAAATAGAACTAAGTATTTTTATTTAGTTGTCATAAAATGTTTTTACTTTACAACTTTTTTGGTAAAAATGGCCATGGTTCTTTAAAATAGCTCACTATTCCTTGAAACTGTGCAATGTAAAGCTACCTGAGCTAGGTCTGAAGGAGTTAATACATCTAACAACAAATACTATCAATTTTCAAGTTGTGTATTCTTTTTGTTTTGGTTAGTTTTGTTTTGTTAGTTTCCAAGTGGTTCCACTAATTTAAATGAAGTAAAAATTCAAACAAAATTATAATTTATATTTGCAGTCGTATTTCTTTCCTCTCCACAGGAGAACCTGGACTGATTGGCTTTCCAGGTCTCCAGGGGTTACCTGGATCACCAGGTTCTTTCACTGCTGGTCCAACAAGAAGAGGTTTTATCTTTACCCGGCATAGTCAAACAACAAAGATTCCTTCATGCCCACGTGGGACATCGCAGATCTATGTTGGCTATTCGCTGCTTTTTGTGCAAGGAAATGAACGAGCACATGGACAAGATCTTGGTACTGTATTGGTAAATTTTTTTGGATAATTTTCTTTATAGTCTAGTAATGCTAAGTTGTCATGAAACCAAACTGACTGTAAGTGTCTAAGATGAGTGCTGGTTTCAACCATCACTCTCCAGAGTGGTCTGCTGTTCTCAGTCAATTTAGGAATCATGGCTTTGAAAGACACTTTTCTTTCCTGTGCTCCCATGTTCCCTTTTTGCTATCCCTAGACATTTTTGAGGAGGAGTTCAGTTACTTATGGATAGATGTCTAGGATAAATGTTCATAAAATCTGCATAGGTCTGACATGTGAGAGAGTCTTGCTTTTTTTCTAGACTAAACGGGATAGTTTAGGGTGTCAAAAATGGCACCAGAAGCTTTTGTTTAAGCAGCTGAGTCCCTATCACTGTGTCAAGGACCAATGTCATTCAAGAAGATACTATTATTTTAACAGATTTTGTTCCTAGCCCTTATTTTTTATATACATATTTTTATACATGCCATATGCATTTTGCTTTAGGGTAATTCCACTGTACAGACACTTCTCTCTTTATAGTTACCAACTGTTTTATTCTCACTATAGTAAACTGGATGCCATTGTGTCTCTCTTCTGTTTGCTGCACTATCTGTCACAAAGCTCTTCTCTTTTGCCTTTTAGGAACAGCTGGTAGCTGCTTGCAGAGATTTACCACCATGCCATTCTTGTTCTGTAACACCAACGATGTTTGCAGTTTTGCTTCTCGCAATGACTATTCATACTGGCTGTCAACTGCGACAGTAATGCCGGTGGACATGGCACCGATTTCTGGCAGGGAACTAGAGCCCCATATAAGCAGGTAAGAGTATAAGGATTTTAGTTTTTCTGGCTTGGAACCACAAAGACATCCTAAATTGTCTTGAACTGCAAATCTTAGGCAAAGACTTGACTATCTCAGCCAGTACAAACACTGTTCTTAACCAGCTGATTTTTTTTAATTACTCAGCTGAATTCAGTGATGCACTAAGAAAAGTTAGATTAAAGCCAGGATCCCACCACAGGGCTTAATCTGCAATGCTGGCATGAGAATATAGCCCACAGTCCTATTGACTGCAGTTAAAAACCTATTGTATTTATCAAAGACAGACTAAAATGAAATAAAGACAGCTTCATTATTTGGAATACAGTAAAAATCAAGTTATGCTTTCAATTCTGTGTGATACATTTTGTGAAGAACATTGTAAGTTGGGGCTGAAGGTTCCCTCCTATGAAACACTCTTGTGCAAGTGTGGCCCTTTCCAGTTGCTTTAGAATAGGTGGGAAGGATGAAGAGCATTGAAGAAGAAAAGCTCTAAAAGCATGGAAGACCAGGACTATCAAAAACAAAGATGGGAAGGCGAGCTTTGCACTCCATCTTCTGGACGGCCATACACACTTACTGCAATCTAGTAGCTCAGCTTCATAGTTTCTTTGTCTAGGAAATAAAGATTACTTTTTCTAAAATTAGTAAATAAAGGCATAGAATTTTGATCTAAACCATAACAATATAAACTAGTTAGCACATGAGGGTAAAATTTAGCTTGTTACTTCAGTAAGGAAACTCAAAAGTTCTGGGACTAATTCCCATTTTACACCAATTTTTCTCTGGTGTTATTAGTAGAGATTGCAAAGCAAAGGATTTGGGTTGCCTTCCTTTTACTTATCATCTCCTCATTAAACAGAGAAAACCTGTGCGAGTTGTAACATTTGAGATTACAACTCACACAGGCAGCTACCCTGACATTAGGTAGCTACTATCCTAGAAGACACAATTTTTCTCTGCTTTCATGTTTTTCCTCATATCTGCACTGAATGCAGTTTCTTCTTACAGATGTATTGTCTGTGAAGGAGCTGCAATGGTAATAGCAGTTCACAGTCAAACAACAGTAGTTCCTCCATGTCCAGAAGGCTGGGTATCTCTCTGGAAGGGTTTTTCTTTTGTTATGGTAAGGATCTAAAGACTTGAATAATTAATGTTTTGTCCTCTTACTTTCATTGGTGTCTTCATCTGCTTATAGTTTGTTTTTTTCTTAATAATCGTTAAATTATTTTTTCTGTTGCCAAGAAGTAGACTATAATTCTGTTAACTCTTACTCAATACCAGAAGCATAGGAACAACTATTCTGCTCTGTTCTCAAAAATAGGTGGCAGGAGAAAAAGAAGATGAAAGGAGAACCATAGGATTGTAGTCCGACAGAAATAACTGCATGCTCTCATTTTCATGTGTCAAGATCTAGAAAACAGGTCTGGGGAGTGGAGTGGTTAAACTTTTATAAATTGGATCTTGGGCTGAACTCAGCAGAAAGCTAAAATCAAAACAAATGCAGTACACTGTCTACAAAAGATTGCCTTGGAGATTTTGATGCCATAATGAGATATGAGTGAAAAAAGTTCATTAATGTGACTGCAAATTGAGAACCAATTATGGGAATAAAGGTATATCTATACTAGGGAAGGTAGCACTTCATCTTTGTTATCTGTGCCTGTGGGATCTCATAAAGATGCCAGCAAATGAGAGTAAGGCAGCATTATAGAGATATCATTTTTGTGTGTGTGTGTGTGTGTGCATGATCTAAAGTCCTTTTAGGTCTAGTGTGAAACTTGTCTCTCCTGGGATTTGGTCCTAAGTAATCATAATCTTGGAAAACAGAATTTTTTCATCACGTGATTAAAATCATTTGCTAACATCAACAAACTTAAAATTTTTTTTTTAGCTAATTTTCTACTGTCATAAAGAGAGAGATGGAAAGTGCCTTTGCTTTCTGTGTTTTGGAGAAGCAACCAATGCAACAAAAAACAGGAGCGCATGAAAAATAGGGGATTTGGCATATCTGTAATTTAGTAATCTAGTCTTCAACTGGACAGAACTAGCTGCCTTCTAGTCTTTGTGCTGGTTACAGCTTCATGCCTTTTCACAGCAGAAAAAGGCTGTTGCAAGGACTTAAGAAATGCCATAACTATCCTTGACTTTTCATAAGGCTTCTGTGCTTCATTATAACTTTGATAAAACTAATCTGTGTTCATTTTGTTTTGTCCAAAATGTACCACAGACTACATGGTATGTTTTAGAAAGAGATATTTTTTTCTGCCTGCAGTTTACTAAAAGCTGATGGACAATTTCTCATAAAAAAAATGTATTGGTGGTTACAGTATACA
The DNA here is from genome assembly GCA_004320125.1 of Scolopax mira. Classification (NCBI taxonomy): domain Eukaryota; kingdom Metazoa; phylum Chordata; class Aves; order Charadriiformes; family Scolopacidae; genus Scolopax; species Scolopax mira. Next base: position 96,225 of record BJBW01001751.1, on the reverse strand, counting down.
AGTGCCGGCTCGGAAGCTTCTGGCCAAGCACTGGCATCTCCTGGGTCTTGTCTGGAAGAATTTCGAGCCATCCCATTCATAGAGTGCCATGGCAGGGGGACGTGCAACTACTACACAAATTCCTACAGCTTCTGGTTGGCATCGTTAAATCCAAGAAGAATGTTCAGGTAAACTACATCCCTGCATCCGTGCTGCAAGTGCTCAAGAAGACAACTGCTTGTGTAACACGTGGGGCCCCCTCTAGTAATTCCCCTCAGTTTAGACATCCCCCCTTTGTTAGGCTTAGGATCATTCTGTAGCACAAAGATGCCTTGAGTGAGTCAAGGATTTCAGTGGTGTTGTGAGTAACCCTGTGTTGTTAAAGAAAAAAAAAAAAATGTTATTTTTCTTTTTTTCAGGAGACCTCTGCCACAGACTTTGAAAGCAGGAGAATTAGAAAATATCATCAGCCGTTGTCAGGTCTGCATGAAGAGACCAGTCTAAACAGGGGCCACTCTGGATGGAACATGAAACTCTGGTTACAAAGAATTGCCTAACTTGGAAGAGCTATAATTTATTAAAGTCTAACTGCATCTGGAAAGAAAATTGTAAATTGCCCGTGCAGCACTGCGGTGAGGTAGGGCAACAGTTTGACTTTTGTCTTTGGCAAATGACAAAGCACTTTGTTGGAGAAAGCTTGTAACGGCAGCCTGCGGGGGCTTCTCCAGAACTGTGTCACTTCTCAGCTGCATCTTCTCGATAAAACTATGGCAGGATCTTTCATGAAGGGTGCTCTTGCTGCCTTGAGTCATGTGCTTTTCAAACCGCAAGACAAACCAAATCAGCTTACATATGTTCAGTGTTCAAAGCGGATAGAATTTAAGATGAAAATAATCTGGCACTTACGAGATATAGGGTTCAATAGGAAATATTTTCAGTGCACTTTTAAATACATACTGATTCATTTAGGGTTGTTTTGTTTTGGTTTTCTTGTCTAATAAACAAGTATCTCCCCACTTACCTTGCGCTTCCTCTGGCTGCCAAACAGGAATACAGTCTTTTTTGTGTCATTATAATAGTGATGTTTCTTGACTGGCCAGAAAGGGAGCTCCTCCAGGCACTGGTGAGACAGTACAGTGGGGACACGGGGTAGCTGTGTTTCCCAGAGGGACTGTGGCTGACTAAGTGAAAAATGCTGGGAAGTTTTCATTAGATTCCATAGCTTTTGACACAGATCAGGAGATATTTTAAATTCTTCAAAAGTTGACAGTATTTGGCCTTTATCAACATCGCATGTTTTTGACTCTACTGAAGAACAAGTACTTAGTGTATCATAATCTGGGATTTTGATGGAATTAACAATTACTGTATAGCTCAAGGGCTCCTATGGCATTATCAGGTTATCATACACCCAGCAGGATGTGATCTCTTCCTGTTTTATTTCAATAGATAACAAAAAATATAATATTCACATTTTATAATATTCCATATTTAAATATTTATCAAAATTATATTATGTATTTTAATATTTATCACACATTTCTGCAAAACAAATAATTTATTCCATCCAGTTAAATGTATTTGCATTCAAAATTTTTAAAAATGCTGATATTTAAATTGTACCATCTGAGCACTGACTTAAATAAGAGAATCCAACTGTAGACAAACGTAAAGACTTGAAAAGCACTTTCATTTACTCATATAACTTATATAAAATTGTAGCTCTGACGTGTTTTTTTATATTTATAACATTGCACTTGCAAGGCTATTTAAAACTGTAATGTTAACATTTAAAATGTTGATATTTTTTAATACTTGCACAATCTATCAGAATTCTAGTATTTAGTGTTATAGAAGAAGCCTAATTCATCTGCATAGTTCTGTAAATGCATCATTTTAAATGTAGGGTCTAGCAATTCATTGAAATAACTAAGATTTCTCATTTAGGTCTTTTTTAAGCCAGTGAAATTTTATATTGTTTCTGTTAAAATACTTGCATTGTGTTTGTCTGACTGTTTGAATTTTCAGTGTTAACCTAACTAAGAAAAAGTTTCATCTGTGTTTCATGCCAGTATCTTCTGATGGAGCTAACAAGAGGATACCATTTACATGAACTGAACGCGTATTTTAAAGTTATTGTTTGCTTGAACAGTCATAGTACTTTTGTTTGCAAATTATAATTGTGAATTTGCAGGTTTTTATGAAGAATCTCTATGCAGATGCACTACTGATAAGAAGGTGTTAATGTCAAGTTAATATTTAGTCTTCTGTTTGAACCAGGTTTGGGGATGGGGTGTTTTCCTTGAAACAATCACATAATAGATTTTTCCATAAACTCTGAAGTTTGCTTTAAATACTCAAAGATAAAACCCACATCCATTGCTTGTTAGGTTATTGGGGTTGGGTTTGTTGTTGTTTGTTTTTTTTTCTTTGCCACTAAGGCTCATTACAGTCACCCAAAGGCATTACACACTGTATATAACTGATGACCGTGGAGACCTTCATGTAAAAATCTGGTAGTAAAATAGAGAATGTAAGTACCTGGGGCTGAAGCCTGCTGGAAATGGTCAGGAGAGAATAATGTGTAATGAGAAGGGAATGGGTTGTACTTTTAAAGTCGAAAGGTAAGTTACAAAGGGTTATGTCTCATAGAATAGCACATAACAGAAATTATGTCTTGTTCCCAGTTTTGGATTCTGCTGCTCACTTATTGTGTGGCCTTCAACAAGTTACTAAAGAAGAATTTTCATAAATAGCTTTCAATTTTGAGAACTCAAACTCAGTCTTTCTTTCAAAAGTATGAAACACAACTGCAGGGACACATACGTTCATCAAGCCCAGCAAAGTACAAGCTGGTCACTGAAAATTAAAGAAAGGTGGGAAAAAAAATTATCTTAACTTTTCTCTGCAGATGCAGATCATTTTACTTCCCCACTGTTAATGACTATTGTAAACATTAGTTAACTCAGGTCTGTAAATGCTTTGAGAGCCTTAACTGGAAAATGCTGAAGAGTTGCAAGGTGTTAATACATTGTACTGAAAGAATGGAAACATGAAAAATCAGAACCAAAGAGCAAAAATGGGGGAGAGGGAAGACAGGGAGAAAGGAGGAAAGCAAACCTTCTGTTAAATACAGCCAAATAAAAATATTTTGACTAAATAAAAGACCCATTTTACTTGGTTGGGTTTTGTTGTTGTTGTTCTTCCCACTAAGTATCTTTCCTACTACCTATGCATAATACACATTTACATACGCACTAAAAAAGTGGCATCTGATTAAGAGGCAGTAGGTGCAGTTTTCCCTCAGAAAGATGCTCCATCTCTCCTACTTTGGACTACACTAGAAGCCTGGCACTTCAGTGTAGATACCCAGGCTGGATCTCTGCATGCTGCATGCTAGCTTTCTTCCTAGACGTATTTCTACTTAGGATGCTGTGATGGGCTGCTGACAAGAGTGATTTCAATCTGGAACAACTCAGCCATGTTATTCTCTTCTGTTCTGTGCTCATTACTGTTTTCTACTGGATTCCTATGCATGAAGCAGCAAGTTGCTGTTGACAGAAATAGTACACGAGAAAAGGTTGTGATGACACTGAAGGAAAAACTAGGAAGATGAAGGTGGCTGGCTGATGGGGCCACACTCTCACAACTTGCCTAGGGAACCACTGTAACTCTAGGTTCAAAAAAGAAAAGGACTCGCCACCAGGGAGGCCAAAACATGCAAAAACTGGAAAAGAGTAGGACTTGCAGCATTTCCTCAGACAAGACAGTACCCACAGATATTCTGTAAGTGTACATGGACAGACAAACAAGCAGATCGTCTGCAACAGAAAGAAGAAGATACACCTAAAACTATCATGAAGATTTCAGTGTGCAAATAAGACATATCTGAACATCAAACTGATAGAGCAGTGTTGTATTCGACGTTCTTAAGGATGGCCTTTTAAATAACTGAACAAGAAAATCAAGGGTAACTGCAGAGAGATCTGAAAACTGTCAAAGAAAATGATTTGTACTAAGACTTCTACACAATGAAAAAAAATGGAGCATCCGAAAGGCGACTATGGCTCTTCTGGAGAGTTTCCTGGAGATTAGAAAAACTACTCCATGGCCGCTTCTTGTGTGACCACTCAATTTATGAATAACAGCCTTATAGTCAGTGGAATAAAATTAATTAATTGATGTCCGTGTAAAATTACATAGAGAGAATCAGGAGAGGACCATATTTTCAGTGTGCTTTAAGAACCAGTTTTAGACTTTTTATAGATTAAAAACAAAACAAAACAAACAAAAACTAAATCCCTGTTGATAGTTTGTAAATCATAGACCCTGGAGAAGCAGTAAAACTGAGGATTCTTCTATGGATTGCCTGGTAAGATGTGCTCAGGACAATAGTTTGTGTTTCAAGGAGGACAAATGTAAGATCATACATCCAAGGGCAAATAACGTATAACTCTCCATGTTATAAAACTTTTATTTTTATCTAATAGGAGATTGTATTTCAGACCACCTACCGCTGTAAGAGAGTGCTGTTGGTATTTGTAAAGAACTGAATTAGCAAGCTGCGGGCCTTGGATCAATACTCACTTCAATACTTCTGGCATCACTACTCATTTTGACCTCCAAAACAGCAGTGGGAAAGCTCAGAGGCTGCTTTCCTCTTCTTAAAAAAAAAAAAAGTATCTGTCTATCCTGGCATTTTTGTTTTTCGGAATGGAACTGGAAAAGCGGTAAGTTACCCACAGCACAAGGAAAGGGCTGCTCTTCGTCAGCCTGTGCTGTGAGCGGGAGCCATGTCGGGAAGGCTCCGGTCGCCTCCTGGGGCCCTGGGCAGTGCTTTACCCCGGAGGAGACGGTGCCCCGCGGTAAGAGCCAACGCGCCGGCTGGGGCTAAGCGAGGCAGGGAACAAGGGCTCCAGTAACCCTATTTGCTGCCAAATTTTGTTATGCTAATGAGGTGGTGATTGACATAGAAAAGCCAGCGTTTCACAGGCCAGCCCGGGCCTGGGCGAAGGCTGCCCGCTGGCCGGAGGTAAAGCTGAGGCAGCAGCGGGTGCCTGGCGGCTTCGGAGCCGCAGGGAGGCACCTCCGCGCCTGCAGAGAAGGTGACCTGGGGCGGGTTGCCGGGTTCATCTCTCCCGCAGCCACACCTTCCGCCCACTTCACACTTAATTACATCTTCGTGTTTCCGCATTACAACAGCGCGTCACAGAATTAACACACAACAGTAATTAATTCACCACGGCACCCAGGTGTGAGCACAGAGCCTGAGTTGATGAGGCCGAAAGCACGGTTTGAGAAAGAGCAGTACGAGGACACGGGCCCTGCCCAAAGCCGCTTCCCCCGGGGCGTCGGCGGCCGCGGGGCCCGGCTGAGGCGCCGCGCCAAGGTCAGCGGCCCAACCGCGCTCCGCGCCGAGGAATAAGCCGAACAGGGGTTCTCCGCGCAAGCACCCACTGACGCTCGGGCTCGCCCAGCTCCGGCTCTCGCCGGCACCCGGGCCCCGCCGCTGACCTTGCGCCGCGGCCTGGGGAGGCCTCCCAGCGCGCCTGCGCTGTGACCTCACTAAACATGGATGCCCTCCGGCTCCCTCGCACCGAGAGCCGCTTCCGCCCTCTTGCGGTCACGTGACGCGCCGTCCCCGGCCCGGCAGCCCTTTACGGCAGCCCGATGGGGACAAGCGGGCCGGTTTTTGCGTCTTACCGGAGGAGCGCGGTGGGGCCGTGCCGCGCCGTGTAACTGCCCACCCCCCCGCCCGTGGGAGGCAGTGCCGGGGTCCGGGGCAAGGCAGGAACGGGGCCTGGCCGGGGCAGGGCAAGGGCCCGCCGGCCGCCTTCCCACCGCTTTGGGTGAGTACGGGCCGCCGGGGCCTGGCGGCAGCGTCTCCGTCCGGTCCCGGGGGCCTCAGCTCGGCCGCCGTTCGCTCCCTCAGCCCGGTTGTGTTCCTCCGTCCCCTACCCCTGTCTCCTCTCAGCCCCGCTCTCCCCCGCCATCCCCTGCTATCTCAAGCCCCGCTCTTCGCCCCTCACCCCCCCGCTTGTCTCGGCTCCCCTTCGCTCCCCTGGGCCACCCGTTGTTGGTGGCCGTCCCGTCCCTCCCCTCCGGTGCCGTTTGTCGCCGGCCGGTCTGGCGCAGCCGGTGGTGCCCAGCTCTGCCCGGTTCCCCTCTGCCTTCCCCCGGCACCGGTCGCTGCCTGGTGCCGCTGCCGAGCGCCCACCACACGGGGAACGCCTGGGCGTTCTGCAGAAACGGCTCTCGGGCTGGGACAGGGTTGTGTTTGGGTTTTTTTATCTCCTAACGTTTCCAGTAAAGTGGTTTTGTATGTGAGTGTTGAAACCTCCGGCTGGAGTAAAGCAAACTTCAAACAACACAGCCCGAAGTGTTTTGTGATCCCACAGCCTTGTTTATGTATAACAGGTTTGGGGTTTTTTGTTCTTATCCTTCCCCTGAGGAGCAGAGGTAATGCATTTAAGAGTTAACACACGTAACTGTACCGTGTAGAACTGCTTTCAGCATTCAGCCTACACCGACCTCTCCTTTCCCTCAAATCCTTCTGTTAGGGCTTTCATAGCCTCTGACTCCGAGTGCCTCCATGGTGTACGTTCTGATGGTTTTAGGGTCCCTTAATAGGGTTTTCTGGGTCCTGTAATACATTTCCTTAACCTTGCTTTAAATCCTCTTTCTCCCGCTTTGCTTGCCAAAGGCTATCTAGAGGCTTGCCAAAGGCTATCTAGAGGCTTGCCAGAGGAGCACTTTGTAGCTTAGGTGCACTTGAACAGACTGTAAGGTATCAGCCTCGGGCACAAGCAGTAGGGTGTGTGGCTGGAGGAGTTAGGATGAGCTCGGGGTAAAACCGCTCTGATCTCGGAGCAGGCTCAGCTGTGCTGCTACCAGTGCTCATCTCCAGAGATCTCCCATTAACTCCACACTGGCCATAACATGCCCGGTTGCAGCACAGATATGGCCAATCAATGTCTGATTATTGCCAGAATCCTGACAAAACATCACCCTTCACAGTCATACCCAGTGCTCCATCCCTGTCTCTCCCGTGCCGTCCCTGTTCAGGAGAGGGGGTACCCTTGTGTCTTTCTGAACACACATAGTTTACATTGTATAACTTCTCTCTTCCCTTATCCTCCTCTGGGTTTTCTCCTTCCTTTCTCTCTTTTGCTAAATGCCACTGATGCTCATTTATGCTTCAGTTGCTCTCTGTACTTTATTTATCCCATGTTTGTGGTTGTATTTTTATTGTCTCATCACTCCTGGACATCTATTCTGTTCTCATGGCCCTTTAAGCTACTTAGTTCTGTAAATATCAATTTTAAAGTCGTCCTCCCTGATTTATTATTAATGTCTTCTGTAAAGTGCTATGTGTAACAAGAACATTACAGAAAACAGAATTGATTTCTTTAAATACTTGGAGGTTTTGCTAACAAGCTCCGTTTAAATATTTTAAGTTTTCTGTTGCTGAAATCTTTGCTTTGCTATTATCTTCTAAAAAGACATAAAAATTTAAATCATTTTGACAGAAAATACAATTCTCAAGGACGCAAAGTAGATGAGAAGTAGGCAAGAGTAGGAAGACATTGAATTATTATATCTATAGGTCCTTGGCAAGTACAGTTAAACCCAAAGTGGTATTTAGTTTATAAAATGGCTGCTCTAACGCTCTCCTTACACAAAAGTGTGTGTTTTACCTTACAGCTGGAAAGCAGTTGTCATGCAGGCATGTACAAAAACAATGCCAAAATTTAGGGAATCTGGCGTATAAATGCTGGAGCAGTGTAGCAGTGCTTGTTTGCAAAAATTAGAGCTGTACAGGTATTTCAAAGTGAGGAAGTGACCAAGCAGTGAAACACCTTTTGTCAAGTCTTGTGAGCAATAACTGTTCTTTAAGCTGCTGCCAGCAGATATTGTGGGTACTTTAAGTTCTTCTTAAAATTCGGTCTCTTTATTGACATTATGACTTTTACTCCTATTGATTTGGAAATGCTTTACTGACCACATTTTGGAATGAAAAACACCCTTTGGAATGTGGAGGTGTCAGAAGGCTGTGTGCTTTGTTCAAGTCACCGGCTGATCTAGCCAATGCCTTGCAAGGGGGACAAATCTAGCTTGCAAGACCAAAGGGCAGGGACAAAAAATAACTCAAAGTGAAATCTTAAGAATTTTGAAGTGACAGAGCTGCTTAAGCACCTCTTGAACTCCTATAAACTCCTTATTTCTAATTAAAAGGTGCTGTTCCAGTTCCTTTGACATGATACATGCCAGCAGTAGGAATTAATACAGATAGATTAAATCTGCATCACTTCAGGCATTTCCTTGCTAACTTTTTTTTTTTAAGTTTACATAGAACATAGTGACCTTCTCAACTTTGAGGTTTGAGGGTTTATTAATAAATAAATATGGAAACTATTGCTTCTCTGATGGTGGGAGGAATGCCTTGTGGTCTGTCTCACCTGTCACATAAATGGTCTGTGCTGAGACGTTTTGTTCACAAAGTTCTGCGTGTTCAGCATAGGAAAGACACAGGCAGCAACAGACATAGCCTTGCTGCCAAAAATAGTAAAAGAATGCAGTTGCAATTATAGTGGCAAAACCTGCCTTTTTGCCAGGATAGATTGCTTCATTTAGGGAATTACTTCAAGCAATACCACTAAAAGACTTCTAGCTAGAGTAAGCTATGCTTCCTGTAGGCAAATTTGCCAGGAGAAGTATATTTACATATTGTGTGTGTACATGTACGTATAGAAATGCATACTTCTCTCAATCCTAACCCTAAAAATAACTGTTATTTCAGTCTGAGCTGTTGTCAAGGACCCCCAGCCTTGGATGAAAACTTTCTCACAGCTGAGTATTCCTTGCAGCCACAGTTTCCTCTGGGAGCCACTTTCCAGCCCCACTCTAACTGCAGCTCCAGGATGTCTCTCTCCTGACGGAGCCCATAAACGTAATCTGTCTGAGCCATCAGCAAGGTCCACCCACCATTGCCCAGGTGAACAGCTTCTCTCAGCCATTCAAGTTCCCTTTCCAGCACACAGTTTCCATCAGCAGCCACTATGCAGCCCACCTCCAAGTGCAGCTGTAGGATTTCTTTTTCTCTCAACCTTAAATGTACCCTCAAAAATGCAGTTATCTTGGTTTTGTCTTCAGTACAGCTCCCAGCAATTGCTATATTAGTAAGGTTTTACAGCCCACTTTCTAGGAGATTCCCCCACTGCTTCATATGAAATTTCTCTCCTTTTCTAGGAAAATTTATACATGAAGCACTGGCAACCTCTTCCAAGTTTAAATAAAATCTTGCTCTCTTTCTGCTCATCTTGTATCTGTTCTACAAAAGCAAGACTTTCATTTATAGAAAAAGTCAGAAGTGAGAAGTTTACGGAATTGCATGTGATTGGGAATGGGTGATGGATATGCTGGGTTTTCAAGCTGATTTGACAAGCTGTTGATAAGGAACTTTGTCCTTGGAAGATGGAGTGAGACCTGGGTGGCTGGCAGCAAGCAGAAGGCTGCTGCCCAAGACCAGCCCTTTCTTTTGTTCCCAACACCAACTTGGAGTTCTGTAAGACTTCATCCATTTTCTCAAATATTGACAGGCTGATCTTTTAAAATACATGTTTCTCTTAATAAGTCTGTTCAGTTGGGATCATCTACCACTTGCCTAGTAATCAGAACAGAGAGTTCCCTTTGCATGCTTTCTGTTGGTTTCCTATATTGCTATTACAGCTGTTTGTTTTCTTTTGCCAGAATGAGTGGGGCCGCGTTCCCATCTCCAGCTGCCGAGATGGCAGAAATGAATCGCCTTCAGTATGAGATGGAATACACGGAAGGAATCAGTCAGCGCATGAGGGTCCCAGAAAAACTCAAAGTAGCTCCTCAAAATGCTGACCTTGAGAAGGGCGTCCAAGAAGGATTTCCAAATGCCAGTGTAACTATGCAGGTTCCGGAGCGGATTGTAGTGGCAGGTATCTCTTCGTCACATTAAAAGAAAAACAGGCAAAACATTAAATTGGTTCTCCACATTTCTGGATGGATAGAAATAAATATTGATATATTTTTGAAAGGAAAACCTGTAAAAATGCCTTCTGGTTTTCAAGCAATTATTGCTTATCAACTTTGACTTAGGAGGTGTCTTAAACTCTAAAAATGTTTCATGAATACTTTTGGTATAGCTTGGAGTTAATTCATTTGTTAACTGTCTTATGAACAGAAAATTTAATTGCTGACTTTTCATCTCACTAAATAATTTCTGGAGCAAAAAACAGTGTTCATTGATTTATACCTGGTTTTTCTTAATTAACTATAAAGTAACTATAGCAAGTTTTGAGGATGCAAAATGTGTTTGATTAAGAACAGAATGCTAGTTGTGTGAAGGACCTGCCTGTCATTGGGTGGACTCTAGCAATACTTCTCTACTATTTATGGTCGTGGACTTTACAGAGACAGACCTGGACTTGCCAAAGGCCTTACAGTTTGCAAAATGTGTGACATGCATATATTTTATGCTTTGAAAGAGAAACATCATCGCATCCCCAGTCACCATATTTCTGAACAAATACACCTTTAATAGGACTATGTCTTGAGATTAAAAGTGCCCTCACTTGCACTAACAGTTGATGTTGCTCTGGATTACTCAGGATCATTGTTCTTAGAGAAACTGCTCAGATAAGTGTCAGTTAATGTGGCCTTTATGAGAGCTTTAACCATAGTTTTTGACATATGAGACCTCTTAAAGAAAGGTATGCTTAATTATTTGGCTTGTTCAGAGGAAGTAACTGATGTGATGTGTTTCTGAACTTTAGCCCTGAGGCTTCAGAACCGCTTGCTTTCTATTGATACCTAACTGATGTTCTTGCAGGTAATAGTGAAGACATTCCATTTTCCAGACCACCAGACCTTGACCTTCTTCAGTCTACTCCATTCAAACCACTGGCATTGAAAACTCCTCCCCGTGTTATTTCTCTTAGTGATCGACCGCTAGATTTTTTGGACCTAGAAAAACCTCCACAACAGACACCTCAAAATGAAGAGGCTAGTACTTATTTTGTTTTTTTCTTAGTTGGGAAACATTCTACTAAAGAAAAGTTAAATGACCGGTGCTTTCTCTGCTATGATGCAGATCTATTTGGTGCTAACATAAATTGGGAAAATATAAAAATATTTTCCTTAGTACTGTAGTAGTTCTAATTATGACTTTGAAGTTTCATATTTAACTGGCAGATGGCTAGGGGTTGCTATGCTCAGTAGGCTTACACAGAACTTTAAAAAATAAAGACATAATTAGAAATACTCAAAATACTTTTAACAGAAACAAATTCTTTTGATAGAAGAGAAAGCCGCAAGATTTTTTTAATTTGCAGGTTATTCAAAAACAGGCTAAGATTCTTTTAATATGTATAATTAACCTTTGGAATTCACTGCCAGATGGTATAGGACCACAAAGAGTTAGTGAGTTTTAATAAAACTCTGAAAATCAACTTCAAAGAATGGTGTAGCATTGTCATCCAGGGGTATGATGTATAATTGACACTTAGAAAATGAAAAGTATTTATTTTTCTGCTGCATACTCTACAGACTATTAAAATCCAGTAGAAATACTTATCTCTGGTGATAGGAAGTAATATTATACATAGTGTTGCTTCCTTACATACCCAAAATTCTGTTTGTTCATGCTTTTGGCATTAGATCACATGGACAGATAATGACAGGATTGCCATAAGTTCCTAATCACTGTGAAACACATCAAAATATATCTTGTATCTGAGGACAGATCTAACTTTACAGACTCCAATGCAAGTTATCAAGTGTCTTCTGGAATTCCTCTCCTTCTGGAGATCCTCTGATCTCTCCCTTTCTCCCCTTTTACACAGGTCCGTTCAGTGGGAAGACTGAAGAGAGAACGTTCCATGAGCGAAAATGCCACTCGGCAGAATGGCCAGCTGGCCCGAAATGATTCCATGTGAGTAGAGCAACAGGGTGCAGGGACACAACTACGCCTTTGTTACATATTTGCTTTGTTATTTATCTCCTCATTATTTGTTTTGGGTTTTTCTTCAACTCCTATTTTGTATGTTGTGGCAAATACATGATCTTTAGTATTATAAAGCCAATGTGTTTCTTAACTTTTGTATTTTTTGTTTAGTGAGGTGACTCATTTGTGAAGCATTTTGTTGGATGGGTGGGACTGTTTGTGGGCTCACAGTTGATTTCACCAGTTATTGTGAATTGTTACTTCAGGAAACTCTTCAGTTTCTGAGCTGGTATAATTTTTTTTTTCTCCCCCCTGAATTTTCAGGAAACTTGAGTTTGGTGCATGAAAATGTTCCTGACTCTCTCACTTTTGATACTATGTAATGGTTTTCATTCATAGAAAAAGGAATAGGTGTGTTTCTCATAAATATTAGAATAAGTACTTTTTTTTTTGCATCAGTGTATTGGAATCTCTGAATATATATCTTAATTTTTTGACATCAAAATGGTGAGTAGAATTTAGAATTGGAACTGCATCTATTGATACCATCTGAGGTAGCAATTCTTATGGTGCTTTCTGAAGATATACAGGTCTGTATATTTCTATTAGATATCACAGTCTGATTAGTCTGTTTTATTCTCAATTACAGCATCTTTCCATCTGTCAGTAACTGTTTTTGCAATGTAACACTTAAAAGTCACATATAAGACGATTCCTAATACAGCTGCCATAAAGAACACTTTCCCTTGTTGAAAGGATCTTACATATAAGACCTATAAGATAGGATTCATCTGTCCCAATGTAGACTGTATAACACTGTTGCTAAATTGACATAAAATTAATTTTCAGTAACTAGGGGGAAATAAGTGCATAACCTACTTAGGGTCTACCTATTTTTAGTCTAAAACAGATCAAGTGAATTATGTCCTAGAAATGTCTGTTTTCTTCTATTTACAGCAGGGGTGCTAGGTGGTACTATATGTACTACATATTTATCTGTTAGTTTGTCTAAAATGCACTCTGATGCATGTTCCAGACATGTTATGATTCTCCTTCTCCTCCTCCTGATCTTTATGGAAATATTTTTGCCTGTCTTCCTGTTCTTACTTAATCAGGCTTTTGGTTCTTACAAGCTGATAGCTTGCACCCATGTACTGGGTCTGCTGAGTTGTATACGTTCACTGAGCTGGTGAAACCAGGTTCACCTCCATAAGCTTCTCATCAGCTCAGTCTCCCATATTCTAGCAGCCTTTTAAGTGCCAGGTTCCCTCAGTCATCCAGTTACGTCCTATTGGATGGGTCATACTGGAATTTCACTGCAGGAGTGGCCCTCACTTGCCTATCTGATAGTTTGCACGTGATACATGCTGGAACAGATGGGTTTCATGTGTTGGAAGGTGCCTGTGAAAAAGTTTACCCCTTTGATGTTACCAGCTCTGCTTTACCAGTATTTGATATTTTAGACCGAAAGGAAAACCAGGTGTATGAATTCTTGTGATTTCTTGAAGTGGCTTTATCCTTGCTCCTCAGGTTAGTTTAGTCTTCTGAAAGCCACGGGCTGTGTCTGCCCAGCCAGCCATCTGACTGGATGTATCCAGGTGCTGTCAGACTCCTCACATATGTTTGGTCTTACTGAATCCAAAAATCATACACCTGTAAAACTCATCTGTGTGCTTTGTGGTTGCTTGGTAGCAACCAGAATTTAAACCAGAATTACTAGTTTAAAATGGTCTGAATATTATTTGCTGTGCCAGTTTATTAATCTACTAGGAGTCCTTCAAAGGCTTAGCAATACAACACGAACCTGGAATTCTGTAAACTGAAAAGGATATGATCAATGAGCATATAACAGCCTGAGTGACCCAATCTATCATTCACAACTGCCAGGAAATTATCACACACATGGAGATTAGTTTTCTTCTCTTGATGCATAATGTCTGTGAAATAAACCAAACTTCCAATTCTAAGCAGTTTCTGTTACGAGTGTCTTCTAGCAAAATTGTATAAACTTTAGATAGATCCAGGGTGAAAAATGTGAAAAATACCAGCTGGCTAATAGTGAGCTTGCTGTATCTGTGCTCTCCCCATGTGGAAGAAGTGATCTTTCTTCACTGCAGCTTTCCATACTTTCTGACTTGCAGATAATGTATTTTAGTAGAACTTAATTTGTCTCTTGTCTTCTCAAGTATTTGGTTTTTTTTATGGCAGAAGTTATTCTGTGCCCCCCTTTTAGATCATCTGCTTTGAATCATTGAGGTTCCTAGAAATCACTTCTTTTTCTGTCATCACTGCTGCTTCTGACTCAGTGTGATCTGAAATAAGAAGTAATTTTGAACATGCTGTGGTGTTTCCAGTGATGCTGAGCCTGGCATTTCTCGCTCATCCAGGCTTTGTCAATCTCTAAGTGGAGAATGTGACTGTGTACCTGGGTCAGGCTCAGAAAAATGTTCTGTGAGTTCAGATTACAAAAACACTGTGTTTAAGGTGGAACTTGAACAGCTCACGCAGATGCAGGAAAGCCAAGTCTCTTTTACTTGGTGAAAAAGGTATGTCTTGGCTCTTGCTTCCTCACAATTTAAGGAAAATGCAGGTAAACTGCAAAGATATTTGCAAGTTTCATGTAAATAAAACCAGAAGCAGCGAATCTACCAACAAAATTGATAAGGTGGCATTCTGTTTTCACTGTGATAGCTACTTGGAGAGGCTATGCATGTGTAAGCGTTATTGTATAGCTCAAAATAGGCAATACATCAAACAGGTTTGTTTGTGTGTAAGTCGTGCTACCTCAGATGGTACTGGGTATCACCTAGCTCAGGCTACTATTTCTATTAAAGGTTTGTAGTAAATGTAATGCATGTCTTCTAAGCTTAGTTTCTTTGTTGATAAATTAGACTACTTAAGTAGATAAATTCTGCTACAAATGTATTCTTTGCACTACAAAAAACATAATTGTGCACCTGTTACCTCATATCACGTTGAAATTTCTTGAGCATCTAGTAATAATTTTTTTCCAGTGGTACAAAGATGTAAGAAACCAGCTGCTCAAAGTTCTTATTTCCAGTGTTCTTGGCTGAAAGAAATAATCTTTGTTCTAATTACTGTAATGACATGCTGCTGCTTTATCCAAATTGGCTCGACTTTTAAGTTTGTACCATGTCTAAGTAGTTCTCTTCTGCAGTAACAAGTATTTTGGTACTCTAACTTGATAAAGATCAGCTCTTTATTCCTGTGCTTGTGTGAGTCTAGTTCATGTCTTCAAATAGGGAATAAAGTCCATGTTTTATTTCAAGTATTTAATTCCTATCCAAAAAATACTTTTTTTTTTTTTTTAAATGCTTGTTTCTCTTACCTCCTTGATTCAGCTTTCTAATAGACATGATAGTCTGCTCAGATGCTGTGATGAGGACCCTGTTGAAAAGGCACATGGAGCACTGTCTTATAGTCCTATTTAGAAAACAAAGGTTTTATAATACTCAAGTTTTAATCTAGGATGGTGTTGTCCTCCTTGGACAAAATGTTCAGATGTACCATGCAACATTGCAGTGCTTGACCTACAAAGTGTCAAAATTAAACATTCTGGTATAGATTGTCAGATTGGCTGGGCTCCTTATCACAGTGTTCTCTACGTGGTACACATAGTTGTTTCTTTTCTGTTGTTTTTATCTTCTTGTCATCCAGATGCGTGCAGAGACAGTTCTGAGAATTTTTCGGGAGTTGGGCTTCACTAAACACAGTAATTCTCAAATGTTTTCAAAATAACTGACACTAACCAGTAGGTACCTGCTTGTACAATAACTATCTACCTGCATAGCAGTAATGACAGCTCTCTAAATTATATTTTATTTATAAGTATGCATACTTAAGGGATTACAATTATTATTCAAGGTGGCACAGATCAGATACTGTCCCAAGAAATAAAATGCCACGGTTCCAACCACCTCTTTCAACTAAGGATTGCACGTAAGCCTAAATGTTACCTGGTATATGAAAACCAAGAGTGTGCTTAATTATGTAGCTCTCTGCAATACTAATTTTTTTTTTTTTTTGCTAAATATCTGTAGTTTAGAATGTAAAATTTGAAACAGCCTTTGCTACACAGAATGTGTGGTTTCTAATTTTGCTTCAGGGTTTCTCAAACTTTTCTGAATTGTTTCCCTGTATAAAGAACATAGGGGAAAAATACCTGGCGGCAAAAGGAGAGGGACAACTTCAACTAAGAACTGATTTGTAAAGAAAAATTAAATTTCAAAACTAGCTTTAGTTTGTTTGATGCTTTGTTCTTTGGCTGTTTTTGAATGGCTGGAGGAACAAAACTTGTTTCTTGTCCATTGCCATGTCCATATTGAATGCAGGGATTCCACTTCTGCATCGAAAATCAATGAACCACCACGAGTGCATGGAAAAAGGGACAATGATTCTTTCTTTTTTCCTACTCCAACCTTTCCCTTAGAAAAACACATATCTCTAGAGAGTTCAATTTCACAGTTTGAGAAATTCTGCTCTTCATGCAAGTTGTGGGGGGAAAAAGTTATGGTGTGCACGTCTATAATGAGTGTACAGTCTGTCTCTGTGGTTGAATTTAAAGTAACCTTGATTAGTTAAAGCTATTAACATCTCATTTGATACTTCCAGAACAGTAAGTCAGAGACATATCTGAAATAAACCCTGTGTATATCACAAATGTTTTTGAGAAGATTTAGGGGAGATTGCTGCTAAGCTAAAAGCTCTGCACATAGTAGAATGTTACCGTGCTCTTCCCTAGTAACTTCTGATTCCATCTTAATTGTTTTGGTTCCACACCCTGGAATTGACTGGTGTTTGTATCCAGGGAGTGCTAAAGTAAGTGGCTGGAGCTGTAAGTAAGAATTCTTTTCAGAAATTCGATACTAAATTATACCTAGGATAAAGACTGTTTAACTACAAATAGAGGAGAAAAGGGGGATGGCCACAATGTCTGATTAGAAGTAGTCATACTCAAAGTTAGAGAATTATCCTGATGTTAAGAGATGTTTTTTTCTTATGTCATCTAAGTTGTATATCAGATATTTGCGGATAGTATTTCTTCTCCATGGTCACTGACATAGTCTGAAGGACCTACCACCTGCTTACGGGACAGTAATTTTGAAGCCTGATAAAGGTGACAGAAGAAAAATTTTGTTTCTTATTTGGATTTTTTTCCTTGTTCCTTAATCCTGACATTTGACCCCTTAATAGAATTCTTCACGCTTTCAGACAGAAAGGGAGAGGTCCATCTCAGACTATGCACTTTAGAAGGATATTAAAATTAACAATAGCCTTTATGGGGAAAAATTGAGTAATTTCATGTAGCTGTACATTTTAGCCAGGAGCAAACAGATTTAAATCATTAAATAATTTAAGAAATTAAATATTCTCTTAATTAAGAATTAAATAATACCTTAAAATGAATGAAGTAATCTCTCAAAACTGTCTTTTCTTACAAGCCACCTATAAAACAGCGAGCATAAAGTAGTCCAGGGACTAGACCACAGGGTTAGGAATTATTTAGTTCTGAAGTCCACCTTGTTTTTTTCTTATTATACACACTTTCTATTTTATCAGCGCATGTAACTTTCTTCTAGAGAATTTTGTGCAGTTTTAGTTAAATAGTTTGGGGGGGCTTGTTTTTTGGGCTTTTTTCCCCAGTATCTACAGAAGACTTTGTATGTAAATAACATTACTGTGATATTTACAAGAATACCATTCTGGACAACAGGAATTCCACAATACCTTTGCAGTAGTTATAAATACTGTTTGTTACCTTTTTATAAGCTGTTTTTCAGCCTATTCTGTAAATCTCTGAAGTGATGAGCAGGAAAAATTTATTTTAATATAAAACATACTACAAGTTCAAGCCTTCAGCCCTTCCCTCATTTACATCCACAAAGGAGTAGAAATTCTCATAAATTCACTTTAGTTTCAGTATTTCCATACTTGGCCCTGCTTCTTGGAAGTTTTCTAGTGAACACTGACATTTCCAGTGCAATTCAAGAGTAAAATATGTGGATGTGACCACTAGTATTGATTGCAAAGTAGAAGTCATCATAAATATAAAAGAAAGATGGATCCTACAAGTCCTGGAGAATGATAAAAGCTGTAGAGAAGCAAAGTAGATGTTTATTGATACTTGATACTTGCAGTTTAGGTAATAAATTGTGACCAGTATCAGCCAAGCACCAGCCCCTGCTGTCTTTGCATTTCTCTTGAAGCACAGGACAGCTGAACTTCTCTGTGGGTGAAGTGACATCCATGTAACATGCTTTGAATCTGTCTTTTCAATTGAATTTTCTTTCTTACTCAGTTTTGTGCCAGACAGTCACAGAACAACTCTATGTAAAATAAGAGTATCTGTAGAATTATGACCCATCTAGACATTATACAAATACCAAACCAGCTTCCAAACTCTCAGACACTATTGCTTTACTCAACTTCTTAAAAATGCCAAAAGCTGGAAGATTGGCATTCTAACTCCAGAAACTGTTAGAGCAAAGTACAAGTGGCAATATCAAAGGAAATGTGTAGAACTATGGATGCTGATCTTGAAATAAAAACTATTTCAAGGTTTAAAGGGTACAGTGACTCGTGCTTTGGTTTGCATTTGTGCTGGTATTTACAATTAAGTCAACACAAATTGCTTCCTATTAAAAAGACATCTCACCTTTACTTAAAAGTTTTCTGATTTAAAAAAAAAAAAAAAAAAAAGATATATTGATGTGCAAAGGACAATGTGGATAAGGTCAGGTTGAATGTAAAGAAGTAAAAGCAAATCAAAGGCAGTTTATCAAAACTAATTTCTGATTGATAGAGACGAGGTTTGTATAATTCACATAGTCATGTTTAAATTTCAGTCCTGTGTATTTTAAACAGGATTTTTCATCATAGTCAAAACTCAGATCATGGAATTTATTGTCACTGATAGACAAATTCATTCCTTTTTAAAATTTCTTGCAGTTGCCTTTAAGATTTTTTTCACGTGCAAATCAAAATAGTCTCTTAATCTTTAGTCACAACTTGAAGAAAAATTTTAGTTGAAGGGACTCTGTGGGAGATTCTCCTAATTGAAAAAGGCTTGTGTTTGGAAAGAGATTATGGGTAGGATTTCTTTAAAATGCCATTGTTCGTAAAAATACTTTTCTCATGGATGTCAGTGAGGATTTGAATACTGACCTCAACAGATAAAGATGTAGCTGGACAAGAAGTTCATAAAACTAATTCGTGTAACGATCAAAAGAGCATCCTTGGATTATTACTTGTGTTTGTTTCTGAAGAATATGTCTAAATGTGGCTGGTGATCCCTATGCTACTAGAATTTGGGAGTGTTACGTTATAGGGTGGGAGAAGGGTAAACCAAAAGCAAGCAATAAGCATTTTGCAATGGGGTCTATCTGAAAAGCTTTTTGTAAATTTAAAATCTGACTATAGTATTTCTCTCTTCATTTACTGTGCTTGTACGAACAGTGTGACACCATCACTGCAACAGGCTCGTGTCTGTCCTCCCAATATGTTACCTGAAGATGGAACTAATCTTTACTCTGCTCGTGGCATTTTGTCGTTTATCCAGTCTTCCACTCGTAGGGCTTACCAGCAGGTCTTGGATGTGCTGGATGAAAACCGCAGGTGATTGGTTGTCACTGATTCTGCCAGCTTTTGCTGCTTTTTTTTTTTTCTTTTCTCCTTTTTAGTGGAGTTTGGTTTCTGTTTACAAAATAATGAGATGAAATTATTTGCTTTTGCTTTCCTTTGCTTTCACTATTCACAAGCAATTTAATTGTCCAAAATTCACATTTCAAAATGCTTCTGTTGGAGTCAAATATAGCATTGTTTCGGTTTCCTTCCAAATAAAAATCAAAATAGGAGGTGTTATTCTGTGACTGCAAAGGACTTTGCTGTTCCCAAATTGTTGGTGTTTTCTGCAATTAATATTTGACCCTGAGCCTGCAGATTTATGAGCCTTGTCAATAAGATTGGGTTGATGTTGTCATAAAGCATTCAAATAAATGTACAGAAACGGGAGCAGAATATAACACAAGGCATTGCAGACACTGCTTTTGGTAACGTGTCAAGACTTGAGTCTCTTTCCTTTTATATTGGGAATAGTTCTCTCTGCTACATGACTGATGGTAACCACTTTGGATGCTGAGAGCAAGAAAGGGGATGGATACTGAGAAGCTGGTTGCTCCTCTCATTAATGCTGCCTCTGTTTGTATGGATGAGTGGATACTTTGAGAGGTAATGAGCCAATACAAGCCTCATGGCAACAGTCACTATCCCTGGAGGTATTTAAAAGACGTGTGGACATGGTGCTTAGGGACATGGTTTAGTGGTGGACTTGACAGTGTCACGTTTACAGTTGCATGTGATGATCTTAAGGGTGTTTTCCAGCCTAAATGATTCTGCAATTTCTATTTTCTTCAGTAGAGTTTTGTCCACTTGATATATCCTTGGACTGTTTTGATTTGGCACTTCTAAGGTAACACTTAAAAGTGCCAAATTAGATGGAATTACAAGTTTGTTTTATTTTACAAAATTAAAGAATGGCTTGCTTAACACTGCAGAAATATCCATAAAGGCTAGGTAAGGTTGATTTACCAAAAGCAATTTTCATGTCAATAGCATGAAAGTCTAAGTCTCTAAGTGTAGGGTCTGCTGAGACCTCTAGGGCCTGCCAAGAGGTGGAATTAGAGGAGATAATTGGCAAGAATGTTGGGAGGAACTGCTCATTCCTCCTGCAGCCACTCATGTGGCCTGTGCTGGGAGGTTCTTTGAAATATTCATCTGCCTCTGGTTGCTGACATCCCAGCAGCACTCTTAATGTCTTGTAGCGTGAATTTAAATTACTTGCTTTTCTATTACTTTTGGTAATAAAATGTCACTATCAAGCCAATCTTATTGTGAATATTTGTGTGTTTGCAGTCACTTTTTAAACTGGCACCTCCTGTAGCTCACCACATTTGCTGACCTGACTGGATATAAATGCCCATATAATTCCTGAATCATGTAGAACTCCAGCCTTGCTGGCCTTTATGTTCGTACCCTGGGACTTAAAACAAAACAAAGAAAAAGAAAAAAAAAAATTAGCTGCATAGTTTTCTTAAAATTCTGCGAGTTGGATGCTTAACCCTGACTCTGAAATACTGGGCTGTAGCTGTTAAAATTTTGAAATTTTGATGCTTGTCAACAGCTGGATAGCAATACCTTTTTTCCCATGTCAGTGTTAAAAATCAGATGGGATTACAAGTTTGTTTTGTTTTACAAAATTAAAGCTCCGAGATAAGGAGGAATTCTACTGTCTGTGAATAATAGCACTTATGGATACTGTGCCAAGAGTCCTTGTTAAAGTATAGACTGAAATTCCAGCCCTTTCCCCAGTCTGTGGTGAAGCTAACGGATTTTATTCCTGGCTTCCATCAAGTATGTTCTTGCCAATGTTTGGGATTCTGGAAAGCATACACAGATGCATACATACGCTTTCAGCTTCAATTATCAGAATATTTCTAGGGCTCTGAATACTTTAAAAGCTGCATTATTCTTCCTGGTTTGGGTTAATTTTTGAGGTGATCTTACTAACCTTCCTAGAAAAAATGGGAAAGCTGTTTCTCGTCACCAATGAGCAAATAAGTGCCAAACCCCAAACTTTTCAATAAGGTGAAAGTGTATTCTTTGTGGTTGGGTGTTGAGATACCCACTGCGACTCTCCAGCTGGCGTAGGAATGTGAAATTTGGATGATCCACTTGCATGGTTGCAAAATACTGTTAATTTTAAATTGCTCCAAACCCGCACTCTGTTCTTTTGCTCTGTGTAATGTGCTGTCTATCTTAAAACTTTACGTATTTTAACATTTTATGCTTAATACTAGAAAAGATTTTTTTTAAATGAGCAAGATCTGACTGTGTTACTCGCTGGAAATATTTTTAACTTGTTTTATGGCTTGCTTTTTCTTTTTTTTTCCAAAATATTTTCCAATCTACTAAAGCTGCTAACGGTAGGTGCTGATTGTACTGCTGCAGATCCTAGTTTAGCTGGCACTGCTCTCATAATGGGGTATTTCAATGGGCAACAATTTAATGATCATTGTTTACACTGTCTGTTTACTCCTGCATTTCCTTCAGCTTGGACAAGGACAATAGGTCAGTTTTGTTTTCCAGTTCTAACCATTTTTCTGTTGAATGACTGTAGGTCCTATACCTAGTGTTTTTGGAAAACTGATCTTTTATGCTGTAGGCAACAAACAGACAAACAGAACCACCAAAAAACATCCCAGAACAACCTCTTACATTTAAGGAGATTTTAGTGATGTCTTAAAAGCAGGAAAAAAGGCAAATTAATATCTGAATAGAGTTGTGTTGAAATCTGTATTTTATCTGAACTATTCTTCAACTCTTGAACTCTTGGATCAACACTGTTTGGTTTTTTTTTTTGGAGGAGGAAGTATGGAAATCAATTATTATTTCCTTTCTTCAGGATAGTCCTTTCTAAAAGGCCATTATCCTTCTTAAATGCTAAACTTTACCAACATAATCATATCTTGAAGCATTAGGACATTTTTATATTGAGCAAGTTAATGATATTTTTCATGGTAAAATAAAATGGGACATGAGTTAAGACCATTGCAGGGGGCTATGCATAACTTTGGATTGGGGTGATATAGCTCAAAAGAAAATGAAATGGGTCTGAAAATGCTAAGGAGCCTGGGAAAACCAGCAGCTTGTTGCTTTATTGAAGTAAACGCTTACAGCAGAGAGACAAGTGAGGAACAGTTTCATCCAGTCACTGGTTCTTCAATGCACCAATCCTTTCTGTATGTTGGAAGCTGAGCTTCTTACCCGCTTCATGTCCAGAACACATCTGTAAAGTCCTAGTGCCCCATTCTTACAGCCTTTTTGAGATTTCCAGGTCTGTTAAAGTAGAGAGGGAGGTGACTGCAGCTGCTGCCTCTGCTGGGCAAAGGGAATGTGCTGCCTCAGTCCCCCGTGTGCATGCACAGAGGCGATGGAAGTTGCACCCAGGGACCTAGACTGTCCACTTGTGGTTTCCTCCCAGCCCGTGTGTGTATGATTGCATCATTACCCTGGTATTTCCATTGCATTTGGAAATGCAATGGACTCATTCCATTCCTTCCTCTAAGCAGAGGAAGACAGACCAGATTCATTTGGTCACTGCCTTATTGCCTGTGTTCCTACTGTTATTAAATTGGATTACTCTATTCCCTTCATGTTTCAGCTGCCGCTGTATTTGCAGTGAAATTAAGTGTCGAGTACATGGCCTCAGAGTTATGGCTGCTTCTGATCATGTGTTAATGTTTAGGATGTAATTGACAGAAGTAGCCAGAAAATTCAAAGATGTAACATACTTTTTACTCAGTTTTTAAAAGAAGACTTGTAATAGCTTGACTATGTTATGCTTGTGCATTCAGTATTTGTCAAAAATCTTGATGCTGATTTGGGGGTAAGGTGATCTCAGCTATGAGGCCACTGTGATCTATATAATGATTTTTTTTTTTGTTGGTATGTAAGATGAAGAAAGTGAAAAGTGTGGGAGAGGTACAAAATGTTCTGGTGATCCTTTTGGGTCCACCTGTAAAGATAGCAGAAGTGAACTGCAAAGAAAAGGGAGAAATCATGTGCAGCTTCTTAGCAGCCTGGCTGTGCTGAGAAGTGGGATAAAAGATGTCTTTGGATTGAGTCTTTGGGATTTGTACAGATCCCAGAGTGCTGTAGTTTTATTCCTTGCTGTAGCCCTCAGCTCTCGCCAAGCCAATGGCTTTCCTTGGGAAGGGCAGCTTGAATTAGTAATACTAGTTCTGCAACAGCTATAAAAATGCATTTTCCACAAAATACCACAGAGGCCAAGAGCTGAGAGAGCATTTGAGACCAATCGTTCTCATTATGCAAAATCCAAATGTTGTCCTGTGCCGGATGGTGTGGGAAATGCCTGATGGGTACTGTCAGGCTGACCATCACGTGTCTTACATTCACAGAGAAATTCTGCAGCCTGTTCCGTAGTTTGAGAAACCATGAGAAATTTCACAAAGTATTTCATTCTAGGACTTTGGCTGAATTATTTCTCTGATTAAAAATTAGCAATACCTTTTTTGATAAATTTCATGGCCTCATGCATTTAGTTAAGAATATTATTTTATTGTATGTATTGGGAATGGGTATTTCTGTTTGGTAAAACACACCATGCTGGCTTATCTTATGTGTGAGACAGGAAGACATCGTGGTGTGCACTTACCGTGCTGATTTAGGGTAGGAACTAGTCCCTGTAAGTCCCAGGGAGCAGAGTTTGCTAAGGCTTCTAGATCCTGATCCTTTCAAATAAAATTTTTGCATAGTTGTTGCTCATTTTCAGGCCAGGCCACAGTGTTCTCTCAGCCACCTCAGCACCAAGTCTCTGCCTCCTACATGTACCTGCTGTAAAGGTGTTTGTACTTAGATCCTCTTTCTCTTTAATTTTATAGCCTGGAGTATACATGGGTTAAACTCATGGCACAAGTACCTCCTCTTGGCATTGGGAAAAGGGAAGTGAAAAAAGGTTTCAGGCTCTTGAAGAGTTTGGTCCACATCATAGATGTGGAACAGTAGTGCCTCGTTACTAGAGGTTCTGAAAACACATAGTAGTGGCTTTATCAGAAGGTACAGCTGGTATTCACATCACCTGTAAATTGGGACACAGTAACTTCTCATTGCAAAATAAATGTATATTATATAGTTGCAGCAGCTTAATCAGCTCTACCATTTTTTTCCTCTCTGCCTAGAAAGAAAAGGAAAAGAAATTGAAAGAGCAACACTAACAAGAACGTTCATACCATCTACTTGAAGCTTTTAGTTGCTTCTTCCTGGAGAGATCTACCTCTCTTTGGGCTATATATGGTCTTTAGGCTACTAGCCCACGTTTTCTTAATTGGATCTAGTGTAGATGAATAAAGAAAAGACAAATCTCGCCTCTCCCTAGATGGAGGAGAGGATGATTGTAAAGACTTTCATAAGGATATAGATTATTTTTTTTCCCTGTTGTTATTGGTGGGGGTTTTCTTGGGAGGGTGAGGGGGATTTTTTTTTTTTTAAACCTTAAGTTTCCCATGGTTATTTTATAAGGCAGATAACTTCCTCCCAAATGATTATTTCAACAGTTTGTCTTCCATAAATGAAGCTATATTATCAAAACTGCATACATGGCTTAGCTGCATAAACATTGTGTTGATTAAATTTGAATAAGAGAAATATGAAAGTGCAATTTACAACAAAATAAATAGATATTTAATTGTATTGAAACATTATACAAAGTAAGTGGAAGTATTCTGATGTTCCTTTGTTCTGTGTGGTTTACCTCTTATCTCTGTTTGTCATTTCCTGTTTCTGTCTCGTGCTTTCTGTCCACAAAACCCTGCTGTAGGCCAGTGTTACGTGGTGGGTCAGCTGCTACCACTTCCTCTAACCCTCATCATGACAACATCAGGTAAAGAGTATTTTTTTGTTAGTCATGACCTGCTAATTTAGATTCTAAAATTCAGACTTCTGTTTCCCTATTCCTAGTATCTTTATTTTAAAACACAATGTTCTTTTCTGTCCTCCCTCTCAACTCTTGGCATATTTCAGGCAGTTATTCCTCCAAGTCGTCTGCAAAGGTACTTGTCTGATAGGTACAACGTGCTGCAGAATTCTGGCTCAAAGTAACGTGCGAGGGGAGGCTCTTAAATTACATTAGCAGTAGACTTTGCATATTTTTCTGTTTAGTAGTGAGTTTCATATTTTTATTGCTAGAAAATTTGACCTGGCATCACCTTATTTTTTCCATGAGTCCTCAGTAACGTGCCGTGGCTGGTAGTTGTAGCTGGATGCCTTTTCACTACCGTTACCTTGACAGATTGACAGTTGTTTCAGGGGAAC
Organism: Scolopax mira; assembly: GCA_004320125.1. NCBI lineage: Eukaryota > Metazoa > Chordata > Aves > Charadriiformes > Scolopacidae > Scolopax > Scolopax mira. Next base: position 70,364 of record BJBW01001751.1, on the reverse strand, counting down.
TGGACTGATGCGTAATCTCATGGTTGGGATAAAGGAAAAAAAAAATACAGTCCCTTCCAGGTCTGTTGTTCCCATTTCCCACTACACTTCTATGTTTTCACCGACACGGAGATTACGTTTGTGCTTGGGTAGACACTGGATCTATGCAGGTGATTGTTCTCTAACTCAGGAATCCCGTTTTTGTAACAGCCCAAGGGATTATCTCAAGGAATTTCTTGCCCTTCCCTCTCCTTGTAGAGGCATCAACCCAAGGAAACACAGACTAAAATGTAATTAACTTCCTGTCTCTTACACAGTATCGCTCAAGGATCTAGCCGTTGTCAAAGTCCAGAGTAATGTAACTTTCATCTAGAAACAGCAATCCTTGTTCAGAAACAACATGTTAATGACCAATGGTACAGGGAAACCTTTGTCAAGTTTTCTGTTGGGGGGAAGAGAGGGAGGAAATCCTGCCTGAGCTGAGGGTGCTCCGTAGACCTTTGCTGAAAGTGGTGAAAGAACACGCAGGGCAGAAGTAGTGTCCACACTTAAGTGCATTGTGCAAGCTTCAGGAATATTACTCATATTCAGGTTAGTCAACGTTGGCCATTAACTGTCATTTAATGCTGAACATTCCTTTAGGTGTATTTTGTTGTGAATTTGATAGCCTGGATGTTATGTTGTTCCATTTCCTAAGCTGCAGCTGTTCCTACGTCCTAAAGAGAAAGCAAGTCAAGGGGAACTGATACTGGGAACTCAGTGGTAGGTGCAGCATCAGGAACTACTGCTACCTGTTAGTTGTTGGAAAAGAATCTGGCTAAGAAGTAGTATTTGGATGATCAAAACACATACATAGAGACTGTCTGCCACTTCCCATCTGATAATAAATGTGCTGTGTTTAATTAACTTGCCCTGGAGCTAGAATAATGTTTTCTCTGAATCACTGCATTAAGAAAACTGAGAGGTGTTCTGGGAACGAACTTTTTAATGTGTGTGAAGTTCAGTAGCAGTGACTGCAATAGATTCTTTATTTGCAAAGTTCTCTGCTTAAAACTCTGAGATTGAAGCAACCAATATAATTAATCTCAGTGGTGTTCACTTGGGATATTTAAGTAGGTACTGAGCATAAGACACCCAATTCTTTACAGGTCTTCATTTGATTATTTCTAATTTATTGCCAAGTCTCTTGCAACTTCAGCATTTTAGCTCAGGGAATTTTCACGTTTCATTAATCAGTTAAATAACTGGAAACAGTCTCTTGAGAGACCAAGTGCCAGCAAGAAGTCTGTGTGGAGAAGCTTCAAAAATATTTAAATATGGAGAGCAATAAACCCAGATTCAGTCAAGCTCTTATCCACTTCATATGTGCTTGTGCTTTCTTCAGTTAGGATCCTATTGAAATAGACAAGTCTGTAAAAGCTGGGAAAAAAAGTCTTACAATTCTTCTCAGCACCACCACAAAATGCATCTATTAGAATGTTGATAAAATCTGGTACTTGCTAATCTTTATATGGATGAGACAGCTAAGCTCTCTCTCTTATCTGGCAGATATGGTCTTTCCAACTTGGATACGCCACTTGAGGGAACACCAGATGACATGACAGTTGTAGATGCTGCTTCCTTAAGAAGACAGGTATGTAAATCACACAAATTTGGAATATTAAGAAAAAGCTGATAAAATGGAGGAACAGGTGTTCTGTGGAGCTGCAAAGGTACCCATAACAGATAGTCGAGGTCTTCTCTGTACCCCTGAGGGCTGGAGTGCCCTCATGTATCCTGTATCCTCTGTGAATCTGGAGAGTCACACTCCATTTCTCCTCCTGCTGATAAGAGGCAGCAAGATTACTAGCCATTGAAGATGGATGGATTTCAAACACTTGATAATCTAAGATACTAATTTTACATGGCTATTCAGAAGCTTCTAGAAAGTCTGGCGAGTTTTAATGATGTCTTTAAAAGCCTTTATTTATTTTTAGATAATCAAACTTAACCGCCGTCTGCAACTTCTGGAAGAAGAAAACAAAGAGCGTGCTAAAAGGGAAATGATCATGTATTCAATTACTGTAGCTTTCTGGCTACTCAACAGCTGGCTTTGGTTTCGGCGCTAGACACAGCTCTCAGAAAGATTTAATAGTTGAGAATACAAACAATTTGCAAAATTCTTTGTTTCTGTTTCTGACTTGTATGCTGTTTTATAATTCAAACACTGGAAACTTCCACCACAGGTAAAGGCTATAGAGTTGCAGTGTTAAAGGGACACCTTGTTGTTCAGTTATAATGTATTTAATAGATTTGCATTGCAAATACTTGCAGTATCCTCCTGTGCATGCTTCAGTGTAAATATGGGTCAGCCGATACGAAGTTTGCTTCGTGCAATGTAGGGACAGTGATCTACGGAAATAACCACTGGATGTTTCGTTGTGGTGGGAAGAGAACAAATGGAATGGGTTGGGGAAAAAATAATACAAAAACAAAGGAATAAAAAGTAGTTTTTATTGTTTTGTTGTTAGATGCAATTAAACACGATTGCACTAGTTTTCCTTTAGTCTGAGTAGTTTGAGGTGTGCCATATCAAGGAGTGTGTCCTGTTTCATGAGTATGTTCCTTGTTTCAGCACATGTTCAGGTCAAAAAATAAAAGATATTCTTTGCTAACATGCAGATTGTCCAGAGGTGTGTAATATGTATATTTTTTTTTTAGCTTTAATTTTGCAGATGTTTTTCTATAAAATACATTTTTAAGCAAGTCAGTCTGTGAGTGATCAAAAAATTATGGAGTACAAGATCCTTATGTAGTATATTTAATAAAACTGTCTAAAAAAATACTGAATTATTATTTTAATAAAATTTATTTAGAGGTTCATCTGAACTATCAGTCTTTGAAGTAAGTAACAGTATGGACTGAGCAATGGAAAAGTAGCAGGTGGGCACCTGCTGTGGGGTTGTTCTGGGTGCGTGTGGGGAGAGCACAGGTATGGGATGTTAGCCTGGTGTCCCCACCTGGAACCAAAGAATACTTTGCGTAAGAGACCTTTAAAGGTCACCTAGTCCAACCCCCTGCAACGAGCAGGGACTCTTTATCTAGACTACTCGGAGCCCCATCAACCAAACCCTGAATGTTTCCGGGGAGGGGCACTGTGGTCAGTTTAAACATCCCCTGTTCAGTCCCACGATCTACTAGAGGTTGGGTGGTTGCTGTCTGAGGATGGTGGGTGACCATCTCTGGGGAGACCTTGGCCTCTCTGTGCCTTGGTGTCTCCCTGCCCCTGTGTGGCTGCAGCTGGCTCACCTGTGGTGCTGTAGCAGCCACAACCCTTCCCTGTGGGTGTATGAACCGACAGTGTCAGTGCACAGGGGAACGTGCAGTGGTACCAAAACAGCACTTCAAAGCGCTGCCCTCGCACCTCTCACGGGCTGTCAAGTTCAAAGGGTGGTGTGCCCGCTCTTCTCTGGCTTTGGCGCTGCTCTGGAGGCCACTGTGCTCCCTCCCGGGCTCTCTCCTAAAATCTCTCCTGGGTCTGGGCTTTGTTCCCCGAGTTACGGGACTCCATTGGCTTTGGGCGTTTGTGGTGCACGTTTTCTTACATTCTTGAATGTTGAAAAGTGCGTGCCTGTGTCTTTCAGTGAAGGGAGACAAAGGGAAGGGCCTGTTTTGCACGTTTTCTGTATTTTCGTTAATTTTACACCGGGGCCTTTGAGCGGCCGGAGGGCTGTGCGGAGGTACGAGCTCTGCTGAAGCAAAGGAGGGCGCGAGCTGCTGTAGAGCTTATGGAATTGTACGGGCAACGGCAACAAATAAAGCTGCTTGTACGGGAACAGACTGTGTCGTGTAAATGAAACCCCATCGACAGAGAAAGTGCAGATTTCAACACGCCCACCCCGCCTCGGTTTCCCTCCCTGTGCGTTCGGCAGGCGCGGTTCCCGGCTGAAGCTGGGGGGAGCCAGGCCCGGCCAGAGCCCCGTCCCACCGCCGCAGTTCCCGCTCCCACGGCCTCCCCCTCTCCTCGCGGTGCGGGACGCGGAGCCCCAGCGCCGCAGCCGGACGGGACGGCGGTCGATCCGTCCGTCGGTCTGTCAGTTTGTCCGCCGGTGGGAGCGGCCCCGGCCCCGGCCCCGGCCCCGGCCAGCTTCCGCCGCGCCGGTCCCGTCCGGCCAGGAACGCTTCCGGCCGGAACGAGAGGGGAGCGGGACGCGTTTCCCGGGGGGGGAGGGAGCGGGGACGGATTCTCCGCCGCCTCTACCTTCCGCTATGGCCGCACGGCTGCTCTGGCGGGAGTCGCGGCGGCTGCTGGCCGGGGCCGGGGCCGGGGCCGCGCTCAGGCTCAGCACCGCGCCGCGCCCCGAGAAGAAGCGGTGGCTGCGGGCCTACCTGGAGCAGCAGCGGCTGGAGGCGCCTCCCCAGCGGCGGTGAGAGGTGGCCTGGCCCTGAGGAGATAGGGGTGGGGGAGGAACACAGGGTGCCGGCGGGGCTGCGGGGAAGGGCTGAGACACGGGTTAAATCACGACGTTTCTTCACCTTTTCGCCGGCATTGGGGCAGGGTGTGCGCGGTCGCGGTGCGGAGCCCGGCGGGGACCCGTCCTGCGGCGGCGAACCCACGGTTCTAGCGAGACAGAATCCTCCCTTGGAGAGGACCGGGCTGCTGAACGCTGGGTCGGATCTTAAAAACTAATTGGGGTTTTCCTTTCTTTTCTGGCGTCTGAAAGGCGTGACGCTCGCAGTGCGGGTACCTTCCAGCGCTGTTTCTGAATCCCTTTTGTTGCCCACGCCTGCAGGTCCGAGAAGCCCAACTGGGATTACCACGCGGAGATACAAGCTTTCAGCCACCGGCTACAGGAAAACTTTTCTTTGGATCTCCTCAAGACTGCATTTGTTAATCCTTGTTACATTGAAAGCGAAGAGGCAAGACGCCGAGAACTTGGGATAGACAAAGAAACGGTTGCTCTTAATCTACAAGATAACAGTAAACTCGCCGAACAAGGGGCGTCTTTTTCACGTTCTTACCTGACGAAGAGCTTTGAAGGTGCCTACCCAGATCTGCCGCCACAGGGGATAAGAGCACTTGTCGATTTTCTTACCGGTCAGAAACTTGTTTCTTATGTGGCTCAAAACCTGTCTATACAGGACCTGACGCTCTGCAGAGACTTTCCCGTCCCACCAGATGTGCTACAGAGGACATTCTTCGCAGTGATAGGAGCCTTGCTTGATAGCAGTGGGCCTGAGAAAACAGGGATCTTTGTTCGGGTAAGTCATTACTTACCACGTATTTTTGTACTGACAGCAATAACGTCTGAGGGGCTCAGAAGTTACAGGGGAAAAATGCAAAAAAAATTTTAAACTGTCTTGTACCTTAATGACCAGAAATCCAGGGAGATGGGCAGAAGTTTGGCAATAATTTTACTATTCCATGTGAGGTCACATATATCTTCAATTTTAAAAGAACATTTTATATAAAGTGGGGGCTAAGCTCATAGGTTTTGCATGTAGGAGTGCAAGCACCTGAAGATATCTCATACAAAAACGTTCAATTAACGTAGTAGTTTGAGCAGCTACTGTCCTTTCAGTTGTCCTTTTCACTTATTTCTAGTTCTGCACAGGAGGAAAAAGAAATGTTAACAATCTTATTTCTGATCCGAGACCATTTGGAAGTCTCTGTAAGAGCAAGCAGCAGTTAACAGGCAAGAGTGATCCAAAGAGGTTTAAATCTCGTGGATTTACAGTTTCCCTTCACCCTGTTTGCAGGACTCTTCTGAGGCACAACTTCTGGCTTAGAAGCAGCTCTTCCCTGGTGCTGGGAGCTGCTCGTCCACATTGTTGTAACCCCCCTTGGGCTGGTCTGTTCCCTCTCTACATCTGGGCTTTGCCCAAGGCACAGGTCCTGCTGGTGGCTCCCTGGGGCCGAGCTGCCGAGCTGTGTTTAACTGCCATGGGGCACGGGGTGGTCTCACCTCCCACTTCAGCAGCTCATGGTCGACTGTCGTAATGCCTCTTCATCTTGTATTTTTATTAGCAGGTACCAGAAGCTAGAGCCTTCGTGACCTTTCCCATTAATTGTAACTTCTAAATATTTTTGTTTAGGATTTTTTTATTCCCCAGCTGATCGGAAAAGACCTGTTTGAGATCTGGGAAGTTATAAACCCCATGGGGTTGCTAGTGGAAGAACTGACCAAGAGGAATATCTCTTCTCCAGAACCAAGAATTACCAGGCAGTTGGGAGTCAGCACAGTTCTCCCACTGTACTTTGTTGGGTTGTATTGGTTAGTATAATATCAATTTAAAGTGAAATGGATTTAAGCTGGGGGAGAGGGGAGGAGGGAAGATGGTCTTTTCTACTTGTGCTCTTTGGTGAAGTTATTAGAGATAAGAAACCTTACAGTGACTTTTGTGTCAAAGCAGCCGTTTCAGCATTGGCAAGAGCTTGCTGTAATGATGCATAAAAAGACAGTCTCTGACTAAAGAGCTTCAAAGTCTAAATCGGGCACATGAAAGAGTCTGGGTCTGTGTTCTGGGTGACCTGACACAGGAACTCTGCAAATACTGTAACTGAATGGCTTTGGAGGGACCACAACTGTGTCTAGAGCTTATGGAAGGGTAAAAAGACATAGACATCAAGAGAGGTGGGACTAAAGAGACACATATTTTATATTCCAGAGAAGTTGTTTAGTTTGTAAGCTAGGCAAGGGGAGTGTCTGTTTCCAAACACGACTTGGGAAGTGCCAGTTGTCCCTGGTGCGCTTGTCTCTGGCGTGGTCAGCGTTCGTCCTGGTCTCTTGTCCAGGGGTAACGTTGCTGCTCTGGAGCAGAACAGGACCTTCTTCCACCAAGAAGGTGTTGTTTTGCTAAATGAGCTGCAGATAAATGCATGGGCAGATTGCCTTAACTTGTTCTGATATATCATGCATCAGTTCCTATGCCTTCTAAGATTTATTTTCTTATATAAAAGAAAACAACTTTGGTTATTTTTCCTCTGGAATCCCTGATGTGCCTTCATGAACTGTTCATGTGCCCACAGATGTTGATTAACACCTGAGTACATACTTCATAACATTGAGAACTTCTCTGTGAATCCTTTTGAAGAAGTTTTAAAATGCTGTCTTACTGGGGCAGTAAACTTCTCTGTTTAAGCTAGCCAGAGTAACAAACTTGCATGTTTTGAACAGGGCTAACAAATTGAACACTGTAAAGAATCAGTGATTTGTTTGGAATCTCAATGAACAAAGTTGTGTTATTCAGGAAACGGACACATTTCTGATTTGAGTTTCCGTTGTTAAATATACCATCACTTACCTTTGCAGGAAAGACTAACGGAAATGTTTACATGTGTGTGGATATAGAAATTACCTTCAGTATTCAGACACTGGAGAGAAAACCTATCAGCCCTTATTCATAGTAATGCATAATAGTGCTCAGGACTTCACGATGAAATGGTTTCAATCTGATTTTTTTCCCCCCAAGCGATAAGAAGATTATAGCTGAGGGTCCTGGTGAAACGCTGCTTGCTGCAGAGGAAGAAGCTGCCCGGGTGGCGCTGCGGAAACTCTACGGGTACACAGAGAACAGGAGACCTTGGGATTACTCCAAACTCAAGCAAGGATTGGCAGCTGCAAAGGCCATCAGCAGTAACTAGGCAATAAAAGACGTTTCAGTTTTTCTTAAGAATTAATGGCTTCCACGCTGATTCTAGATGTATTTAGGAAAGCAAGATTCCGTTTCTGATCTTAAGTGCTTGAAATCTTAAAATCAAATACGGTATTAAAATAAAAAGTCTTTTACTTTTGCATAATGTTTAATGTTTGCTCATTTTCCTAAGCATAACAAAAATACTCTTTTTCTGATTTTTTGTCTTTTGGCTGAGAAGTTTTTCCATACATCTCAGGAAGCTATTTTTAAGGGTGTTCAATAATGTGTGACAAAGCCTCACTGGGTAGAAAAAAGTTTGGTAAGTGCTTCCTTTGGGATTGTTTTGAGGGTATGGTTAATAAGATGAGTTGAATTACACGTGCAACATTGGTGTTTGGACTGCATCTTGATTCATTTGTCTTTGACCTTATGAATACATGAAATGTGATGTCAATGATATTGATGCTGTTGATGGTCAAATTTACAAAAAAAAAATGCAGATGTCACTTTTGAGGTCTCACTGCTTGCATAGAAATTTAATTTGCCCTAAACATTGGTTTCTATTGGATCTCTGAAAGAGGTACATTTTTAATTTTAAAATTTGTGAAAAGGAAAATGAGGTTCATGAAGGCCTGAACTCAAAGAAATCGGAGAGCATTGCTTAATGCCAGGCTATTCAATAAGGCACAGCCTTCTCTTTCTTTTCCCTTTTTTTTCCTTTTTGGTACTTTTCCTGTCTAGTCCAGGTACTTCCATTTTTCTCCTGTCTTGGATACTTATTTTAAGTAGTCATGTGACTAAAGCATTGGATTCAGTGAAATCAGTGTTTGTTTTGTTTGCAGCATCTGTGGCCCTTCTAATGTAACTCCAGGTAAATGGAAAGTGGAGTGTCCCTGTGTCCCTGTTAAACGTCATAGAAACCCAGTGTGTGTTCCAGGAGACAACAGATGCATGAGAATTGTCACTCTTTTGGAATTGTTTCCTTTAAAATGGAGTGAGAGTCTATTGCAAACTGGGACTGAGCCCTCAAAAGGAGAAAGGAAGAAGCTGCCTGTAGGACAGTGGTTAAAGAAGTGTTTCCTGCCTTATCCCAGTGTGAACAGTGGTTGTAAAAAAGAAAAAAAGACAACAGGTAAATGTGCCCTAACTAATAAGTGGAAAAAAATAATGATGCAAGTGCTATTGAGGCATGTTTGATGTTTCTGTCCCTAACAACGTGCATCCACTGCCTTTGGCCCCCAAGATGGCTTTATGTGGAGGGCACTTACCAGGCAAAGGTGGAGGCTGCTTGGCAGGTCTGTGGTGCAGGGCAGGTGGCACATTCCCTGCGGCCCCAGGCACAGGAATGAGACCTGACTCTGCCTGATGGAAACAGATTTTCTGGTGTATTGAGGCAAAAGAACTGGTTGCCTACAATTTGCATGTATCTTCGGTGTGTGGTGTGACGTGCATCTTGAGCATGTATAAAACACTTCTGTGGCTGGAGAGTGGCAAAGTTTTCCTTCTGTGTTTTGGCATGAGAGATTACATGTGGGAAAGCTGGAATATAAAAAGGAGAGCAGAAAGATCAGTTGAGTATAAATACGCATAAAATTGCTCGTGTTAAGTGAAAAATTCCAGCTAAGTAATCTATTCTTGCTTATATAAGCAAAGCCAATAAGGTCACTCTATTCCAGGGGAATAACAGCAGAATCTGAAAAGAGGATAGAAATTACTCGTGCTATTTTTAGTTTCCAGATGAGGTATTTCTTTTACCTTTACCTATTTTAAAAGGACAACAGTGAAGGTGGGTTTTTTACATCCAAAGTTTGATCTACCTACTATTCTTATATATGTATTTTAGGAGAGATAAAAAAGAGCATTTTTCTGACAGTTTACCTTAAAAGAGTGTTTAAGATCTGCTTGCTGTGGCTTCACAGTTTGGAATATGGGCTTAAGTCTTAGGAGAAGTGGATTACTGAATCTGGAAAAAAACTGGGTAATGCAAGGTAAATCAATTTAATTGTGTAGAACATATATGGAATGTCTCGAGCTGAAATGGAAAGACAGTTTGGGGACATGGAAAGAAAGGACTAGATTTTTATAGAGGTGCAAGTGGAAATGAAGTTTTTGTAAGAAAACACGTCCTAGTTTCAAGCTTCCAAAGGTCAGAAAAGCATTTTACATGATATCTGTGCTTCAAACTGCTGGCACTTAAGTATATATATTTAAGGATTTACCATTGTAATAGTGGGTATGATTTACATACTTCAGCTTAATAACTTCTTTCTTCCTTTTTTTTTTTTTTTTTTTCCCCCCCTGAATCGGGAGCCCATAACCAAGGTGCAAGTGACATGAAAAGATTGGTTAGATTTACAGAAATCAGTGTCTACAGAGTCTGGTGAAAATGGCAGCTTTTTGCCTGCTAGAAACTTTGTTCATGAAATTCCATGGTAGTTTTGTTGTCTGAAAAGTAGTTTGTAAGCTACCTGCATTAGATTTAACCCAGGTGCTGCATTACACTGCATTTATGTTCCGTTCTCAAATCACATACTATTTATCTTTCGGAGAAGGCAATAAATCAAGCAGCTTGTCAATAACTGACTGACAGAAAGGAATGAGGGCAGTTTGTTCTTGCAACTCATTTTATTGATGATTGTTATGAATATTCATAAACTTAACAGCAGGAAAGGATACGTTCTCTCACATTTATGGAATTCTGTAATAGGTTATCATCTCAAGAGTCAACTTTGATTATGCTTTTCTGTACACTACCTTTTAACTTTATCTGATGCAGATGTTTCTGTTACTGTATTTGCATTTATCCTTCAACTCATTCAAACCTCATCTCCTAATCAAGATGTTTTCTGTTAAGTGAGAAGTATAATTGGTAAAGCAGAACACAAATAACAATATTTCTCCACTAACAAAAATGTGATGTCATGTGTGTACCAACAGCTACATTTTGACTAATGTATAGTACTTTCTGCTAACCCTAATTTTCAGCTGTCTTTTCTTTCTCAATCTTTGTATTAGTTTGCATAGAATACCCATGTGCTTACATGTAGATATAAATTGACTTATGAAATAAATAGACCACTATTTGTTAATCCATTAAAAGCAGTGTCAGTTTTGCTATTGATTTTGGTCTAGACTTGAGTTTACTTCAAATGTTAAGTAAACTCAGTGTCTTTGGTTACTTTACATCTGTCATCTAGATCGTTTGTCCTTTTCTTGAAGGTATTTTAAAGGTGATTTTTGTTTTGAGAACGGTAAGAGAAGTTCTACTGTATTGGTCCCAGCTAAGTAATTAGGAGGAAAGCTTTTTAATGTGATTTCATGCACTTCTGTTAAAGTCATTTTGGTTGTCAGTATGTGCTTTTGCTGTTGTGTCTCAAGCTGTTTAGTAATGAACTGAATGCTCTGTATTATCTCCTTGTTTTCAGCTCTTTGTATGGTTACGATAACCAGATGTTTTGCTGTAATTTTCTCTTAAAAAGATATTAAAAAGTCCAGGAATAATTCTTGTGTTAATTGTTCCTGAGATATAAAGGCAGAAGCTTAAAGTACAGTCGTTTTACAATTATCTCCACATTCATTTGGAGTTTGAAATTGCCAGTGAAAAGTTAAAGCTTTAATTGAAATCTCCTGTACCAAACACTTTTGTCTTTTTATGATAAATCAAAATTTTAAATAAGTTGTTCTGATGTTATATTGCTATAAAAAGCAATGAAGAATTCAAAACATCAAAAGACGTGGTGTTGTTGTATGCAGGGCAGGGGGAGAGGGATGATGCAGAACAGAAACATTAGAGGAGTCCTACTTTTGCTTGTCCTTAACTCTACTGAGTGCTGCAGTAAACTTTAAGCAGGCTCTACACTATTTGGTTTCTCTTCTAAAGTACATCTGAGGTTTGAAATTTAACATTAAGGTATGCATTAAGTGAAGCAAAGATCTAAAGACAGATTGTTTTCATTTTTTTCAAATTGATTCCACTGATGCAATGGCACTGGTTTTATGCATTTACCTTTTCAGCTTGTTGAAGAAATTGTTGGTGAATGAGGAGGATAAAATGGTCAGCAGCTGGTCAGTGCCACGTTGCCTGGTGGGATGGCAGGTGATGTGCACGACAGAATGGGAGCAGCAAAGGCTGGCGGTGGTTCTGCGCGTGACGGGGCGTTCTGCAATGCGGCTCCTCTTGCTCCATCTGAAAACGGGGATGGTCTTTGGGAAAAAAGGTACTTCTAGGGAAAAAGTAAATGTTACCATCCCTTTCCATTTTTGTGTGATAAGTATAATGTTCCTGCTGGTCTGTGGCAGTTATGCTTGTGACTGTTCCTGGACTGCCAGTATTATGTTCAAGTCTGTTATCTGAATTACTGGGGTGCAAGTATTTTATGACCGTCAGGGACCTCATGGATCATCAAGACAATTTATCACCACCACCGTGGTGTCACGAGCCTTCTCCTAAGCAGATTGAGCTCCATTTTAGAAGCATTACACTTTTTGCTCCTATTAGTCCACCTGGCAACAATTACAGAACCTCACTGTTCTGGTAAGAAAATGAAAAATTATACCTTACCTCTGTAAGTACACGTTACCAGTTGTGCTCACGTGTTTTTATAACAGTCACCTTGATTTTATTGACATTGGGAGAATATTACATTTAATTACAATGAGATGAAAATTTCATTGAATTTTGATATGCTTGAGAGCTCTCCCGTTTAGAGTGTCTTGATAGCTCTACAGTCTTGTTTTCCCCTAATCAGGCTGAGGTTTATATAAATCAGAGTAACATTTATTTTTATATTTTGAGTGACATATTTTAGATTAATCATTACCTGACATTTGTAGTTTAATACTCTTTGTCCTGAAGCCATGATTTTGAATTAAAGTACTTATTTTTGGTACTTTATATAGGCAGTCAAAATTAATCACATCAATAGGTAGGTGTGTCTATTAGAAAATGGTATTTTCAAGAGTCATTCAGATCATAGCCAATTTTTATGTAGCATTTCTAACTCTTAAAAACATGCACGCTTGCAAAAAAAAGTTCTGAAAGAATGTTTTGATATCCAACTTCAAAGAAAGTTTTTGACATAATTTAATGCAAGTTGTTTCAGTAGAGAGAGACAATAGCTATAGTCCTTCATTTCTGGCAACAGATTCTATAGTTTCACGATTACACGTATTTAGCCAAGTATTGAATCAAATCTTTGGTTCATCAGTGTCTCTTTCCACAAGTTGTGGTTGGTACTTGGTGGGGGAAGTACCACTAGCAATTTTTCCACCTTACAGAAGTGAGAAAAGAAACACTTCTTGCTGGTGTGGGAGATCAGATTCTGAAGTTTCTAGGTTTGGAAGTTTTAAAATGTTCTGCTCTTGCTGACTTGACCATTTCTAGAGAATGATGCCACCATTAATGTAAAGCTGACAGAAAAGTGGGGGCATCTGTAGGTTTGTGATTAATATCTCTGAGGTAATTGCCAGATATTGCCAGATCAAACAAATAATTAATCTAATTGAATGAAAAAATCATTAGGTGTTCCTGGAGGCTGAAGGAAGCACAGTAGTGGAGCACTGCTGCCCTACTTTAGACATAAGACGAGGTTTGAGACCTCTTAAGGAACCTGAAGGTGCATAAGTCCATGGGACCTGGTGAAATCCATCCACAGGTCCTGAGGGAGCTGGTGGACAAAGTTGCTAAGCCCCTTTCCATCATATTTGAGAAATCATGGCAGTCTGAAGTTCCTGCTGACTGGAAAAAGGGGAACATAAATCCAATATTCAAAAAAGGAAACAAAGAAGACCTGGGGAACTACAGGCCAGTCAGTCTCACCTCTGGGCCTGGCAAGATCATGGAGCAGATCCTCCTGAAATCTTTGCTAAGGCACATGGTAAATAAGGAGGTGATTTGAGACAGCCAACATGGCTTCACCAAGGGCAAATCGTGCCAAACAAATTTGGTGGCCTTTTACAACACTGCCATGGACTTGGTAGACAAGGGCAGAGAAACTGATGTCATCTACCTGGACTTATGCAAAGCATTTGACACTGTCCCGCACAACATACTGGTCTCAAAATTGTAAAGTCATGGATTCGATGGATGGACCACTCGGTGGATAAGAAACTGGCTGGATGGCCGCGCTCAAAGGTTGTAGTCAACAGCTCAATGTCCAAGTGGCGGTCAGTAACGAGTGGTGTTCCTCAGGGGTCAATACTGGGACCAGTACTATTTAACATCTTTGTCGGTGACATGGACAGTGGGATAGAGTGCACTCTCAGCTGACGACACCAAGCACGGTGGTGCAGTTGACACTCTGGAGGGAAGTGATGCCACACAGAGGGACCTGGACAGGCTGGAGAGGTGGGCTTATGCAAATTGCATGACGTTCAACCAAGCCAAGTGCAGGGTCCTGTACTTGGGACATGGCAATTCCAGGCACAAATACAGCCCTGAGGAGAAGGACTTGGGAGTGCTTGTTGGATGAGAAGCTCAACGTGAGCTGGCAGTGTGCGCTGGCAGCCCGGAGAGCCAACCGTGTCCTGGGCTGCATCAAGAGAAGTGTGGCCAGCAAGTCTCGAGAGGGGATTCTACCCCTCTACTCTGCACTCGTGAGACCCCACCTGGAGTACTGCATCCAGCTTTGGAGTCCTCAACACAGGAAGGACATGGACCTGTCCACGAGGACGATCAGAGGAATGGAGGGATCGGAGCCTATGAAGACAGGTTGAGAGAGTCAGGGTTGTTCAGCCTTGAGAACAGAAGGCTCCGGGGAGACCTTATAACAACCTATCAATATCTGAAGGGAGCCTACAGAAGAGCCAGAGAGGGACTCTTTATGAGGAAGTGCAGTGACAGGACAAGCGGCAGTGGTTTTAAACTGAAAGAGATTTAGATTAGACACCAAAAAGAAATTCTTTACTGTGAGGGTGGTGAGACACTGGAACAGGTTGCCCAGGGAAGATGTGGATGCCCCATCCCTGGAAGTGTTCAAGGCCAGGCTGGATGGGGTTTGAGCAACCTGCTCTAGTGGGAGGTGTCCCTGCCCATGGCAGGGGGTTTGGAACTTGATGATCTTTGAGGTCCCTTCCAACTCAAATGATTCTATGATAAACCTATGAGAGAAAATTCAGAGTAACTGGAGTTCAAGGATGCCATTTTACAGTCTGTTCTTGTGGAATATCTCCTTCCTGGAGGCAGCCCTACCTAAGTAAGAAAATGCTAATGAAACTGAGGAAGTGTTATAGAATTAGTCCTGTAAAAGTAGGATTAACCAGGGGAAGCATTCCCACCACCAGAGGGCAATAATATGTCTAAAAATTCTGGTTCAGTCCAATAAAGAAATTTGGTTACTTTAATGATAATTTCAATACAAAGAACTAGGAGACACAGCTTTAGCCTCTAAGTTATTGGAAAAAATATCAGTGCTTGGGATAATAACCTAAAAAATTGATTTGTAGAAATAACCCCAACATTGGAGTTTAAGGAAGAAGAATCCTGAGAGAAAACGACTTAATTTGTTGAACATTAATTGAATGCTAATTAAAATCACTCTAATTTCAAATGACAGGAACTGAAAATGTTTACAAAATGATTTTTGGTTTACAGTTCATCGGAAAAAAAACACGTTACCTCATTTAAACCTGTGTATCTGAAGGCTGTTTATTCAGTTTCACCGACTGTGGAATGAGCTTAGAAGAATTACTTTTTAAATTTGATTGGGCTTTAATCACGAGAAGGCTAATGTCTTTAGTTTGAAGTGATTTACCTATCATTTTCTATTTACCATACCAGAGTACAGTTCAGTTTTTCTTTTATGTGTCTTTTGCAGTGGAAATACATGTTAAATATTTCATTTCTATCTCAAATATCATGCAACGCTCTTTCAGATTACATATGGGCATGGTGATTGTGGCAGTTCATTATTGCTGCTTTTATGATTTTAGGATGAACCTCCCCTAGATACACATAGTTCTACTTCAAGGCCCTTGGCATTGTATAGGTTTTTTTCCCAGCTGCTGGGAATCTGCACTGACACTCGGTGTCCTGTGACTTCAAGCATGATGTCAAAGTGCAGTTTGTGGTAATCTCCTTGCTTTAGCCTGTGCCACTTGAACAGCAGACAGGACGCTGAAGTTCTTGGAAATGTAGACCAACAGCAAAACTGCTGATCGTTCCCAGGTTTCAGAGGAAGGTAATTTATTGCATGGTTTATTTATTCGAAAGATTCTTCTTGAATTTTTCAGTTCTTAATTGGCTATTTCAGTTGCCTACTGCGAGCTTGGCTGTAAAATCAAGTGTTTAGGAGATGATCATGGATCAGATTGAATTTGTTTCATCTCATTACCTCATGAGAGATAAAAACGGGTAATTTAAAAATAACAGGATTGAACATTTTTTTCTTGACTGGAGTACCATTGTCATCATTTTCTAGTAAACACAACCATCAGGGACAAGACTAAAAAAAATAACAAAGTATGATAAAATTCAGAAAAAGCTTCAAATTTTTCCTCTAGAGAAAAATTCCCTCAACTGCAGAAGGGATTTGCTGTTAGTGACAGCATCTACTGATGGGTTGGCTGACTCTTACCAGATTCTTATAAAACCCACAATGAATGCTTTTCAACAAAATTTCCATTTTGAAGGATAACAATACATAATTTTATGTGGAGCTGTCATTCCAAAGAGTTTGTGTTGACAAGCAGTTATTTTGATTTCATTGTACAAGGGGATGAGAGTGTCCATGGAGAGGACCGAGGGCAATTGTGGCCGTTGCCTGGCAATGCTAAGAGGCTGTAGTGAAGAAAGAAAACACACGGTACTGCGGAGCAAGCTGGGATTGTGGACAATGCTCTGAAAATTCATTGAGTGTTAGGTGCTCAGTTTATAATGAGGATGAAATAAAAATTCTCTATCAATGATGGAAAGAGTAGAAGTATAGAATGAGTATAGCCTGGCAAATGTCTAGGTCGGTAACAGTGGAACTTTTTCCTTAATTACCATAAAACCTTTCTCTGTTAATTATTACTTTGCTTAAATTGTTTTATTTTTGAATGATTGCACTCCTGATCCTAACTCTGAATTACCCTGCACCTTGAGCCAGCTGCTTGAGCCGCTGGTGGCTGATGGGCAGGGCTGGGCACCCCCTCCTCTATCTCTCGCCTGCACGTTTCAGTTGTGCACTTATCAGTGGGCACAAAGGTATGTGCAGGGAGGGGAAAATGGGCTGAAGGGTACTTCTGGCATCAGAACAATATCTATAAGCTGGCTATGAATGCACTGAAATTGAAAACTTGGAAAGCTAGATCTTAACTAGTAAAGTACTGAGAGCAGAAACAACCCCCTTTGAAGAGGAGGGGAGTGCAGACCCGCTATGGTTTCATGAGGTGGATCTTGATAATTTAGGATAGTCAGGGTAAACAGGGTAAACCTTAAAGCTCTAAGGAAATTATACTCAGTCATGAATTATAACAATTACAAGAGACTTGATTGAAAGTCCTGAGTTGTAAGAAATACTATGCTTACCTAATAGCTTCTGTAATACTTTTGTTTCTGTATTTGTGATAATTCATTAACTGTCAGGTTCTTTTTCCCTGTCAATTTCCCTCATCCATGGTAGTCTGAAGGAAAAAGTTTTACTTTTTTTCATTTGTTTAAAGATCTCTTGTATACCAGGGGCTGTATGTCTCAAATTCCTGTGTTTATGTCACTAAGATGCTCCTCTTCAATAACTAGGGTATTGCTCTGAGTGGATATTATCCCAAATTTTCATTCATTGTGCTATTTCAGATTATTTGTTCGTTCTCTTCCATTAACTCCCTTATCCACAAGCCAAACTGAAAAACCAAACCAAAACAAGGTTTTGTTCTACTCAGGCTGCAATAATTTTATGAATGCTTACTCTTTTCCAATTACCAAAACATAGTATGTAGAATATTAGCACGCCCACCACTCTTTAATTGTTGTTTTGTTTCTGTTTGTTGGTAGTCTTTTTGGTTAAATTTACTTATTTAAGCATGTCACCACTAAGTATTAAATATTCCTGTCACGTAATAAAAAAGGTGCTTTTTCATGTCACGTCATTTTGGTTAAGTCATGTGCTGATGAGCATTTATTTTTCCTCTTGGCAAGGAAAGAGTTTTTCTTATTGGCAAGTACATTCAAAATCTGCATTCTCAATTGAAATTCACACCCATTGTTTCAAAGAGACATGTCCATCATTGCCACTTAACCAGAGAATGCGTTCTTGAAAGACAAATAATTCTTTTTAAGTGTTTTTTATCTCCACCTATGGCTTGCAATGCTGAAAACAGTCTGTTCAAGGCAAGAGAATGCAGGTGCTCTTGCTGTACAGCACAATATACAAGAGGCCTTAATGTCAGGGGATTCACTTTTCTTGTTAAATTAATTTTTTAAACAACAATTTGAAGTTTTGTCCTTCTACTTCCAAATGACATGGAGAGTGCTAACATGTTACTAGTTTTAGCAGTATTTTTTCCCATTTATGGTTGGAGACTAGTCTTCTCCTGCAAAGAACCTCCCTTAAGAGGATATTTGCAGCTACCAGGGATTATCCATATCTGTTTGCTCCAAGTGCAGTAGCCTGTGCTACATTCTCTGGGGATTTTTTGTTTGCTGTACATCTTGTTAGTGCTCTTACTTTTAACCTGTTAATACTCCCAGTCAAAAAGCCCTTCTGTCTTCTCCTTGAATAACGAAGCCGCAGTTAGGACAAGACGTTTATGGGAAAAATCTTGGTGCTAGTATCTCACATTTTAAAATTACAGTAATGAGAACCATTACTCTAAATTTAAGGATCAGGTTTCCTTCTGTAGTCTACTTCTAAAATATTTTATTTCAGAAATTGGGGGGTTGAGAACTTAATTTTCCTATATTCACATTACATACCTAATTTTCTTGGTTCTTCTGTTTTAATGTCTGACACTTGAAAGCTCTCTTTCCCATATTTCCCTAATGTGGTATGTCCATCTCCATTGCTTTACACTAAGATACTTTTCTGGGTTTTGTCCCACTTCAAATCCAAATGGATGCTTCCACGACTTTTAGTTGTGCCGATACTTATGTTTGTTGATTTGTTCTCTGCATCATACAAAACTCTTTGTTTATCAGGCAAGATTCAAATACAAGTGCATTGGAGTCACTCCCTGATTTACCATCAGGTTTTCAGGTAATGGAGGAATGGTAAGTATTTCATGGCTTGTCTTGGCATCTTAGATTCAGACCACTTTTTCCTTTCTTATTGATCTTTTTCCTTCTTTACATATTCAGGTCAACTTAATGAATTAGAAAGTTTTGGACCTGGTTTCTGTGTGTAAACACTGCTTCAGGATCACCACAAGCACTAAAGGATGCTTGCCCGGAACATTTAATTCTACTCTAGTGTTCCCCAAATCAGCCTTCAAATGATGCTTATCAAAAGAACTTTTGTAAAGCATGAGCAAATAAAAGAACGCTGTTTTCACTTTTGAGAATATTACTTCTCCTGTATATTTTAATACTGTGTTTCCCTCACTGAAGATGCTTGTCAAATTACCTGTAATTCTTTCTGATAAATCTAAGGCAGTTCTAAGAGAGCACTAACTGATAGTAGTTTCCACAAATTAGACTGACTAATCAATAATTTAGATTAATGAGTGGAGAGGAACAAAGGCCTCTCTTCATTCCCATGGGAGTTATACAGAAAACAGGCAGGAAATGCTCATCATCAAGTAGAAAAGGTACTGAAGAACTGAACTTGAAAATACACTGGGCTTTAAATACAAATCTCATTCATCGGACAAGAAGTAAGTTACGTAAATTTTAATGTGCAAATTAAAAATTTTCTGTTCAGAGCTGAGAGAGTGTTTCCCGGCTCCCATTTTAGTACTCCGTGTAGCCAAATACTACAGAAATTGTTGGTGGTTTGAATGTCTATTTAGATTCTGTCTCTCCCTCTTCTAATTTAGAACCAAGTTAAGCTGTCTTTTCACTGCCAAGGTCTGTCTTTCAGCTCCTTGTCTCCTAAGGTCATTTGTTTGATTCCTTCTCATTTTATTCATATTGGTTTCACAAACTCTGTTCTACCTGTATGCTCTAGGCTGCCTTGCATACTGCTAACATTCCCATGGGCAGTTCTCCCAAATGTAAAATATGATACAGCTTACCGTTATTTTTTCTATTGCTGTTTATAGGATCAAATATGAATATACTCCCCTTTCAGTTTCAAAGGTTCCACTCTCCTCTGGCGTTTTGCTCTGAAAGGATGCATGAAACAATCATTTTACAAAAAGTTACGTGATTTTTGGTACAGTTTATAAAGCATAATTCAACTACAGAATCTTATAGACTAATGATAAATGAATACAAATCAAAATCAGTAACAGAGACATTGGCACATACCCTAAAAATACAGAAAAGGTACTGTAAGGATGAAATTAAAAATAAAATACATTCACCTCATGTAAAAAATATTCCTGTGACAGATGTTTTGCCTTCACTGCAACTGTATATAGGCATGTTCTTTCCACTCTCTAGTCTGTGATTACAAACTGGAAAATGATCTTGTACACTTAAGGCATGATGGAAATTCAAGAACTGTTTCACATAAAAGGGCAAGGTTGAAATATTGATAACCTTTTGACATCACTGACCAAGCTAGAAAACAAGAAGAGAATAATGACTCCTCAGCTACCAAAATTTCTCACTAAAATTAAAAAAAAAAAAAAAAAGAAAAAATGGAATGAGTCAATCTACTGCACTGTCCTCCCTGGATCTGAAAATCTCCTGTTGAACTAGACTGAATTACACTATGAGCTGGGACAGTCCCGCACTCAAAAAGTCTCCCACTGGAAAAAGCATCAAATCATTCTTCACTGAGCATGGTGCCTGAAGGAACTTGTAAACCTTAAGGCAATGTAACAATTGTAATAGGCAAGACAGGCTCACAAGGTCCCCTAATAGTTCCAGTCCAGCCAGGGGAGCATAGCTTTTAATTAACAACTGTAAGCACAATTCAAGTAACACAATAGCTGCTCAGTCTTCTGAACAACTTTCTAAACAGCCAAAATTCAATAACAGAATTATTTTATTTTATCTTGTCAATGGATATACTTTTTGCTTGTCTGTTTTATAAGAAAACAAAGGCAGAATATGAAGAAAGCTTAAGGAGAGTATTTCCATAAGAGAGATACCAATAGTTTATTTAGTTAACTTGCAAAAGTGAAGAGAGGTAGTTCTACAGGATAACCAGTAGTACATGGGAGTCCATCCAGAAAATCTCAGCCCTTCCCATTGAAAAACTTCAAGTAGATTCAACTGAACTACAAGGTAATAGATTTAACTCAGGCAAAATGAAACATCTTTTTAACAACACTATCTTTAGGATTCTACCGACTCATTTCAGTTCAAATGGTTGCACTAGATAATCAGAAAGGTCCCTTGCAACCTAGGCAATTCTATGGTTCTACGGAATTTTCCATTCAAACAATTTAGAAAAATGCATGACTGCAAAATGCTAATCTAATTTATCATTTACAATGATAGTAGTTCTCACTGAGAGCAGAACATCAAGGTAAGGAAAGATACTTAAGACTTTTTACCACCTCTGATGTTTAACTTTGGAATGGCATTCTATACTTTCATGGTCCTCTTTATAAAATCCTTCTGGTTTGTTCAGATTAGGTGGAAAATTCTAGTTTAGTTTGCAGCAAGGAGAGTGTGTGTCTTGCTATGAATG
The DNA here is from genome assembly GCA_004320125.1 of Scolopax mira. Lineage (NCBI taxonomy): Eukaryota > Metazoa > Chordata > Aves > Charadriiformes > Scolopacidae > Scolopax > Scolopax mira. Next base: position 49,050 of record BJBW01001751.1, on the reverse strand, counting down.
CCCGATTCCTGGTTCTACAATCTATGGCTCTTCCCGGCTCTTCAGTCTACCTCACTTGGAAACTCTAAAAGCTGTTCCCTCAGTAATGATATAGTAGGTAAGTCATAACTGTTGGGAGAGGGAACTAAAGAATTGCTTTTTCTCTCTGTGTTTTTTTTGATCTTTTTGATACTTCCCACTCCTAGCTCTTGGTTTTGTGTCTCTCATCCTTTACCTTCAGCCTCCTTCACGACATCTTCAGAGCCAGCACTTCTGCTTTGAATCTCAGCCCTTCATTGCTGTGGTAGCTGAAAATCACACAAAAGGAATTAGGTGTATGGCACACTAATAGAAAATTAGTTTTAAAAAAAAAACATAATTAAAGATCACTAAAAACAAGCTGATATGACTGTGCCTTTCTCTTTATTGGGAGGCCTGTTTGCTATGGACAGCTGTTGTGTGAAAGGCTGGACTATCCATCATTTACCTTTTCTATTATGTTAATGTCACAGCAGTGAGTGGGAAATGTTAAAGGGGAAATGGCATTTCAAATAAACACAATTTTGTAATTCAATCATATTTGTCTGACCATTTCCTGCAGTTAAATTTTCTAGATTTAAATAACTGTCAACAAACAATAATGATTTATATAAACATTACTTGAGTTTCTCTTGTTTTTAATCTCTCGCTAAAATGTATCTATTTATTAACAAAAAGCCAGGCCCAGACACACTAATTTATGCTCAGTTGACTGAACCTGTAATAGTGCATATCAGTGAATGTTCCACTTGCCCTGTTCTTTCTTAGTGTTTTCAGAAAACTCTTCATATACAAATATTGCAGTAGCAGTTTACCGCAGATCCGATATACCTAATCCCAGGATTAATTTTGTATGCCCATCAGTAGTGAAGCAAGATGGATTTAATAGCCCATTAGTCTTTCAGCATGATAATTTTCACGTCACTTAGCCTGCTGGGTTAATTGCTTTAAAATGGATATTATTGACCTCAATCCTAGTGACAAACAGAGAACGTCTTATTCATCTCCCAAATGTACATTCTTAGACTCTTGTTTCTTTAGGTCCTGACAATCAGTCTCCTAGATTATGTGCTTGTATATTACAATTTATACCCTATTAGCCCATATTTAAGGGCTTACTGAAGCAATGCCTTTCACATATTATTACCCATGACTGGGCTAACTGTTAAGTTCTGTTTTTTATGTAAAGAGAAATGTTGCAAGCGTAAAAAATCATTGCTTTACCTCTTGTTAAGAAATTAATTTTAATGCTAAAATCTATAGCAGGTGCAGCAGGGATTAAGCACTTTTGGAATAAACAGCTGGCCAGTATATTTCCAAACAAAAGTCTGGTCATTAGGAAGAGAGAATGAAGAATGAATTTGGACAGAGATGCTGCAGGAGAGGAAATTCAGGTCTTAGGGCAGAGAAACAGAAAAATATATCAGGAAAAAGAAAACCAAAGAGTATAGCTGAAGAGTACAGGGTTTATTCATGTGTATTATTTGTGCATTTTTTCCCTTAGTAATTTAGAGAAAGAACAAGCCATCTGCTGTGAGGAAATGAATACTAGCTGTGAGCAGCACAAAACAAAAAATAAAGGAGTGGAGGAGCAGCACAAGTCACATTATTGCTTGAGGGGAGGTTAAACAGGGCTGGAAGTTAATGTAGCCAGTTTTCACACCTGTGTATGTCAACAGCTTAAATGCAGACATTTATACGTAGGCACTTCTCTTTCTCAAGCACTGGCTCTTACGAGAAACAAGATGGTGAGACAGAGACGCTGGATTGTGGGAACCCAAAGCTCGGCACAGAAGTGCTCATGGGTCTCTAGAAGAACCCAAATCCCACAGGGTTTATGGATCTTTGTAAAAGGGTGTATCATCAAAACCCTCTGAAATCTCATTACATAGTTCCTGCAGTAAATTGGATTTATAAGATACAGAATAGAGAGACTTGGTATTTTTAAAGAGTTATTTCAAAACCAAATTAATGTTAATAAAAGTAATTTATTGATTAGCATAAACCCATCTTAGTGCTGGCCATGAGTAACGTCAAAAGCGTTTCTTCAAGCTCTAGTGTAATATGAAATCCATAAGACTCCCATTGAACTTTGTGGTGAACTTAAACAGTACTAGGATTTTCCCTGGGAGCTCAGTTCCACATTTTAATGACAACAACAACTTCAATGACAATGGTATCTTTTTTTACTAACAGCTCTGCGGTATTCAGGTAGGTACCTTCGTGACACAAGCAGCTGAAGTTGGACATTCTCACTTTGGTTACAAGGCACATTTGACTCCCGTTGAAACAAGGCCTGACTTGTTTCAGTACAAGTACGTAGCAGCTCTCTGCTAAGGCAGGTGTTGTGGCCAATCATCATTCTCCAAAGTATTTTATAGGAGAAAACTTGGGGTTTAACCTTTAAACTTCTTATTTTCCTCTAAATTTAGGTCATCTACTTTAGGTTGTTTAGGTCATTGGCAAATCTCTAGTGTTAATGTGTTTGTACAAGCCAAAAAAAAAAAAATCATCCGAAAAACAAGAATATCAGCATTTCAAAAGGAAGTGAAAAATTAGAAGCAGCAGTGAGAATTTGGTCCTTCCAAGACTGGAAATATTTCGTATTTGCTTTTAAGAATGCTGCTTAACTATTTGTGATTATTTAATGATGTCACAATGTTTTTTTTTCACTATGAAGAGCTTCTAACATCTATATTAGAAAAATTTGAGATCACTGCAGTATCTGAGTTTAAAACTTAGGACTGGTTGATCAGCCTGTGTAGATCAGCATGTCCAGAGGAATCAGAGGAGGAATGCCAAATTACTGATGCTGAACACCTAGTACCAGTCTTTTTTCCAAACTAGAACTATGAGGAAAATACAGTGGATCAGATCTTGCTCCTACAAAAGCTATCGCTAACGCACGTACTGACGTCAGAGGTGCAAAACTTGACCCTAAATACACATCAATGGGAATCATTAAACCTTAAAAGATTTTAATCATAGTGGTGCTAGGCAGTTTTGCAAATCAAATCATTAAATTATAAGGCACATTGATTTTTTTTTCTTTAAAAGCGTTTTGTGCTCTGTTGAAATATATCCCTTTAGGCACCTTTGCAAGGAACAAACACATATTTTGTAGACCAGCAGCAGACTTAAGTTCATGCTAGAGCCAAGGGCTCCTCAAGGATATCAGCAGATAGACGTGACTATTGGCTCTGTTTTCTTTCCTTTGATGAGGGAAGCGGCCAGACACCAACAGCCAAATTCCCAAGGGGAAACTGAGCTTATTTCTGTAACAAAAAAAAGACTTATAGCAACATTCTCCTCAAAAATCCCACTGCCTTGTGAAAATCACACTGACAAAGGCTGACAGGGGCCCACTCAGGTCAGTCACCCATGAATGCCGAGGCTTGTGCCAAGCCTGCTCCAAGACCACCTTTGCTTCAGCCTCTACTCACACGAGCCCCCGTGACTACTGAATTTCCAGAGTTTTGAGAGACGAGGACCATTCAAAAGGCTACGGGGAGTGGCGGCGGGCGAGGCCGAGGGTGGCACTGTCATGGCGCAGGCTCCCCCCTCTCAGCCGGAGGAGCCCGCCCTGCCCTGAGGGGCCTGTGGAGACCCGCGGCCACGCAGCCCCCAACGGCCGCGCCTCGCACTCACCCCGGGGGGGAGACACCGCCCCCTGGCGGTGCGGCGGATCAGCCCGCCCCGAGCACACGGTGGGGAGGGGGCAACCCTCCCTCCCTCTTCCCAGGGAAAAGGCGGCCTGTACTGAGATTGTCCCGTGAGAATTCTCCACATTCCCGCACCGCTCCCCGCAGGGAGTTTCCTCAGCCCCGCCGGGTCACGCCAGGTGACACGGACCCGGCGTCGGCGGCTCCCCGGGGCCGGGGTGGCGGCGCGCGGGGCGTGAGTCCTCCCGCCCGAGAGGGGGCGCTGCCGCCGGCGAGGGCGCCGGGCTCCGCCGTTCCGCCGCCGCCATCTCCTTCCCTGATCTCATAAAGGTGTCGCGCAGGTTCCGCCCGGGCTCGTCATTCAGCCGCTCCGGGCCTGGCGCCGCCGCCGGCCACCTCCGCCGCCTCGGCCCGCCCCCGCCCGCCCTCTCTCGCGGTGCCGCCGGCCGGCCTGAGCGAGCGGCCACCGCGCTCCCTCCCCGGCTTCATCGGCGGGCGCCGGTTGCCCTTCCCGCCCCTTCCTTCCCCCCCTCCCCATCCCTCCCGCCGGCTGGGCCCCGGAGCGCCGCCGCCGCCGCCGTTGGGGTGTGTGTGAGCGGGGCCCGGCGCCGCGCCGGGCCGTCCCCTGGCCGGCGGGGCCATGGCCGCAAGCGCCAAGCGGAAGCAGGAGGAGAAGCACCTGAAGCTGCTGCGGGAGATGAGCAGCCTCCCGCCCAACCGCAAGTGCTTCGACTGCGACCAGCGCGGCCCCACCTACACCGACATGACGGTGGGCAGCTTCGTGTGCACCTCCTGCTCCGGCATCCTGTGAGTGCGGGCGGGGAGGGGGGCTCCATCCCTCCGGCCGCCCCGGGAGGGGGAGGGCGGCCCCGGTGCCGGCAGGGTGACCCCTGCCCCTGGCCTCGCCGGCGGGAGACGCGCCTGGTGGGGCGGCGGCGAGGGGAGCCGTTAGGCGGGCTGAAGCGCCTCGCCTTCGGCTTGGCTGCGCCGGCCCGTTCCCCGCCATGGGTTTGCCCTTCCTCCTCCCATCCCGCCGCTGGGTCAGCCACGTCGGAGGGGAGCGGGCGGGGGGCTGCCCGCGGTGGGAGAAGGCAGTCGGGAGGCTTTCCCGGGAGTATTCTCACAAAAAAAAAAAATCCCCCGGTCCGGGAGATGGCGGTTGCCGGCCGGGTGGAGCGGTTCGTCCCGCCGCTGCCCCGGAGGAGGTGTTTCCCTGCACGTAGGGAGTGTACGCGTTCGCCCACGGCGCGGGCAGGAAGGGGGGAGCACGGCTGCCACCGCCCCACAGGAAATCATTGAAGCTGTCGTTAATTAAACAAGTGTTTGGAGGACGCTTTTGGAAAGGGCAGGGGCACGTGGCTGAACAGTTCACTTTCGTGACAGTCTTGAAGACGCGGGGAGACTAACCCTGTCGTGAACACGGAATTCAACTGCTAAAAATCTTGAATTAAATCACCAGCCTAACCTTTTGTGTATCAAATTATGCTTGATAATAGTTTGTGAGGCAGCTCTCTAACCTCCAGCTTAGAGGATAAGCTCTAGCCTTCGTCAGAAACATAGTAGAAGTATTTTTTTCTTACATTACTTCCTACAAACTATATATAAAAACCTTAGAAAGGGATTGGCTCTTGATACAGTGGATTGCATTTTTCCTGTTCCTCATTCCTGAATGGGCCTCCCCCCACTCCTCCTCCCTTTTCCACCCTTCCTCCTCTGCGATAGTGTGTATGAAACTAAGAGTTGAGATCAGTCAGTTCTCGATTTCAGTTAGATTCATAATTTGGAGAAAAAAGCCCTGCTGTCTTCAGTGTTACTGTTTCTGTAGCTGAATCTGTTTGCTGTTGATGTTTCTGGGGCATTGTGTTTATGGAATGGAGCACAATCAAGGAGTGGCCAAAGTAATAAATAAATAGTATGTCAAAGGATACAAATTTTTGTTTGTAAGAGTTTGAGTTCATAAAAGGCATTCAGGGGCCTGAACTGATTTCTGTTCCCATACTAAGAAGGACTGTATCCCACACAGGCCTTCCAAGTGAAGTCTGGTGTTTTAGAACAAAGTTGGTAATTATATTGCGATTCAAAACAAAGCAAACATGTTAGTTCTGTGCTGAATTTACATGGAACAAGCTGCCTTTTATACTACTAGACAGCTAATTAGTCTTGGTGGTTTTTTTTTTTCCCTCCTTCTACTTTGTGTAGACTTTTGAACAGACTTGACGCAATACATAAATACAGAATACAAATACAGAAAATACATTCAGGTTGTGGGACTGAATAGAGACTCTAGTTTTTGACATATACATGCTACTTAATCAGCCAATTCTGGCTATTGTTTGCTCTGTTAGCAAACTGTTATTTGTGCTGGCATGTGAAACTATTTTAAGCTGCTGCACAGGCTTTATTTAATAGTTGCACATGTTCTTACTGGTTAAACTGAGAGCATGATAAAACTGTTCCATGAGGATATTTTCCTTTATTTTTCAGGCTTCTTCACCTTAATAGACAAAGATATCATGAGTGCTGCTGAAATGTTTCCCATGGGTTCAGTAGGATTTGTTAATTTTATCTGTTGTCTGGGATACTAGGACTGGAATAAGGACTACTAAAGTCCTTAGTCCAATTTACAGTAACCAAAAGTCCAACTTAAAGTAACCATGCAGTGAAACAGTAATAAGCTGGGGACAGCTGTCACTTACTGTTAACTTAGATGTTAATGTGCTTAAAAGAGGGAGACTTTTTCTGAAAAACAGTTGTTAATATATAAATATATTGATATTTAGAATCTAAGTACTATTTGCATTTTACTGGAATATGTAGTGCTTTTGTGTTGCTGTAACAAAGAAACCACAAACAGCGTCTTTAGTTGTTACACCTAGTAACACCTACATTTAAAGCTGGAGTAAAGGACTGTTAAGAGGACTTAAAATTTTCTTCTGAAGTAAATTTGGGTTTGTTCTTTCATGTTGACTTGGAAATGCTTTCATAAATTGTGTGTACAATATCATATGTATTGGTTAACACCTTAGAACCTAGCCAGTGCGATATTTTTGTTAGTGATGAGACAGTGTAGAGATAGGTCATGTCTGTTTTGTAACTAGAAACTGTTATTTTTAACACTTCTATCAGAATAGTCCTTCATACAACTTGTTTATTTCCAAATGCTTTTCATTGTAGAATTCCACAGCGGAGGGAAATGACTTAGGAATAGACCATGTAATGGCAAATAAAAGTGCTGCTGTTTCTGTAGTTCCTAATGGCTGCTTGCATTCTGTCTCATAATACTTGCTTTACTGTAAGGCTTTGATAATTTTATTACTTCTTCTTGTTTATATGCAATGTGAATGACTTGCATTATTTCTTGTTTTAATTAATTTTTGTTCTGATCTGGTGCAGGAAGTATTCTTGGAGTTGACTAGACCAGTTTTTTCAAGTATGAAGTGCCCAATGCAGGATTAAAATACTAGTATATTAACAAGTCTCCTTCAGAAAGGTTGTTCTGTTAATTAAAAATGGTTACTAACATCAGTATCATCCTAGACAGGCATGTTGTTCTAGATACAGCTAGTTCTAAACTTTTAAGATATAAAGTCCAATTTGGGGTTTTTTTTGCAGGTTTTGAAATGTTTCCTCATTGTTTTGGCAGGGATAGTCCATTCAAACCCAAACCCTTCATTCTGCATCCATCATTAATTTCCATGAATGATGCCACATGTCGAAAGAGAGTGTGATACTATTTATTACTAGATTTAGCTTTAAAAATCTACTATTTTCTTAACTGTTTCCAAAATTAGCATATCTAGCTTGTTCAAGTACCGCTAAAAATTATGAGAGAACTAGTAACTTTGCTAGAAAGATCTCTGACTTTAAGGTTGAATATGAGTCTTGGCAAGTTAAAAGTGTGAACAACATCAAGAAGGCCCTTTTCTGGGCTTTAAGTTTTTTCATCATATTGGGTTTACTACAGCAAAAGTTTTGCTCTGCAAAATGGTCTATGGAGGAGAAAGTTCAATTAATAGTAGTGTGGATAGTGGCTTCCTTGTAAAGGACCTCTGCTTGTCCTTTGTTTAAATTCTCTTTGCATGGAAAAAAGCGTACTAGCATTACATGACCTGTGGCTAATTCAACTTTTTGGTGTTGGATGAGAATGCAGGATATGTAGAAGTATACACAGATCTTTTCTTCCTCAAGAGCGGGAGTAGATGCTGCAGAGGAGCAGTATTCTCAGGTTAAGTTTTACAGTAATACAAAAAGCAGAAGACTTCCCTTTATTATAGCAAAAACTATATTGGGAAACGTGGGCAGAGAGATTCTTGTAGTTTGACCAAAGCCCGTTGGGTCAAAGAATTATGTTGGTAGCGATGTGTCCTGCTGACAGCCACATCCTTCCCTTTGTTTTATCAAATGTCTCTTTTCCTTGCTTCTCAGCTGTCCGTGCATCTTTGCTTTCAAGTGCTTCTGTACCACTCCTGGTCAGCCTGCTCCTAACTTTTGAAAAACTAACATGCTTTTACATTCTCAAATGGAAAATATTACTGTTTGACTAAGAGTTCACTTCCACAATTTTGTACTATAGAAATTTTTTATTTAATCTTGACTCCTTTTTTTTAATTTTTTTTTGTTATTTGATGATGTGATAATTAGGGCACTCCTACCCTTTCCCTTGCTGCTGCCTTCTTTACTCCCTCCCTTCCAACTCACTGAGGAAGTCTCTTGTTCAGATGTTTGCACTTCTGGCTTGTGTCAGGAAGGAGCTACAAAGAATGTTTAGAACATATGGTAACTGTGGGGAATGCTAAATCCCTTTTAGGTTGTTTCTTAAAATTATTGGATCATGGGGTCACCTTTTGGCTACTTATAATATTTCTAGTTGAAATTTTAAATTTAAAATTTTCCTGGGTGAGGAACTTGTATCAGCCAGATTGGAGTATTTGATGGCAGATACTAGTAGCAAATTAAAAAATAAGTCTTTGCAATGGTGGTGAGTTATTGTGCCTTTCCGCAAAATAAGTTTTTCAGAAATTAAAATGGTCTAAACAAAATGTTGGAGTGAAAGTGATTCTGGCTGTGTTTGCATGATTTTCCAGTCCTTTTTTACCTTTGGAGCATATTTGGGAAATGACTCTGTGTTATGTGTATGTGTGTATACATATGTGTTCATTTTTAAGGGTATTTCCTGAATTACTGTCTTTCTTGTTTTCAGTGTCATGGCAGGAGAGCAAAGGAAATGCTATACCACAGTGAATACTATACAGTTCAGAAAGGATGTTTGGTTGTTGTTTGCTTTTTTTAAGAAAAATGTTAAATTAACCTTGACTGTGCTTCTAAATGTATGTGAGCCTTTTGCTGTTAAAAATAAACGAGCTTGTGAGATGGTGAAGGGTCTCCAGAGAGGCCTACAAGTATTAGGAATGGCCAGTGCTGCTTATATTCTCTTTTGCTAGTAACAATATCATAGAAATAATAACAAATGTTGTGACATTGAGTTTTCTAAAGTTTGTTTTCCAGACACTTGGGGACATAGGGTGCTCTGTGATGGCTTGGCATTTGACTTGCCTCATTAACTTCCTGCTTCTTAAGGGATCAGATTTTACTGGCTTAGACTTGATCACATTAGAATCTGATACAGGGGGACATTAGTGGTGTTGAGTAGCTGTGTGCCCACTGTTCCTCTCATGGAAACGACCCTCCATCCCAGGAGAGCCCACCCTTTACATTTTTTTTCTCCCCCCCCCCCCCCCCCCCTTTCTTTTTTTTTTCCCCCCCCCCCCCCCCCCCCGCCCTAGCCTTTGCAGACAACTTCGCTGACATTTGTTTGAGATAAATGCTGGAATGGCTGCCCTGCCAACTAAATTATGTTAGTAACAAATGTTCAGCGCTTGTTGACAGTGTTTCGAATGTTTAATGTTTCAGTTGCCAGACTTCAGAATCTTGTGTCAGTGGCCTTAAAGCTTCCTTTGTTTGCGAGAGCACCAGTTTGACAATGCTCTCTGAAGAACAGAGATCTCATGTTCTCCTTAGCTGCCCCTATGATAGGCTGTGTCACTAGAAGCTTGGACTGATCCAGTGGATAGTCTCATAGCTGGAAGTTCTTCTCATGGTGCTATTCTACCAGAAATAGCCATTGCTATTAGCCATTGAGTATGAGGAAGTTGGCAGCCATGAGTGGGATCTGTGTGTGTGAGATGTTCTAGCTGGGTAAGTGCAGATGGCAGAATAGTCTTACTTGGTCATCTTTCCCAAGGGCCTCAGGAAAGAGTTGCAGTCTGGATTCAGTGCTGATATAGGTTTGGTTGCTGTCTTCCTCAGGAGCTCTGTAGTAGAGAAAAGAGTAACTGGTCCTGCTGCACAGGTGCAGGCTGTAAATATTTATTCAGGGTTGATTTAAATTTAGGTATTATTAATTTGGACTAAGTGACTATAATCCATTTTGTCCCCTGTTAAATAGGGGATACTGTAAAGCATTAGAACTGTGCAAAACATTTGTCAAATACGTAGGAAGAAACAAAGCCAGTGGTAGATACATTTGGGGTTTTTTTTCTCTATACAAAAAGAAGGCTTGTTAATTCCTCATAAGAGGTAACTCTGCTTGTCTCTCTACCAGTAAGTTTCCTCCACATGTAGATAAGTTGTTTGTGAATCATTAAGGTCATCAAGTAATCTCTGTAGGTAAAGAAGTGTATAAAGTATCTTAGGATTTTGAAGTAAGAGTTACTTTAGTACTTGGGCCTGATTCTCGAGTTCTGCATCATAAATCCTACAACTGCTCTCTTTTAGGGAGTTTCTAGTCAGTTCTTGGATATAATGCCATTGAAAGTGTTTCATGCTAGTTAGAAATCATAAAAATAAATAGGGTTTAGCTGCTCTAGTGGTAGAATCAAAGTAAACTAAGGATCATACTGCCTGTGTTTGGGGTTGTATTCGTATGCAGTATAATGCAGCCCCTTGTCTTGAATTCCCTGTTGCATTCTGAATTCTTACACAGCTTTAGTATAAGAGGAGGCTTTTCATAGGCTCCCTCCCACCTCTTGCCATGTTAAATGTGAAAATTACTTGTATCTATAGTATTGCAGCTTGATAGTTAACTTTGCATTTATGGCTATTGGAGTTATATTCAGTATTTCTAATCTTCTTGGACCACGGATGTGGCAACAAGCTCTCTTCCATTGTGCAAGGCATCTGATGCTTCTGTGTTGTGATCTGACCTTTAGGAGTGTGACATGTCTTCCCCCTTTTAGCAGGAGGGTGTAAAAGAAATGAGAGTTCATCTTATCCCACATCATGGAGATAATGTGTAAATTGGTGAACTTTATAACCTGAGCCTTAAAACTCTCTAGAGCAGTCCTCGCTGGAGAGAGAGGCATGTAGGAAATCTCTAGTTTGGCTAAACAAAATCTCGTCTATGCTTTAAGTATGTTTAATATTTCTGTTTAACAGAACTGCAGATGAGTTTTTGTTGCTGTAAATGCTTTGAAGAGCCATAATACATCAGTGTAGAGTAGGTACTGCTTAAATAACTTATGCAGTGCCTTTAAATTGCAAAGGTAGGGACAATATAGCAGTTAAACTATACTTCTAGTAAAAACTAATTTCCAGCAGAAGAGAGTGTCAAAGTTTAGAAACAATAGCTCTCCTGAAAAACATGTGAATGCTAGTGAATAACCCTAATTTTTAAAATAATCATTAAATAGTTTACAAGTCTCTAACTGCATTTTTCTTAATAGAAGGAGAGCAAATTCAACAGACTAAGGTAGACGGACCCACTTTTATCCTTACTGTGAAAGCAAGATGATTGTCATATAGTATTTGATGGAGCAGGTTTATGTGAAAAGCCAGGTGGATACCAACTTTGTTTCTGTTTTTTTTCTATAGGTGATTCTGCAGTGTTCTATCTTGAAACCTTAACCTCCTACTAACCTTAATAAAACTACTTCTGCCTTCTTGTTGAGGTGCTGAACCATAGAGTCTAATTTTAGATGCTCAGATTGAAAAATTTGCTTAAGCAAATAGTGTTCTGTAAAATTAATTCCCGTATGCCAATAGATTTGTATATGACTTCTGTTCTTTAAGGTACAATTGAGTTCACTCTGTTTCTTGGTGAAATGCAATGTTTATTTTTATCCAAGTGTTTCAAACATTGCCTTAAATCTGGTTTTTTTTTTTACCAAAACTTAGGCTAAAATGCCGCTGCTTACTGTTCTAATAAATATCCAACTTCTAACTAAAAACATGGAATTTTTCTATAACATGGGATCGGAGTTGTCGTCTTACAGATACAGTGTGAATTTAGCTGTCAAGGTGAATTTGCAAGCTAAATGCACAACAACTTTATTTCCATTACTCAAGATGCTAAAACTTTTCTTTAAAAGTTGAATATAATGTGTTAATATTTGGAATGTCAGATTTGTCATATGCTGTTTTGATGGATAAGAATTTAATTTATAGTTAGTGTTTTTGGAATAATCATGGAGTTTAAAGAAAACTAATAATTGTCTTATGTTGGATGACTGTGATTTTTTGGGGGTGGGGGTGGGGTGTGGGAGGGCTTATTCCTAAAAGCAGTCTGAACCAAATTTATAATTAAAGCAAAGTAGCATATATAAGCAATAAAACTATATATAAGCATATATAAGCAAAAAACTTATCAGTTGATTTGTTAGCAAATTGTTAGCCCCATATTATATCCTTGAAAAGTTTCCTCCAATTTCCATTCTGGAAACTTTATTCTCATACATAACCACAGAAATTTTTGTTTTTTTGATCTCATAGTTCATGTATATTCATTTTTTTTTAAAGATGGTATCTCAAAAATCCCGGCCTGATTAAAACTGGAGTGTTAAACTAATCCCTTTGTATTGCCTGAGTTAGTGTGTCTGCTGCCAGGCGTACGTGGGATGTAATGTTCTTGTTTCCATTGAGCAAAACATGGCTTGTTTTTAATTGTATTTGTGGGCAAAAGCTGTAGTTAGAATGTATTTAAAGAAAGAGCTTGAAAAGAAAGAAGGCTTTATCTTATACTGGCACTGTGGCTCGGCAGGATTTTTCTCTGTGCAGGTTTTGTCTGAATTGGGTTTGACAATGTCACACTTTGGCAGCACAAGTAACTTGAGTTTGTGTTAGCCCTGCTGCAGCAGGAACTGCTGTGGATGGGTGGATGGTGCCAACCTTTGCTTCAGGCAGAGCTGCTGAAGTTTGGAGCTGTTGCATTACTAATGGTATCTCTCATTTGAGAGCATAATAACAACATTGTATTTTTGCTTTTGTTGTTGCTTGTGCAGTGTTGAGGAGGAGGAAGACATCAGAGCTGTAGATGGAAGGGCAAAAAGTGAACTAGAAAAAGATGCTGGGAGGAAACAGGAAATAAAAGTTAAAGCAAGAGAAAAAGAATCTGAGCCAGCGGGTTTAGTTTGAAGAAATCTAGAGATTAGGTAGAAGTTGTAGTAAAAATGGGTTGAAGTGAGGTAGGAGTTGGAGGGACACAAAACGGCAACAGAGGGGCCCAAGATTGAAAGATGAAAGGTGAAGGCAAGGGTGAATGAATCTGGGGAAGCAGGGTAGGATTTTAAAAAGAATCTGAATTATGTTTTCGTAAATTTGCATAGAAAGTGTGAGAGTGAGTTTGCATGTGCAGTTACAAACATTGGTCTCCCCTAGAGCTCATTTATTTGACTTTGCAAGCTGAATGTTGTTATGAGATGAACTTGCACAGCTTTAATTTGTGTGGCAGTAACAAAATAGATATGTTTTACAGAGATGGCTCCCAAGTTTAAAACTGACTTCTGGTTGTAATGTTAAGAGTGATTGTATGATGACACATTTCCTGAATACTGACTAAATACTTCTTGCTTCTTCTTTTAGACGGGGCTTGAATCCACCCCACAGAGTGAAGTCAATTTCAATGACTACTTTCACACAACAGGAAATAGAATTTCTGCAGAAACATGGAAATGAAGTAAGTATTATTTGGAGAATATCAAGTGGTTTTGGAATTTTAATATTAAACTTTCAAACACTAATTAAGGAAAACATTATTTTATCTTTTGTAACAAAAAGTAGATAAGCTTTTTGAAGTTGTCATAATTTGAAGTGATGCTTCTAAAGAGATCATTTCACTTAGGTAGCTGATCATCATGATGTTACGTGTTCTTGCCCAACCCAGACAACCTAGATTAACATAGTCAGTGTTTCTGTATTGGGTTTGCTTTTACTTTTGTGTGAGGCAAAATGTATCTGTCTTTTTTTACTACAAGCCCAGACCTTGAAACTGACTGCAGCAGTGTTTCCTGAAAGAGCACATTTAACAAAAATAAATTTGTTGCTTGCCATTCTGTACTACTTCAGAATAGGTGTCAGAAAGTCTCCTAGTAGTTGCAATAGCCCCTTTCTTCAATGAAGGTATATCAATGTTGAAGATTCTTGAAGAGGAGAAGGAAAGGGAGATTTTTTTTTTTTCCTCCAAGGATTCTTACCTATGAAGTGTCTATACAGTTAGAATGGCTTTGAAGTGAAAAAGTTCTAGTGTGTTGCCTTTTTGTTCTTTTCAGTACAAGAGGTAAGTGTTGGATTGGCTTTATGGTGACACATGGAGCATGAAAACCCTGGATGTGGCTAATGCTGTCTTCAGTTTGAGGATGAAGTTTGCGTTTTAATACTCTACTACAGCACTGGGGATTTTAGAGGCTGCTTTTGCTTCTATTCTGTATTATAAAAAGTTCTGTTTCACTTGTATTGGATGTGTATTCTCTTTTAGTAGAACTATTGATTGTAGGCTACAGAGTGTCTTATCAACATGTTCTTGTGAAGTTTTGTGGGGGTAAAGCCCATCATTAGCTAAAATGCTGATACTTAACTTACTTAAACTTGGCCCATTTGTAACTGTCAGGTTAAGGATTGAAAATACAAGTAGCAATTTAGTTTTCTGTCATAGTAACCATGTGTTACTTGTTGAAATGACTTATGGGATGATTCCTTTAGACAGAACTGGAACAAGGTCTAAACTTTCCAGACATTACAAAATACTTTTAATAGCTAGGTTTTTTTAATAGACTAGGGTTTTTTAAAATTCTTTTGGCATGCTAAAGCTGTATAACATTGTGTATATATATATGTAGCATAGTGTTGACTATGCTCTAGAGAGAATAATAAAGAATCTTTTGTGGTTTCAGATACAGTAAGTTGGAGTCTCTTTCCACAAGATCAGATTGTAAACACCAGCTTTGCTTTAAGCTTTATGAATTTAAGCTTTAAGCTTAGATGAAACATGTGTGGTTTCACACATGGTCCCTGCATCCATTTTAGTTTGTTTTCTGCTGAATCTGCAGTGGCTAGAGAATGCTACTACTTTCATTTTTCACTGCTCTGAAACCTTAAGAGATCCCTACTCAGTTAATTAGTGTAGTTGTCCTTCCCATTATACACCTGACTAGTCTGCCAATCATAATGATTTAGTTGATACATAATTTGTTATTGACATGAAACCAGTCCACAGATACCTGCAAGGCTGTGCCGTGTTCCAAAAGCAGGGGTCTTTGTGCTTGTAGTACTTATTACTTTAATTAAAGTATTGCAATGGTTTGAAGGAGCTATCTTGTAAGTGATGATGTCCTGCTGAGTTTGGTTTTGGGTTAGTGGATAGCAGTGTGTTGCCTTAATTCTAAACTATCACTGAAGAGGTATTAGTAATTGCAGATGGTAGATTTAACAGGTGCTCTAATACTGAAGCAATACTTTTTTAAACACTTTCAGAAGTTTAAAGCCTAACTAAAAATGTTTTCATTTTGTCATGCTGTATGTTGCAGTAATTAAATAAACATTTTGCTTTCTCTTGTTGGTATTGGACTTTGGAATAATCACCTGCTGATAAGATAAAATACTGTGCAGGTGAAGTTCATCTGATCTCATAAAACCCCTTCTTTGCTTAGCTTGCTTTTCAGTATAGATGGCTCTTGTGTATATATTAAAAAACAAAACTTCCTATGTTTCATTCATAAAAAGAAAAGCTCAATTTTTTATAATCTAGTATGTTTAAATTCCATTTTTCTGTAGCTTGTAAAAGACTTTCATTCCCACTCTGTCCTCCCAGTCTTTCACCAACATGGCCTTTACTAAAGGCCTCTTTAGTAAGCTGTCTAGTTTCTGAGGGGAGTAGATCATGGTGTACAATAGGGATCTTGTTCTAAATAGAATGCAAAATAGCAATAAAGCTTCCCTGAGGTGAGGTAGTTATTAAGGTGGTGAGTTGTTCTTAGACAAAGTAGTTTTTCCTCTGTCCTTCAAAGAGTACTTATAAGGGCAATGGCTTGTATGAGGTTGAAATTCTCTTAAAAAAAAAAATTTAAAAATTCTTAATACCTGAAACAGTAACTTTTCCCCAGTTGTTGCAAATTGATATCCTTGTGACACCTGTGGGTAAAACATTCAGTTACTAAAAGGCTTTCAAAAAGCAACTGCTTTAAGAGGAGGTTACTGAGAGCAGTTTCCCTTCAGATGTGAGACACCATGTATAGACACTTGTGTCCTAGTTTTACACCTTAGTTGCCCAGCTGGCAACTAAGCACCGCAAAGCTGCTCACTCACCCCTCCCAGTGGGATGGGGAAGAGAATTGGCAGAGTAAAAATGAGAAAACCTGTGGGTTGAGATAAAGACAGTTTCATAGGTAGAGCAAAAGCTGTGCATGCAAGCAAAGCAAAACTCTATACACCGACCATGATGTCATATGGTATGGAATATCCCTTTGGTCAGTTGGGGGCAGCTGTCCTGGCAGTGTCTTTTCCCAACTTCTTGTGCACCCCCAGCCTACTTGCTGATGGGGTGGGGTGAGGGACAGAAAAGGCCTTGACTCTGTGTAAGTGCTGTTTAGCAGTAACAAAAACATCCCTGTGTTATCAACACTGTTTTCAGCACAAAACCAAAACATAACACCATACTAGCTACTATGAAGAAAATTAACTCTGTCCCATGCCAGAACCTTCGAAGGAATGTTATTCTGGCACAGGTAAGCTGAACTTTTTTTGGATGAGCTTTTACTACTTCAAATACAGATTTAAAACTTTTTACTTTATTAGAAAGCACATAGGATTCTATCTGTGTATATTTTAGTGCTGCTTACTCATCTGCAGGTATAAACAGATGTCTAGACACTGATTTTGCTGATGTTGGGGTTAGCTCACTTCTGCAGCAAGAATGGAAACATCTTCAAGCTGATAAACCTCAAGTGCTTTCTGAAGTCCTTTTGAAGGATAAGGCAATTCTGATTCCCTGGATGGGATTTTTCTCCTCGTTCTCTTCACGAAGAGCAGTGTGAGGTATTTTCATGCTGTATTATCATGTTGGGAATAACAAGAAGAGAGCATTACGGAGATGGTTCTATTTGAAAAGGCCTCTGATTCAGTAATGCAATGGTAGTAGAAAGTGAACTCTCTGTTTGCAGAAAGTGGAGGTGGTGCTAATCTCATGTTGCTGTTACAGCTGTGAACATTTATTCAGAAGCTTTCCCCTGAAGCTGAAAAATAGTATTGTGAGGCAAACTAGTTACGTAGGTAATTGTTCTACCACACTTTTGAAAAGTGCCAGATATTTTATAACCTCTCCAAATGGCCTATGCTGATTGCATATGGTGCAAGAGAATGATTTGGGTAGTTGTGTATTTGGAAAATCTCTGTTCCTCTGGGGTCAAAGACCATGTTTACCTGAGCTAATGAGTGGAATGCTATGCAGGTATGTTCAGCTGTGTGGGGTTAGTTTAACAGTGCTTAACTTTGGTTTTGTGCCAGTCTTGCTGATGCTTGACAGCATCTGTGTGAGTACCAGTTCCCCACACTTGCAGAACTAGTAGCAGTATGGGGCTGGCTCAGAGCTGGTGTTTGACCTGACCGAAACACGTTCCTGGAATCTCCTTTGCTGTGGAATGTGGCCTAGAAACCCTGGAGTGGAAAGAGCAGTACTAAGCTGGAGCTGATGAGTCCTGACAGCATGAGCTGTGCAGTCAGGTGTCCTTGTAGTACATCCCTGGTTCTGCTAATACGATATAGAGATACGTGAGCTGATTGTGTATAGAACAATGTCTTTGTTAGCAGGATTTACTGGCTTGGACTCTGTGCTTACGAAACCAGCTGTAGCTTCTGGACCCAAACTGACTTTGAAACCAGTATAACTGACAGTATAAAATTCTTTTAACCTACAGAGATTAATGAATAATATTGACATCAGAAGTGCTGAATTACTAAACAAAGCTATAACTTGCTTACATAAGGGAACTGTTTCCAAATCTTTTTTCCTGTGGTGAGTGTTATGTTTTGGAACATAGTTTTGTTGTCTGGTAATCTGTAGTTCTTTGCACTGTCAGCATTACATTTGGTGCATAACTGAGGATATTTTATTGTTGGGGAGGGGGGCATAAAGAAATCTAATTTGGCATTTACCAGACTCCTTAAAGGTAATATTTCTTAGGAGTTTTTTAAACTAGACTGACACATAAACTTCCTATGTCTGGGTCTAAACAAGAAGTTCTGTAGGTCTAGTAGGGTACTTTTTCCTAGTTGAAGTGTAGCTTCTACCAGCAGAAGTACTTGCCCTATTACATCTTCTCCTTGCTATAGTGGGTACAACACAAAGTGGTTTCGTGAGCAAAAACTTAATTTTGCTGGCTTAACTGAATTTTTGTTATTCCTAACTAGCACAATTTTGCTAACAGGAGTTTCTAAAGTGTGGTGGCTCAATATGTTGTGTAAGCAGAAGGCCTTTGTCTCTCCCATATCCGCCTTCCCACACACACTGGAGATCTGTATCAGTGAAGTAGTTATGACATGGTAAAGTGTTGTTTGGTAGTTGAAATATGTAGGACTGAAATAGAAATAACTGAAATTTCAGATTGTCTCAGACTTTCTGCAAAACTGATTTTTTTTAATTAGAAATTTTTTAGTGTGCCTGTCCTTACGCACCTTCCCAACACATTAAAAAAAAATCTACCCAGTTGTGATAACAAACTGAGAAGTGAACCCAAAAGCTAAACATTTTGGAGGAAACAGGTATTTTTTTGTTCTTAGCTTTTGAGCCCTACCTGGAATCCCCAAAAGCATGAAATATTACTAGGAGGCTGGGTTTTAAGGCAGAAGCCTTTCTGTTCAGCTTTTTGTGGAGTACCAGATGTGCAATAAATGGGATGAGTTCTTTGTTATTTCCTGTCAAAGCTGAAAACAGGGATAGTTACTCAAACCGTAGGACTACAAATGTAAATAGTGTATGGAAAACAAGACAGGTACATGATAGGAAAAAGAGTTTATCCCTCAGATAGAATAGCTGCTGAGTGCAGGCTCAGGAAAACCAATGGTATGAACAGAAATATAAGTAAAGACTTTATTATAACACTCAATATGCACTTGTCCCAATTTCTTTTTTCAGTGATATATTTAAATTATGGCAACTCACAGTTTCTGCCTTGCTATCTCCTGGGTTTTTATCTAGGTCAGGGTGAGTAGGTTGAAGCTGGTTGTGATTCTCTTTCCCTCTTTGCTTCACGCTGTACTTACTGATCTAATTCTGAACTTCCCAGTTATCTAGTTGGGAAATGTCTAATGACATCCCTTGGAGGATTGAAGCTTGTTAGCAGAGAACAGGTACTGTTCTTCCCAAACCCATTGTAAGAGGATTCTCATGAACTTTTAAACTTCATGAAGGTAACTGCTGAATTTTGTTTTCTACTTACCTGACAAGATAAAACTTTGCTTTATCTTGGTACTTTGCAGCTCCCACAATGTAATAGAGGCAGGCAAAACTACAAAGTCTTTTTTCTGTCAACCCTTCAACAAAGGTAGACTTTCAAATGCTGCATACATTTAATCATTCTGACTTCAATGCTGTGGTTTTTGTTTTTTTCTTCTTGCTGTGTTGGTGAACCAGTGGGACATGGACTAATTATACTTTTCAGGGACAGTGGACAATGATTATGGATTGTTGGATATGTTCCACTGTTTCTAGGGGCTTCCACATAACTTGAGAGTTTATTCTTGGCTCCAGCTTGCCAGGCTCTTCTCTAAGCAGAGCATTTTGTTTAATAGTGCTTTGGTTATCAAAAGGAATAGCATAACCAAGGCTTTTGGTGAATGAACGGAGCTTTTGAGAAGAGGCTTATTTGTGCTGCTGTTTCAAAAAGAACAATATTAATATTAAATGGCTGAACCAGAATATCCCCGAGAAGATTGTGTTATAGAAGGATTTCAGAAAGCCATATACTTTTTTAGGGCATAGTACTGTTGCGTAACTTTATGATGAGTTGGTATGCTTCATGCTTTCATCTGTAAAAGCAAAAGAATGA
Organism: Scolopax mira; assembly: GCA_004320125.1. Taxonomy (NCBI): domain Eukaryota; kingdom Metazoa; phylum Chordata; class Aves; order Charadriiformes; family Scolopacidae; genus Scolopax; species Scolopax mira. The sequence continues at coordinate 29,060 of BJBW01001751.1, read as the reverse complement.
GCAATTCTGTTAAATTGGAGCTTAAGTTGTATCATGAAACTTGAGCAAGAGTATTTTCTGAATCAGCTCTGCAAGTCTGATTAATGTATGGATTAGAGAGGTGTTTTGAAATACGTGGTCTTAGGGATATCAAATTAAAATTTCTCAAATAATATATTCTGAATTTTTGCTTCTTTTGAGAATTACTTCCTTGTTTACTTGTTGGGTGGGTGGTTGGGTGGGTTTTTTTTTTTCCCCTCAAATAATAAGTTTGTATTAGAAAACTAAGAAGAAAAATTCGTGTTTAGTAGAATGACTGGTTATCTCAGGCTTGGTTTTGTGCAGGTCTGTATTCCCCCTACTGCCTTTTTGGACTTTTTCCCCCACACCACGTCCTACAAGTAATGGCTGACAAGAAGCATCCCACGCTGTGAATAGCTGTGCAAATTTGTTCAGATGTCCTGCCTTAGGCCAGACAGAGCATGGAACTGAAGCTCATGTTGAAGTATCCATGTTGAAGCTCCAGGAAACTTCAGTTGCCAATCTGGTTTTTTTTTTTTCTCCATTTCCACCAATTTTTGTTGTTGTTGCAATTGAACTTACAGTATTTTAAGTACTATCAAATTCAGGTAGTGAATTTAAAAGCTGTGATTAATGGGCAGTAGTCAGGGTATAAGAAAGATAATTGCTGAGTGATCATTTCCCACCATAACTCAACAGGATGTTGTATGGCATTAATTTCCTTGATCTTTATCATAAGAGTAATTTTTAAATAGCTTTGGAAAAAAAAATGTGATGGCCTGATCAGTAAAAATAATCACATTTGTTACAGTAAACTTTTCTTTGCACAAGATTCAGTACTGTTAGTGACTTAGTTATTCTTCAACAGTCTTAAAATATTAAAAAAAAAAAGATGGATGATGTGTCTCTGACAATATATTTTTATTTTAATTTCCAATTTTTATTTCACCCTATGTTATTAACACAGTGCATTGCCATTTGCTTTTTTTGTAGACAGCTGGAAATTGTGTATTATGGCTCACTTGAAGCATAATCAATGCAGTATTGTGGATCCCTGTGAAGTCAGATGATAGTAACAAAAGTATAGCGTACAGGTCACCAGCAAACAAGGAAAGACAACAGGCCCTTTGTTGTGTTCTGAATGCTTGCTTGGAACGGCTGCTGATGTTCAAAGCATTGTGTGGTACTTCATAGAGAAATAGACAAAACCATGCCTTTTAATAGTTGCTTGTGGGATAGTAAAGTTCTATAAAATTTGGCTCTCTAACGGATTTATTTAAGACTTCTAAGAAATTGTACTTTCTCTGAGAACTCTTTAGGTAAAGAAACTGATGTGAAATTTAATTTGCATCTCTGTAGCAAACACTTTTAACCTGTGTTTGTATAGTTACTGCTGTCAGACTTTATTAAAATGAGAACTTCTTGCTGAAGTCTCCGTGCCTAAGTTTAGGTTCTTTTACTCAGTTGTTGTGTTGTCCATTATTAATACTGTTCTCTCTGGAGAACCAATGAAGAGTGCCTGGGAGGTTTAATGACATAAATTATAATAGTGACTTAAGGCATATTTCAGTTGTTACTGCTTTTGTGTTTAGGTTTTTAGAAGAAATTAGTTGCTCCAGGAAACACTTTTGGAACACTGCTTTCTGAAGGCTTGCAAAAAATTGCAGTGCAATGCAAGAATTGATGCCTTTAAGAAGTTTACATTATTTTAAACCAACAATGTGTTTGGGTAGCACGGTCCTCCTCTGTGCCTGTTTGCATGGTCATAGGACTGGTATCTGCTATAGCTGCATAGCTGGTGAATCATCATCTGAAGCCACATAGGACCTTTTCTCTGATTTCTTCTAGAAATTCTGTAGTGGTCAGGAGTGATTGAGACTATTTGACATGGAGTTGTTCAGGTGGTTTTGGATTAGTGGTGTTTTTTTTCTTTACCCCTCACTCTGAATGCGTAGGCACTTCAGGGTGAAGATGCAGCAGAAAACAGGGAGAAAGGTGAAAACATGGGTTGTGGTTTGACTATTGCTGAGAGTTGATCTCAGTACAGGTTTCATTGGTACTAGTGACATGGAAATTGTGATGAGTTTCTTTGATCTGCCTTGTTTTAGGTGTAGGAGAAGGGGGAGTAATTTAATGGCCTGATCTGGGTGGGGAAGATGACCTCCTCTTTCATTCACTACCTCATTTTAGGCTGGATGCAAACTGATCATCATAGCACATCCCTGAGTGTTACTCTGCTGAGTGCAGCATCAAGTAGGGGCTGTTCTAAGACTTGTCTGTTGTCTTGTCTGATATTAGGCATGGCTTTTTCTTCTTCAGTATTTCCTGATGTTCCTCCCAATACTGAATTTGGAGTTGGGCAGGAAGCACTGTATATAGGTTTGGACACCACCAACTCCTGCTGCCAGGTATTCTGTAACTAGCCACAAACAGGACTACTTTTCCTCCTAGCAATTGTATGACTGCTGGTTTCACGGATTAGACAGAGTTAAGTATGGAAAGACTACTACTGGCCTACATCAGACTATCTGCTGCAGATGTTTAAAGCTATACGCATAAGTGTTCTGACTTGACTTTTTGCTGACAAAATTTATAGTGCTTGTGTGAAAGTTTGCTACTTTTAAAATAGTGCTGCATGCTAGCTATTATTTTAGAACAGGCTTGTGACTTCTTTGATCATGTTTACATCTTCTGACTTTGTATGAAGAAGTACTAAACAAATACCTTCAGTTTCATTTAATTTAAACATATTGCAAATAATGATCATTTAAATTTGCAAGCTCAAATCAGTTCATTGAATTTAACCCTTTTGTGGAGTACAATTGCTGAATGAATGCTGAATAGCTGTGTTTATTTGAAGTAGGAACTACTGATCTTGTTTTCAGATGAGTATTTAAACCACTAATTTAAAGTTACCCTTTGATCATTAGATTTGCATTGCATTGTTGTCTCTATCCAGTAGATGACAATCAGGACCGTGGAGTGTTGGACATGCAAACAGGCTATATAACATCAAGACATCAAGTATGAAATAAATACTTATGCTATCTGTCTAATATCTCTAATTCTGAACAATCTTTGAAATGATCTACAAGATATATCACACTCGATAACTAGTATTCCCAAAGAGGCTAAGTTGCTACAATTTTGGTGAAGTTAGCTGGCCAGGTAAAGAAGAAGAAAACCTCTCTGAGAAAGATGATGTAGTGGAAGTAACACAGCTTCTACCTTGATTTGGCAACTTTTGGGGCAATTAGTTCATGTAGCTCTTGCTTGTTAAAATGTGTGCTTCCTCAAGGTCATGGGGACAATGCTGAAAACCTGATGCTATCGCAGGGATAGAGGGCAATATTTGCAGGAGACATGTAAGAGGTCCAGACTATTTCAGAAAGGGTGTGGGAAGGAAGGGTATGCATCACAAAAACAATGCTTTTTTTGACCCCACTTCCCTGGGAGAAACCTGTTCTAAAATGACAGGCTGTTTTTAGAGGGTGGGTAATGTTTTGTGTATCATTTGGGCACTTATTCAGGTTACTTGCAGACCAGTCCTAAATGCTTAAAGAAAGTGTTTTAAGTGTGACAAATCCTATGTCTTGTTTAGTTTTGAGAACAGCCACCTTTCCTGTTGTTCTGGTCAGGAATTGAACCCGAACATACTGAGAATTTTGGAAGCTTCAACTTTTGCTCATTCGCAACCACAGTTATAAAATTAAAGCAGAGCAAGAGTACTCTTCCACCTTCTCATATACCTTCACTCAAATTAAATGTATATGATACCATAGAAACTGCATCATAGCAATAAATGCTGGTTAAAAAAAAATAAAGTTTGTATACTCAAATAGTAATTATAAGTATAAATGCTAAATCTCAGATCCTTTAAAAGCTACTGTCTGGGGCTCATGGCATATGGGATCTGTTGAAAGAGATCAAACCTTGAAGTACAGGTAAGGGAATGTGTAGAACTGGGTGAAGAAGAGGAATCTTAAAGACTAGTAGAAAACATGTGCTTTGACCCTTCATGAGTACATACTGTAAATATTTTGTAAAAGCAGTGTTTGATGGTGAAATAGGATGCTAGGATTTCCTTGCCCTGCTGTGACAGATGGTCTTTCAACTTAAGTGTTTAGATCAGTACATGGTGCACCAGTCAGTTGTTAAAAGCAGCTCAGTCTGGAATAAGAAATGTGCAGCTCTGTACTTTGTAATGGTTTGATGTATTAACAATTGTAAACTTATTTAAGTTTTGAATAAAGATATTTCTATCTTGATTAATCTGTGGTTCTGTTTGATTTTTTATAAGGTGTGCAAACAGATTTGGCTAGGCCTGTTTGATGATAGATCATCAGCAATTCCAGACTTCAGGGATCCACAGAAAGTAAAGGAATTTCTACAGGAAAAATATGAGAAGAAAAGATGGTAAGATAGCTTTACAATTCTAAAGATTGCATCTGTGATAAGAAGTGAAGATGGGCTGTTATCCTCATGTTCTTGAGTGCTTTCTTGTGTGCTCTTTGGATTAGATCGCACAGCTCTATGAAGGAAAATTATTTCTGGATTTTATTCAGAGCTTCTACAGGAAGCAGAGAAGACAAACTATTTAAAGAAGTGTCTCAATGTGTAGTTTGTATTGGTGGAACAGAAATGGCTTAGGGGGTTGTCAACAACAGTGTAAAGTAAGGGGTTTGCAGGCTTTTATTAGGAGATGTGGCTTTTGTTAAATAACTGCTATAAAATATTGATGACTTGGAATTCTAGTCCATTTAAAAAATATCTGGTGTATTAAAATAATGGCTATTTTGCAGACTACTGATAGAATTTGTTGCAAGGTCAGTAACAAATAAATGGTTAAAATAGCAGAGCTGAGATCTACCAGTTCTCACACATGGTCTTACAAATATTGAGCAGAACTTTTCACGTTAAAATTGTAAAAACTGTTGCTCTCTTTGAATGTAGGTATGTCCCTCCAGAGCAAGCAAAGGTGGTGGCATCAGTCCATGCATCCATATCGGGGTCTTCTGCTAGTAGTACAAGTAGCACACCTGAGGTGAAGCCACTCAAATCTCTCTTGGGAGAAGCTGCACCCACACTGCACTTAAACAAAGGCACACCTAGCCAAGTGAGTAACGATGGAGCTGAAGAGCACAGGACTGCTCAGCAGTGCTTTTTCTCTTTTGCAGTAGCAATTGTAACCAAATAATATCATCATGAAAGACAACTTTATTTTATGTACTTTGTTGAAATATAGAGGTATTTGCAGATCAGGTTCTAAATTAAGCTTGTTTCTATTGACAAAATTGATGGGTTTTTTAACAGTTACTTTGAGTAAGAATTTCCCAATGCAATTCAAAAGTTTAATTATGATTGTCTTTTGCTTAAATCTGTTTAAAGTTTAAACCTAATGTCATTTTTTTAAAATTTGAAAACAATAAAATGGCTGGTAGTATTTTAGTAGTGAATATATGGATGAAAATCATGCATGTTCATTATGACTTGCTGTGCATTCTGCAACTGTCTTATCAAGTGGCTTTTAGGGAGTGTCTGTATGCTGCTATGTAAAATCAAACAACACTGTGCTTAAGATTTTGGAGGGAAGACAGGAAGAAGTAAAATTAAGCTTTGTTTGTATTCATACAGTATTTGCAGTTTTAAATACATAAGTTTGAAATTGATTATATGCAGCTATGTATTCTTCTAGGCCCTGTTAATCCATAGAAATCTGTTGCAGAGTTCTTTTAAAAGCCACCATAGTAGCATAAATAGATTGTTGTCCTCATAGTATAGGAGGAGGGTCTGTACTGTATATGGCATCTTAAACTTCATGAATAAATGGATTGTTAAGGACAAGCTTAGTCTATCCTAATATTTTGCAAAAGTCAGTTTGATAAAATATCAGCTTTTTTGTATTAGCTAATTGAAATGTTTTTTGTAGTCTCCTGTTGTAGTTCGATCTCAAGGACAGCAGCAACAAGAAAAGAAACAATTTGACCTCCTCAGTGACCTTGGCTCAGATATTTTTGCTGCTGCTCCTCCTCAGTCAACTGCTACAGCAAATTTTGCTAATTTTGCACACTTCAATAGTCATACAGGTAAGTATTCTGAGCAGTGTATCCCTTTTAAATGTATAAAATGTAGCTTTAATTTTTGATGACTTCAGTCTAAACTTCATGAGGTATATGTAATTTATGTGCCTTGAGAATATTGTATTGTGTCAAGATTTCCTTTAGGCCTTTATAAAGAAAGGCTGAAGACGTAAAGGCTGATAATTCTCCTTTTTGAAGTGGGAGTTGCTGTAGCTATGTTCTATTATGTGTATGATTAGACTGTTTCTACCTACTAATCGAACTTCAGACTCTTTGGAGGAGAGAGTGAGAGGATGAGTAACAGAATGTAGGGAGAAGCTGATATTAGACCTTCAATTTTCTTTCTGAAAATTATTAGGAAGACCATTCATGGAAAACAGATTTTAAGGGGTTCAAATGGATTGATAATAACTGTCAATTTCTTAAAAGAAAAAAGCCTCCTCCACTTAAAGAATGACCTCTTTTGTGCATATGTCTCTTTGAAAACTGAATACTGTCCATGTGGGTAGTCTTCTGTAAATTCAGGAAGAATAAACAAGCTTTGAGCATGTGTATTGACTGAGGGTGGGGGTAGGCCTTGGAATTCTTAAAGAATGACTTCAGCAAAATATATTGAGCCCTCAGGGTTTATTTTCGGCCAAAGATCTTGAGCCATAGAAATCTAGCCTAAAGAAAAACTTGATTCTGTGGTCACTGAAGTATGTTGTTGCTAACTTGCATTGTAATTGTGGGAAAGTACCTTTGCCTGCCTTGTCTGAATGGGCTTTTCATCTCATTTTTCTGAGAGAAACTGGGATTCTGCTAAGCCGACAAGAATTAGAGAGATTTCTTGCAAATCAGTCCTGAAATTGTTAGCACCTGCGAGAGAGCATGAGGGAGGGGACTTAATACACACCTGAGGACCTGAGCAAAGTATCAAGGCATTCTCAAAGCTAGCTTCCAAAAAAAATGTCAAATAACTGGCTGAATTCAGTAATATGGAATAAGAATTGCTGTTGCAGTGTATTTTGTAAAATCCTTAACATAAGATTTCATGTTAATCATCTTTTTGGAGGTATATTTACCTGGGAGAACTTGTGCTGACTGGCCAGTGTTGTGCAGTGTTTACTGAAGAGGCTGCAGATATTTAATTCTTTCTAATACTTTATTTTATCCAAACTTGTTGCTCAATAATTCTGTATTTATATACACTTAATTACTCTTTGTGGGTTTCATGAGATGAAAATTCCATTAAAGCAATATTTCAATACTGTGTTCCAAATTTAGGTAAAATTCCACTTCGATACTGTGTTCCAAATTTAGGTAAAATTCCACTGCATCTCTGCTGGATAATTTTTAAAAGGATAAAAAGCAATATGAACATTTCAGAATAAATACCATTTTACAAAGGGTCTGTTAATTTCTGTTTGAAGTAAATTTTGAAAATCCAAATTGAGAGGAATACTTAGCTGTACTGATTTATATTTTTTTTTTTTGTTGTTCAGTAATTAACTATTGTGGTAATTCCTATAATCCCTTTCCATAAATTTTAGAACTCAAAACAGTTTCAGGATTGGTAAAACAGTTTCTAAGACAGAAATCTAGTGCTGAGTATGTGATAGCTGATTGTATTGCGGGGTGGTTTATCTGAAGGTATTTTCTGACTTCTTACAGTAAAACACTTGTAAGGCTTGTTCTGTGTGCAGTAATCACAGGGGGTAGTGTTAACTGAAATTAATAATGAAATGTTAAAATCTTCCCTTTGGAATACAAGAATGGTTGAGCGGTCCGACAGCTTTGGCAAAAATGAGTTTTAAATACTTAAGGAGCTGTACTAACATGTAATTTTTGTTAGTATTCACACACTACAGCAGAGGATGGAAGAATGTGTGCTGAATCCAGCACTACTTGCTTGAAGTTTAGGGTCTGGTGTGCTTGTTTTAAGACTTGTGTCTACAGGGGATGGACTTTTCTTTTTCCCTTCATGTGCACTATAGTTAACTAAGAAAATCACTGAAGAACACCATCAAATTCACAGTCTTTCAGTATAAGTTACTGTTTCTGCAATTAAGGCACAACTGAGTGCAGTAGCTGATGGGAAACAAATTTGTGCTGTGGTCCGTAACACATAGATGTGCAGCATGAAAATTATACAGGAAATGAAGCTTTTGGTATGTTCCTTTTTTCTGAGTTTTCTAGTGTACTAAGCTGGCTCAGGACATTGTTGCATCTTGAAGGGGAAACATGCCTGGCCTTACACTTACTGTCTGTATTTAATTTACAAAATTCTATAACTTCTGCGGAATGAGGTAGAAGAATGAGGTTTTGAAGAATGGGGGTAGATGACTGTTCTCTGTAGTTTACAGACTGGTAATGGTGTCAAAAATAAAATAAAAAAAATTGGCACGTAGACTTTCTATAAACTAGTGGAATATAAGATTTTCACAAAAGACTTTAAAGAAGCGTAGTGACACAGCACAATTCTGTCAGGACTAATAAGGGAGAAGAGGCTTTACCCAGAAGAAATAAAATAGAATGGCATAGTTTTCCAGAGAAATTATTTTCAATTTTGTAATTGAATATATGTGATCTTTATTTTCAGGTTGGCAATGTCTCATGTGTTTGTTCCACATTAAGTAGTGCAAACTTCACAGAAGAAACTGTGCGAAGATTGTAGGGGCAGCTTGCATTGCTGTGGCTGGTACTGTCGTGCTTGAGCTAGTGTTAGCCAGGTGGCTTTTGTGCTGCTGCATTGATCTGCAGTCGCAACCGCAGTTGTAAACCCCTACCAATATACAGCGCGATGCAGTTCCTTAACTTACTTAGGGTTGTTCTTGGGTTTCTCCACGGAGAATTGAATTTTGGAATTGCCAATCTTAAGTATTGTTGAGGTACAGGAAAGTACAAGTCTTTACCTTTGTGCCACTTTTACATAGGTTTAAACTTTACCACATAAAATAAAGCAAGATTAACATCTGAATATTTTGGCTTGAGTCTTTTACCATGGGCCCACTTCATAGCTGTGTCAGCTGATGCAATAAAATTAAGTGGCCTGTAATATAATATGTTCCAGGTTTTAATCTAGACCCAAAAGATATTTCATTTTTAAGGTTCTTGACATAGTATTCGTTTGTGTGAGTGGTTAAAATAAACAATATTGCTACAATCTGAGTGACATGAATGTGTTTAATCCTGTTTGTTCAACTAAACATCAGTGTCTGAGTAGTCCCTATACAATCAATGCCCCATACAATTGGGATGTAAGCATCGCTTTCTTTTTAAGGCAAGGTGCAATAGAATTCTTAATCTATTACTCTTAAAAAGCTACTGGTATAAAACCAAAACAAATGAACAGAAACAAAAGTGGAATTTGAAGTCTGTAGAATACTGTTTGAACCAATACAGATCATAAAATAATAGAAACTATTTTTTCTCAGTCTTTGCTTTTGTCCTTTAAATTTTAGGATGGAACTTTTCTGAGACCTTGCCTTCTAATTGGTTTTTTTTTTTTTTACTTGTTGACTCTCATGCTGTGGTGGGTTGACCTTGGGTAGCTGGCAGTTCCCTGTCGAATTGCTCTCTCACTTCCCATCCTTATTAAGATGAGGGAGAAAGATGATGAAAAGTCTTGTAAGTCAAGATAAGGACAGGGAGATCACTCGCCACTTGCTGTCATGGGTAGAACAGACTCAGTTTGGAGATGATTAGCTTATTGTCCGTTAATAATAGAGTAGAATACTGAGAAACAAACACAAAACTAAAGCCACCTTCATCCCTTCTTTCCAGGCTCAGTTTACCTCCTGACTATTCTACCTCCCCCTGAGCAGCGTGGGGGGGATGAGGAATGTGGGTTGTAGATGGTTCATAACACTTCTCTGCCATTCCTTCCTCCTCATGCAGTTCTGCTCCATTGTGAGGTCCCTCTCCACAATGAGATACAGTCCTTTGCACACTTCTTCCAACAGAGGCCCTTCCTGTGGGCTACAGTTCTTCAAAACTGTTTCAGCATGGACCCTTCCCATGGGGTACAGCCCTTGGGGCATGGGCTATTCCTCACCAGGGGTCACAGCTCCTCCCAGGAGCCTACTCCAGCATGGGCTTTCCACACTAGCTGCTCTCATGTGGGGTCCTCCATAGGCTGGAGTGTGGTTATCTGTTCCACTGTGGTCTGTCTTCACCATGGTCTTGTCCATGGGCTGCAGGGGTATCTCTGCTCTACTGCCTGGAGCATCTCCTCTCCCTCCCTCTTCACTGACTTTCACAGGGTTGTTTCTCCCTTTTTTTCCCTCTCTCCTGTCTCTCACGGCTGCTTAATTTCTTAAATATGTTACCACAGAGGTGCCACCAGCCTTGCTGATGTTTGCAACTTTGGGTAGCAGCAGGTCTGTTTTGGAGCCATCTGAAATTGGCTGTCAGAAATGGGGGCAGCTTCTTATTTCTTCTCATGGAGGCCACCCCTGCAGCCCCTGGCTACCAACAGTATGCATGCACGCTTCATTAAAAAGTGGTATCATGTACAGTCAAGCCTCACCCTCTGTCCCTGCATCCCCATGTGAAGGGAAATACTTGCACTTTCATTTGTATTGGCAACATTGTGGAATGCAGTAGGTTGTATCAGAATGTGCTTTTAGTTTATAAATCTGTAGTATAGGTGCTTCTAAAATAGAAATTAAGTTAAATAATGCAACGTTTTATTAGCATTATCTAGCATTAAGTAACTACTGAAACAGCATAATTTACTGCTTTTGTATATACTTTTATCTGCAAAATCCCTCCAGAATGAATGAAACCTGACCCAAAAATATAATGTATTGCATCTGTTACTCTAGAAGCTGTTTTGTGGGCTTTCTTTAGATAGGAGCTTGTTGCCTATATATATGGGTTTGTTTTGCATTTGATTAAAAACACTTTTTTCCTTTACTCCACGCTTATAACAGTGTTTAAGACTTTCTGTGGAGCTTATCAGTTAGGCACGCAATTCCTACAGTTAAATCTACAGATGCTTGAATGTCCAGCTCTTTGAAATTAGATGGGTGTTAACTTTTATTTTCTCCTATAGTCTGACATGAAGGTGAAAACTGAAATTCTGTTTGAAATTTCCTTGGATTTTATTATGTGGATGCACTCTGAATGCTATCTTCTTGACATTGGTATTGATTTTCCATATTTCTGTACTCTTTTTAGTTTAAAAAAAACCCAAATTTTCCAGTGAAATGAACTTATAAACCTAGCCAAAACTATTCAAGTTGTGCCAGACTAAATTAACCCAAGGAAGAAGCACTTTGTATATGAGGAATTCAAATTGTCAGTATTTTACAAAAATATTTTCTAATTTTTGTTACCAAAGAAATATTCAATTAGCCCACAAATTCTGATTTTGGAAACTAGCATTTGAAATTATGCCTGAGTTTGGGCTCTACAGGTATGTGTCTGGTATTCTCTACTTGTTGGCTGTTTTTCCATCACCAGCCACCACCACAAACACTCCAGGGTTAAGATAAACTGGATTTCATCAGGTCATGTAGTTGTGAGTAGTAGCATGTGTTGAGGAGGAGAGAAGTAACGTTAACTGGTACGGCTCTGTGAAGGTGATTCATGAAAGCTTGTTCAAAGACAACTTTCAGTTTAGTTGTAGAATACCATGTATAACTTTCTCACATAAAAAGAAGTTAGAAGGTAGGATATAACCCTTGAAGGCTGTCATGACCATGCATTCAGTTAATACATCTGGTTTTGTATTTATTTCCCATATCCATTAACGTGTTTTGTTCCTTTGCAATTTACAGCGCAGAACTCTGCAAATGCAGGTTTTGCAAACTTTGATGCATTTGGACAGTCTAGTGGCTCGAGTAATTTTGGAGGTTTCCCCACAGCAAGTCAGTCTTCTTTTCAGCCCCAAAATACAGGTAGAACTCCTAGCACTTTTGATTAATACTTAATTGAAATAATATTTACCTTTATGTTGGAAGGTGCGTAAGTTGAGTTTACTCTTGCATCTGCCTGCTTTAATGCAATCAAGCCATCTGAAGCTCTGGGGAAACTCAAAATGAATTCCTTCTGTTTGGTGTTGATTTTCTTTTTTTTTTTTTTTCCTAATGCTACTCAGAAGTCTGATTTATGGCACTACATGTGTGTTAGCTCTACACCTGAAATACCTATGGAAAGAGTAAACCATACTGCTTTTGATAACTATTGAATTGACTTTTTAGCTTTTAAAAGAAGTGTTCAGTAGACCCAAAAGTACATTGCAGTTCCAAAAAAAGTGTGTGTCTGAGAGTGTGTAACCTACGCACACACTTCCACATGTTTGGCTTCATGTGTAGAGCCTATTGTGAAGATTTATTTTGCTTTCCTTTAATTTGATCATGCTTTAGAACTTCTGCTTGAGCTTACACTTGCTGTTTGTCTAGATCTTTGGCTGACTGACTTTCTTTTCCTTTTTTTTTTTTCTTTGAGTGTCGTGTCGTTTTAAACTTTTTTTCAAATTTTCTTTCTCCCTTCTTATGTTAACTTTAACCCCCATACAATTTCTGGCTGTCCAGCGTTCAGAACGCTTTCATCTAGCTGCAGTTTTGGTGAATTTACTTCAGCTTTTCCTCTTCAGGCTGTACACAGTAAGTTCCACGCAGTGGAAAACTCAGCTTGCTTCATGTTATGCCATTTGTAGTATAGCGTTTTCATTCCTACTGTTGCATATGTTTTAACTTCTTGATTATGCTATTAGAAAGTTGTGTCTTCTGTAGTATGAGTGGAATCCTCAACCAACTGTTACAGAATGTGATACGCTTAATGGAACAACCTATTTAAATTTAAGTATGTGACCTGCCTAGATTAAATTGTCTGGGCACTGAAGAGATGGAAGTGCATGGCTTTGTATTTGAACTGAAGTTCAGTTGTGTGGATCTAAGTCAGATTTTTACAATTGATTTCTGTATCTCTGACATCAGTGGAGACTCAGTATAAGAGCTATATTGTGTCTTCCCCTTCACCTCTTTCCTGACTGGATGTAGTCTAAAACTCTTGAGCACAGAGAATTAAACTATCTCACAAAACCTTGATGTGGAATCATACTGCTTTTGGAATTCCAGGCACTGTTTTTTGCTTACAACAATGACGGATGTCTGAGATGGTTAAACATTGTACCATTAAGTAAATGCAAGTAGTAGCTATTCATTAGAGATATGACAGAAAAACAAGGCTTCTGTGTTTTAGATTTTAAAGATTAAGATGAATACTTACTTTTCTAGCAAAATATTGTTGCAATTACTTTAACAGCTAATAAATAGAATAAAGTTTTTCAAAATCAAATTATGAATGTGATTTAAGCTGTTGAAGCTTGGGGTTTTTTTGTCACCTGATCTGCAGACTGAAAAATATAAAAATGTATTTTTTCTCATGACCCAATGTAACTTTGAAGGAAATGGGAAAAAAACATGTGGGCTGGGAGAACATGTTGCTTCCTGTAACCACAGAAAGGTGGGATTATTGTGCCCACCAGTTGGAGAGACTTCCTATAGCTTTTGAGAGTTGACCATGTTTAACTCAATTTTTTGCAGGTGGAAGTGCTGGATCAGTGAACGCTAACTTTGCTCACTTTGATAACTTCCCCAAATCCTCCAGTGCTGATTTTGGAGCCTTCAATGCTTCTCAGAGCAACGCAACAGCAACTGCAGCCAGTAAAGCTGCAGTGAATAAACCGAATCTCCAGTCAGCTGACAAATATGCAGCTCTCGCTAATTTAGATAATATCTTCAGTGCAGGGCAAGGTATTAAACTTAATTCTTTGACCTGCTTATTCTATATGTGTAACTTAACCACAAGGATGGCTGTGCATGTCAAAATAGTAACTGTATTTCAAAATACAGAAATTCTTTGTTACCAGTAGGATTTATGTCAGTGTACCCTTAACGTGTAAGATACAGGTTTTAAAACTAACATCACATCCAAAAGGATGACATCAGAAGGCTGCTTTTTGGGAACCTACTTGCCATCAAGCCTAATAACTCTAAGTGGAAATATATAAATAAATATTACAGTAATTATCAAAATATATAAATATATATCTTATATTTGTGCTAAAACATATAGTGAAGGCTTTTGAATGGAGAGCTACAGTTGCAGAAAACTGCTGGAGTCACTTTCCTACCTCTGCCACAAAAAGATTTGGCTTTAATTTTTTATAAGTTACTAGCAGTGATACTTGGATTTAGTTGATTTTAACCTAAGTAGAAGAAACTTCTGTAACTTTCTGTATAAAAAAATTCTGTTGGCTTTAAAGTTTTGTTCTGAAATGGATAATTTGAGGGTATGTGTTTTGTTAAATTTTCTAGTTAAAAATGATGGAAGTATTGATGATGGAAACAAGGAGCTGCAGAATTTCTATAGAAGCATGGCACTTTGCTAATAGCTAATGGCTTGTTAAATGTTGTTTTTTCCTGTATGCCCTAGTGCATATTTAAGTCTGAAACTTAAACTCTCCATGAACATTAACTTAGCTTTGAACAGCAGAGCAGAAAGTGAAACCATTTTAATCACTTTTAATCTGGTTTCTTTCTTTCTAGGTGGTAGTGAGCAAGGAAGTGGCTTCAGTACAGTAGTGTCAGCATCAGCAGGTCCTGCATTGTCAGCCCCAAACCAGTCAAGTGCATCTTCAGACAAGTATGCGGCTCTAGCAGAATTAGACAGCGTCTTCAGCTCCACAGCAACCTCTAGTAACGCATATACTTCCACCAGTAATGTTAGCAGGTACTTTGTTAGAAGTAGCTGACTTCCTACACTCACTGCAGCAATACGCAGAAAAGTAGCTCAAAGTTGTTTCTCAGTTTTGGTTTTCTTTATTATCTAAATGGGGAAATGTTTAGTGAGTTTAGAGGTACTCCTGGAGACTGGAGGTGCATCCTTGGTTTTAAGTAATAGCAGTACTGTCTGATAGGATATTATAAGATAAAGCATACTTTGTCAGCAGAATGTTCTGTGCACCTTTCTAGTCATTACATGCTAAACCTGTTACATGCTAAACTTTACTATACAGAACAGTTGCATGCATACTGAAAATCATAGCATCATCCATGGCAAGAAAAACCCAACAAAACATATTCAGATATGTATAAAGTAAATGATGCCCACCACTTCTTTTTTAGATCATTAAAGTAATAAATACCAAATGCCTGTTATAGCTCTGCTTGGTATTGCAAGTTCCCCTAAGCTTCTGCTTTGCTACCCTTATTTTGCTGATGGCCTCTGTTCAATAGTCTTTCTCCTGCTGTTGGTGGAGAGGACTCATCATTGCTCAGCACTAGTTATAGTCTCTGACCCTGGCATCAGGGGCTCAATTCCTGGCATCAGTGAATCATATTGCAGTTTTAAAACTGCACGTAAGCATTCCTTTTCTAGTCTTTTTACACACCAACAATAATTGTAAGTTGTATTTAATTGTTAAACAAGCAATTCTGACTTCACTGAATGTACAAATTATTTTCAGCAATGCTTTTGGAACAGTACCCGTGGCTGCTACTGCACAGACACAGCCTGCATCTTCGAGTGTGCCTGCTCCATTTGGAGGTATATAACTGTTACTAACTCCTTTTGTGGACTGTAAGCAAACACCTTACTAATTTTTAGTCGATAGTGCTATACGTTGACACTAGTGATATTGAAGTTACTAAAGGGTGCCAAAAAGTACTATTATTGTGATACATTTCAAATTGACCATTGTATTATCAATTGCTGAGTTTTCATGATATTTTAAGTATTTATATATCTGTATAAAAGCTATATAAACTTATTGTGAGTCAGATTGGCTATTTTTAAAAGACTTTATTGAATAAAATGTTTTTAATCTTTTCAGCAACACCTTCTACAAATCCGTTTGTAGCTGCCCCTGTTGCCCCAGTGGCACCTTCAACAAATCCATTCCAGACCAATAGCCGAGGAGCAACAGGTTAGGAAAAAAACACCAAGTGTTTAAAAAACTTTCTTTAAAGAGACTTGCGTTGATTTTTTTTTTTTTTCATAGTGTCTAATTTGTTCCTGTATTATCTGTCCGTAGTCTATTTGACACGTTGTGTGTGTATGTTCAATGTAGAGTACAATATTTATGAATACGCTGCAGAAATCAACTTTAACATTTGGGGGGGCGGGGAGTATAAGTGTTGTTTTTTATTGGGCTGAGGACATCAGTTTTCTGTTTGTGGCCCAATCCTAGGATTTCAAGATTTCAAATGGTGACCATGAAAAATGTCAAAATGATCTGGTTAAGATCTTCTAATACTACCTGAGCTATCTGTAATCTGTGTATTACCAGTTGGGTTCTTTCCAGGACTACAATGGTAGCTTTCTAGCATGCTTCATTGCATGTTACCCTGAAATAAGGAATCTTGAAAGCCCTGCTGCTAAGGTGCTGATGTTTGGTTGTTTGGGGTTTTTTTTTAAATTCTTTATTTCAAAGTCTTGAAAGTCCTCAAAGCCAAGGAGCTGAGGCTAGAACCAGGGAGCACAAGGCTTTTGGGCTGTTGGCTCCTTACTAGTCCACTTATTCAGTGGTGGTGTCCTTTATATTTTCTCTTTCATAACAGTAAAGCATACACTTAAATCTTTACACTCATGATTTAAATTAATTTTCTGTGGGAGAATTCTATAGATAAGAACTTAATCACTTTGTAAAAAAAAAAATGTAGACTTGTACTTTTCTTTAAAACACTGAACTTGATGTAGATGACTGTTAGATTATGCTAACTTTTCTCTCCAAAGGCACTGCTAAATTTGGGTAGTTTTATCTATTAACTCGACTTCTAGAGACTTAAATCTGTTGATGTGTACATTTTAACATTGATTTGTGCTTTGCTCCAAGATTTATGTAGACTTAATTTAACTGATCCGTTTCCAGTCCCTTTTTAGATATTATGCAGTTAAGCTTATTCAGCTATTTAGTGTCTCCATCTCTGGAGACATTCAAAGCCCATCTGGACACTTTTCTGTGCAACCTGCTCTAGGTGAACCTGCTTTTTCAGGGGGGTTGGACTAGATGATCACCAGAGGTCCCTTCCAACCCTGTGTGATTCTGTGATTCTGTAATGCCCAAAAATACATGTTTCCTTATTTTAATCTCATTCCTAATTGTGTTATTTTGGAGCATCATTAATAATTTGTAGCCTCTTTTGCCATATTCAAACAAATTTATATAATCTTCAGTCTTCTAAACTGCTATCCTCTGCTCGCAAAGGATAGCTTTAGGAGCTATACTGATCTATGTGCTAGGTAACAGAGACAATGACTAAAAGACAATATTCTACCCCTTTCTGTGTAAGGTGTAAGTTTGTAGCTTGTCCTTTTATACTAAGCTTTTTTTCTGCATGAACTTTGCTATTTATTACATGGGAGACTTGTTTAGTAGTGTTTATTTCTAACAGTTTTATTATCTTAATCTATTGCTGATCATGCTATAGACAAATTGTTTGGTAGATGTACCTCTGTGTGTGTGTGTGTATATATATATCTAAGAAATGACTTTTCAAGAGTGTATAAATGATTTGACATTGTCTGGTCTCTTTGTGGCTTCCATAAGGCCTCTCGGGAGCAATGCACTCTCACATATTTCCTCAGGCTCATTTTGGTAGGTGGCCACATTTGGTATCAAGTTTCTTGTGGCTAATTGTTCTTGCTTGTTAAAAGCTTATTGATAGCTATCTGGTTCTCTGCACATAGAATTTCGGAAGACTGACTGTGTTTTAAAATGGAGTGGGTGTGGGCAAAGGAAGAACTTACAGAGACAACCTATTAAGCAACTAAAACAAAACCATTATTGATATCCTCTATGGTCACAATATAATGCTAACAAGTTGAACAACTCTTCGAGTTTCTGTCAACAGTTGCTTGATGCCTTTTGGGATATCCCCAGTCACTGCTCAGTTTGTCATGCTTTTGTTTGCTGTTTTAGCAAGTTTTCCTGTTGAATAGCTTCTCTGCTATTTGTAACTTGAAAAGAATGTTAGTACATTGGTTCTGTGTGTACTTTGTCAGCATTTTATGTATGTATAAAGTCTTGCCCTTGAATACTTCTGGGGTAAACTTTTTTCAACTCATAATTAAGCTGTATTCATTAAATATATATCTTAAACAGCTGCGTTTGCATAAAATCTATCTTGTAAGATTTCAAAAGAAAAGTGCTGCCTAATGTTTAACGAGAATAAAACGTTTGGTGTCTGTATTTGTACCAAAAAACTTCTATACGCTTGTCCTTCCAAGAATAACTCCCAAAAGACTGAATAATGGTTTTGTTACTACACTTCTGCACTTGATGTGCTATATGTTTGAAGGCATGTGGAGTAGCAAATGAACTCTGTGTTCTTTATTTGAAATGTTCGGCAGAGAATCAGATGAAAAGTTTTGGATTCCTTGTTTTTGCTTTAAGTCCTACCTCAACAGTAAGAGCATTTGCAATAGGAACTTTGTGTGCAAATAACGTGCATGGTGTAAATTTCCTTTAAAGTGATGTTAAGGATGGAATGAAGAGAGAGGGGATGCATGTATCCCTTATGATTTTTTTTTTTTTTTTTTACTTCCTGTAATGCAGCTTGAAGTAGGAAGATTCTTTCATGCTTTTCTCAGAAGGAGAAAAACAGAGGGCCTTAAGCTGCCTGAAAGTGCTTGCCTCTGATATGTACAGACTTTTACCAGAAAAATGCTGGGGGAAGCATATCTCTATATGACGATATAGAGAATGTAAAAAGTAATTTCATTTTCAAAAGCTGTACCTGAATGTGCGGGATCAAAAATGAATGGAATAATTTATAATGTATTAGAAGTGTGAAGATTATGCATCTAGTCAGTGGTGATCCAAGCTAACAAATTGGTTCAGTGGCTGTAGAAGTTGAACCTAACTTTTGTATGGTCACTGAGGCACTAGGAGACTTTTCTTAACATGGCATTATAGTAATTTGTCTCATGAAAAAAGTGACTTCTTACAAATAATTCAATGTTATTTTTTGCCTGCCAGCAGCAACATTTGGTACTGCATCCGTGAGCATGCCTGCAGGATTTGGAACTCCTGCCTCCTACAGTCTTCCTACTAGTTTTAGTGGCAACTTCCAGCAGCCCACGTTCCCAGCCCAGGCAGCTTTCCCTCAACAGACTGCTTTTGCTCAGCAGCCAAATGGTAGGTCTATACCTAATATAGACAGTATAGATATAGCCAATCTTGGTTAAATCGGAAACGTGGAGAAAGTGATCTGTCTGTAAATTAGAAATAAATGCACACCCATTATTGCTATATGAACTTGATAATAACGTTGAGGGATTCCCACACTCTGTCTGGGTTGTGTAGTTGAGTTTTTCTGCCTTGGCTGTGTGCTGTGAAATTTTACCATAATCTGATACTAAAAGTTCTAGGTATTACCAGTCTTAAAGGCTTTTTATGCATGGAGGATTGTTTTGTTTTGTCTTCAATTTTGGAGTGTCTGCAACTGATTAGAACACTTTCTCTGACTTCTTAGAACACAAGCAAGAAAAAAATGGAAAGTAATTTCTCCCTAAATTTAAGTGATAAAATAGTACTGGAAAAAAGTGCGTATGTAAAGAAACTGGAAACTGATTAGTTCCAAACAGTAGAAAATGAAACTAACAAAAAGCCCACCCATAATTATTTATTTTTACACTTTACATTGAATCACAAAATTATAGGGGTTGGAAGGAACCTTCAGAGATGGTCCAGTTCCAAACTTTACAGTCCTGATAATGTGTAAATGGGATCAGTCCTCCTGATTGTGCAGTCCAAGCTTCCATTTATTTTTGTGTGGGAGCTGCAGCAAAGAACTCTTCAAAGATTGTTTACGAGTATTAATATTTCTCACTTGTCTTTCCAAGGAGCAGGTTTTGCTGCATTTGGACAGGCAAAGCCTGTAGTAACTCCTTTTGGACAAGTTGCAGCTGTTGGAGTATCTAGTAACCCTTTTATGGTAAGTGAGTTGTTGTATGACATTAATAACTTCTCTGTCTGAAGAGTCATAATCTGTCAATTAATTTAGAGGCATATGAAGAGATTTTTTTCTTTTTGCTTAAAATAAGGGAAGGCAACATGTGACTCTCCAAAATGTAATTCATTTTTACAATGGTGTGACATGTGTATGGCTGTTCAAATCAAAACAGTGTTACTTGTATGCTATGCTCTTACAGTAGTGTAATTTCAGAAAACCATCAAAAAAGCCTGCAACATAAACAACCTATTAGGAAATATTTCTGGTTTTCTTTTTTATATATCCTGCACTTATGACTTAAAATGTGGGAAAAAAATCTTAAATATTTGTCCTTTTTTCTTCTTTCATTTTCCCACAGGCTGGTGCACCAACAGGACAATTTCCAACAGGAAGCTCATCAACCAATCCTTTCTTATAGCCTTATAGACACTTTACCCAAAAGAACTCTTATGTGGTCACATAACATCTCTGCGCCTCTTGCACTGTTGTCTTGTTTCACTGATATTAGCTTTAAACACAAAAGAAGTCTTTAAGAAGTAAAAATAAAAGCCTGCATTGTGTACCTTTAAAAAAAAATTTAAAAAAATAAATACACAAAACCAAGAAAACCAACTCCCCCACCAGGTAATAACGTGCAAAACAGAGGGCTGTGGTAACATCCTTGAACCTGTAAACTGGCAGGTAAAAAGTAGCGGTATCATGTATATTAAAATTGGCTAATAAGTTATTGCAGATACCACATTCATTATGCTGCAGTACTGTACATATTTTTCTTAGAAAATAGCTATTTGTGCATATCAGTATTTGTAACTTTAACACATTGTTATGTGAAAAATGTTACTGGGAAATAGATCAGCCACTTTAAGGTGCTGTTGTATCTCTTGGAATGAATGAGCTACACCATTTTAAGCATTGGTATTGGAAGTCATGAAGTTAAATTTGAAGGTTTGTTCATTTCTCAAAATGTTTTCCTTTCCTAAGAGCTCTTCTATTTATACATGCCTAAATCTCTAATGTTAGAGGGATACCTGTCTGCATAATAAAGCTGATCATGTTTTGCTACAGTTTGCAGGTGAAAAAAATAAATATTAGAAAAAACAATTGTGTAGCATTATTTCTGTGCAGTAACACTTTATTGGGTTAAAATGTATATGTTTTGAATCTCATACACAGTTATCAAAACCAGTATGCTTAAAGGTGACTTAAGCTTAAAATTTTTTTGAATGCCTCACTTGAATATCTATCTTTGTGTCCTTGTGATAAAGCTTGCTGTTCTAGCCCAAGGCAAGTGACTTATCGACCAGGAAAATGTTAAGTGAACTTGGATTATTTGACAGAATAGCTGTGTAATGAAGGACACTGGAAGCACTAAGGAGGGTAGTTATTTGAGAAATGGTTACTTCGAAAAGATACTCAATTATGGATCTTTGAAGGAGACTTAGTTGTGGTCAAAACAGTATAATAGGCCAAGGTATCACAGGTATAATGTCACTCTTTTTATTAAAAATTTATTTATAGTAGTAAGAGTTCCTGTGAAATACTAAATTAATAATTTTTTTATTTACTGGAATATTTCCTGCTGTACTGGAATGGAATTTTTGAGTGGGGGGAATGTCTGGCATATCCAGTCTGTAATAGAAAGAAGGTTCAAGATAAAACAACTCTGTATTAGAGTAGTTGGTGATGGTGTTTTAAACACAGAGATAATGGCTTAAGTTCAAGTGTAATACTGGGACTACAGAAATAATGTAAATATATCATGAATACATGAACTGCAAGCTTAAAAAAGGTTTCTGACCAGCTGGAGAAAAAAATTCTAACAACCTGCAAGATAACAGGAATAAATAAGATCAGACTGATCTATTTTTTTTTTTTTTTTGAGAAAATTCTGCGGAAGCCCACAAGTGCAAAAATACTTGAAGGTAAGACATTTCACTTGTAATTGACTGCCTGAATGTTAGACCTGCTTATTTGTAGGGGAGCTGAAAGACTTGACCACTGCTTGTAAAAATACTTTCATGACAATGCTTTTGACTACTGTTACCTGTCTATAGGAGGTAGTAATTTCTGTATTTTATCTTTTTTTTTTTTTTTAAGATTTGGAGATTCCAAAGCAGAGCATGGGCAGCTTATACAACAAGCTGCTTAATAGCAGCATTCCTCACTTTATTTAAACTGGACAAAACCAGACATTTAAGTTAAAAAAGACTTGACATCCATCTCTTCCTTCTGCTGCACTGCTGGATAGAGTATGGTGTAAGATTGACTAGGAAACTCACTTGACAGTCCTCAGCAATTGAAGGTTTTAGGGATGTTAATGATGCCCTTGCTCTTCCTGATATTTTTTAGCAAAGTGTAAATAGCTGTAGTTCTCTGTTGACCTTACCTATTTTGGGATAGCAACACATAAATGCAGTAGGTTTAGAAGGACCGAAACACTTGAATATGCTTATTGCAGGGAACTGGACTAAATCAATCAAATGTCTCATCAAGATGAACAGCCTTGTAGGAGGGGAACAGTCCTGTCTCTTCACCTGAATTGATGTAAATTAAGCTTTGTGCAAGGGCTAATGAGATGAGCATCTATTGAAATTGTTCTTATCCAAATGAAACTGATTACTGCAGAGATACTGAAATTGATTTAAGTGTGCAAGGTGTGTAGTTCTCAATTATGCTGCATAAATAGTGGAACACCTTATTTTTCATAGCCAGAATGCAGATAAAAGATGGCAACTCTTCCTATACACAACCACATCTGTTTAGTGTGTTTTGACTAATTTTAAGTTTGTCAAATTCTGGACAAGAAGCTGAAGATCTTGTATTGGTTTGCGTCTCCTTTATATTGAACAGAAACTGACACCATACCTGTCTTGTTGATTGGATTTTTAAAATACTTATATTTACAAAATAAACTCTTCACCCATGGTTATAAATGTTTCGTTTCAGAAACCTCTGCAATTGTTCACACAATTGCTCATGCAACTAGCACAGCTGCCAAAAAGCTACTTCCACTGGTTTTTCAGTGGCCTCTTCTGCTTTTGCATTAAAGCGCTTCACTTGGTAACTTTAGCTGGCTTATACAGAATTAATTTAGCGACCTTCTAGATTAATACTCCTAGTATACTCCCAGCTCTTACATGTGTAAGAAGATGTAAAATGTACATCCTGGGTTCTGCAAGGCAGATATGATGCCAATTTCTGCGGTTCAAAGTTATTTAATGGCTGCAAACCCCAAGCACTGTGTTGAAACAAATGCTGAGGCAAGAAATGAATTTGAGAAGAACAAAATTTAGTTGTAATTCCTGAAAGAGAACTATAAATACGATGCAAGTATTCTGTTCTCTTGAAGGGGAACGTTACTGGGACATAAAGACAAGCATCTTTTAAAAGTACATTTTAAAAGGAATTAATGATTTTTATTTGTAAGCTGAATTGGCAGAACTGTTAGTTAATTGTAACTCTTGGCAAATCTGTAAGTTGTGATAAAGGAACACAATGGAATTTGCTGTTGTCTCATATAGTTTACTCCAAAGTGGACATTATTGAATGCAGTTGAAAGAACATTCCCTAATTCGCTATAAACTAAAGTCTGTTATAAACTTTAAGTGGTGTTATTTAAGTCTGCCTTCTATAGAAATTAAAGTATCTCCCCGTGGCTTAAAAATAAGAAGTTAGTTCAGGAGGGCATTTTGCTTCCAAAGGTCAGTGTGTGAGGGTCATGGCAGTTGTTGGATTAATGTGTAGGCTTATCAAGGTGGGCGCTCAAAGGGAAGGCTAATGTGTTGTATTTGTACATTTTCAAGGAATGCATGCTAAAGCTATCACTGCATCAGTAGTAGTTTATCTGTATATAATGACATATTTTCCTTTAAGTCCTCTAACTTCAGATTTCTGAGGACGCAATGTCTGCGTGGAATCTGAAATGACTGCATTTGGCCATTTGTAAACCGAAGTGGCAGCATTGCTATGCTGCAGAGCATCCTAGTAATCCACCTTTGAACATACAGAAAGAAGTAGTGTCTTTTGGAAAAAAAATAGTTTATTGCTGTCTGTTAACCTGTTTTAAAAATGCATGTCACAACTTCCAGATGAAAAAGTCTTAAGTATTCAAAATGTTTCTGTGGCAAACTTCCCAGTAGATTACCCTGCTGCTATGGGGCAGCTGCTGCTTTAGATTCCTTAGGAACATTTCAAGGTCTGACACTTCTGATGACTAAATTGCCTTTAACTGAAATACTCAGAAGTGAAAGTTCAAAGGTTGTGTTATGTTCCGCTGTGAAGTTCAGGCATCTGTATGCAGTTGGTGCTTGTGCTTATTGAGCATTAATAGAAGTTTTGATATCAGATCATTAAACTTGAGTTGCAATAGAAGATTGAGGATTCTTTGGTATTAGAACCACTGGAGAAAAAATGGGCGAAATCCATCATTCTGCTGACAGGTTGTTTTTTTTTATGCTGTCTGCTTATGAAGAGCCTGTTTTACCATTGACCAGTCTTGCTTGATTGAACATTATGGTTTTCCTAATTGTTCAGATGATGTAGCCTTCTGCACTGTCGTTCACAGCCATTCTTTTGTCTCCTTTGTCACTGATCAATGCTTTCACCAACCACACTGGTATTTTTGCATTTGGTGGAGATAATGACGTATATACTTCTGATGATGAAAATTCCAGCTATGACTGTGAAGTAGCTGCCATAAATGAGAAACTAGGAAATAGAGGTTGGAAGAAGGAAGAGTCAAAAACCACTTTTACTGTCAGGTAAATAATTTAAGAGGTGTCCCTCTGTTATTGCCTTCCCTTCCCTGTCATCCATGCCCCAGAATTATCCCATCTTGAAAGGATTCAAGAAGCCTGGCTGCTTGATTTCATGCTGTAGGAAGTCTGCAGTTTTGAAAGGTGGGGAAGAGAATAATGTTACCTGCTTCCTCTCCCCACCTCAGTAAGGGAGGAGGACAGCTGCCCTGCTCTCCTTTTGGCTCTTTCCTGAAAAGAGGAAAGCTAGAGGCTTGGACCTCATTCAATATGGTCTAACTTGAAATTCAATGGGCAATTGTGAGATTAGTATTTTCAGAGTTAAGGTAACTTAAAGATGTACCCAATGAAATGACGTAATTTAGTTACCCTAGTAATAGACCCATAGAATGCCTTTCAGCTTGCTTCCTGCATCTATTTAGGGCATTTTGACAATAAATTTCATAATAGTAAGTCTTTAAATAAAAATAGAACTGTTAGTAATAGGTAGTGGTCTTTGTCTTCTGCTCTATTAAAATATTCTTAAAATTTTTGCAAAAATGCAAAATTGGCAGGACTAGAGGACAAGTGGGTTGTAGTAGCTACTGCCTTTAAATTCATTCACTTTAAATGAATTTGTTTTTCAAGTGAGTAACTGCCCTAAACTCGCCCATTCCCAAAAGCTAATCTTGGAGTAGAACCCTCTTTTAGAGGAGGGTAGGGGAAATGAGAGCAGTGTGAGTTATGGAGCTTACCTGGGTGCTGATATCTAGTCCCAGACCTTTTGAATCTACTACCACAACAGTTAAAATTGTCTGAATCACCAGTGCAACAAAGTTGTTGAAGCCAAACATTAAAGCATAGCGCTCCATGCTCAGACTGACAGCAATCTGAAACCTGAAAAGGAATGTACAGGTTAAGTAAACCATGGAGAGTGTGGATGCTTGTAACTTACTTCTGGGAGAAAGCTTGGGAACAATTTAATGGACACAGTGGATTCTTCAAAGGATGAAGCTTCTTTAGTCTTGGCTATTAAACTTTAACAGCTTAATTTTGGCAGAAATTCCTTGTTTTTCTGTCTTTGGCACTTCTGTGCATCCTACTTATCTTTTACATCTGAGGGGATATTTTTGCTAGATATACATAGGTGATTGAACAGCTAAATGCAGAATAAGTCTCTGTTCCAGTTTCCAGGTTTGGAGTAACATACTGTAATGATTAGGTCGTATAATTTTTTAAGTGTAATTTTATACAAGCTAGGAAAAAATGTGTTGCTGTCATGACCTATTTAAAAATCTTATTTCTAGGGAAACTTTCAGTGAAATTTTGGTAAATTTAAAAATGTGACACTGATTTTAAATACATCTAATTAGAACAGTTGTGTATTATACTTACGTTGCTATTGTTATAAGGAGCATATAGCATGCTTTAAATGCAAGATAACCAGTGTAACATGCCCAGATGTTGTCAATAAAGTACATGAGAAACAGAGAACCAGCATCCATTGCAGAAAAAATTCCCAAAGCCAGTTCTCCAGAAAGATCCCAGTTTACTTTGATAAATCCAACTGCCATGGATGTTGCTGAACCTAAAAATTTAAAAGTAATAATTAAAATTCTGAAACATTATCATCCTTCTGGAGCCATTGCTTAATGGTGTAAAAGGGTCATGGCAGGAGCTGTTGACACTGTTAGGGTCACAGTGAGCTTTGATAATGGTGTGACTTCTATTTTCTATTAATGGTCTGGGAGTATTCCTCTGACATCGATAGAGGGGTTGGGAGCACCGTCAGCAAGTTTGCAGATGACACCAAGCTGTGTGGTGGTGTCAATACACCTGAGGGACTGGATGTCATTCAGAGGGACCTGGACAGGTTGGAGAGGTGGGCCCAGGTGAACCTCATGAGGTTCAACAAAAGCAAGTGCAGGGTTCTGCACTTGGGCTGGAACAATCCTCATTTATCGATACAGACTAGGGGATGAGGTATTAGAAAGCAGCCCTGAGGAAAGGGACTTGGGGCTGCTCATGGATGAGAAGCTGGACATGAGCAGGCAGTGTGCACTTGCAGCCCAGAAAGCAAATCACATCGTGGGATGCATCAAAAGAAGTGTTGCCAGCAGGTCCAGAGCAGTTTGCTCTGGTGAGACCTCACCTGGAGCACTGTGTGCAGGTCTGGAGCCCTCAGTATAGGAAGGACATGGACCTGATGGAGCAGGTCCAGAGGAGGGCCACTAAAATAAATGATCAGGGGCTTGGTGCACCTCTGCTATGGGGACAGGCTGAGGGAGCTGGAGTTGTTCAGCCTGGAGAAGAGGAGGCTCTGGGGAGACCTAATAGTGGCCTTCTAGTACCTGAGGGGAGCCTATGGAAAGCTGGGGAGAGTCTGTTTACAAAGGCCTGCAGTGACAGGATGAGAGGCAATGGCTTTAAATTGGGAAAGGGCAGATTCAGATTGGATGTTAAGAAAAAATTCTTCACTATGAGGGTGGTGGAGCATTGGAACAGGTTGCCCTGGGAGGTGGTTGAGGCCCCTTCCCCAGAGACATTCAAGGTGAGGCTCAACGAGGCCCTGAGCAACCTGGTCTAGTTGGGGGTGTCCCTGCTGACTGCGGGGAGGTCAGACTAGATGACCTTTGGAGGTCCCTTCTGGCCTGGATCATTCTATGGTTCTATTTGGTTTGTTTGGTTCTTGTTTTGGTTGTTTTTTCCTTGCTTACAGAGCCTTTGCGGACTGAAGTACTCAGAGAAAAGTGCCGCCTGCCGAAGGCTGGAGGCAGCAGTGCACGGTCTATTGTTGCTACTCCATTATTTACTTTTTTTTTTTAACAACTGAGCAAAGAGAAGAACAATCCAGCCAAGCATTTTCTGCCAAAATACGCATAATGGAGTTAATTCCTTCACATAAAGATCTTTATGAAATGAAAGTCTTGTGCACCTTGATGTTTTGGGGTTTTTTTAATGAAAGCATCTCTTTCAGTTTCTGGTGAAAAATCTTAAGAACTGGTTCATTTGTCAATGCTTTATTGACCATTACATACAGTAAGAGCCCTTATTTGAACGTAATACAGTATAATAAACTCCAGTGCCTTGATATTTATTTTTTTTAAAAATTTCTGCAATGATTTCCTTTTCTGCCCATCTCAGTTTTGGAGAAACACTGTCTACTGCTGTAAGAAGGTTATCCAGCTATGTGGTGGTTTGGGGTTTTTTTTATGCTCTTGGAGTGCAGAGACTCCTGTAGGTATATGAAAGCTCTTTGAAGCACAATATGTTGAGGTTAGTAGCTTACATACAAAGAGAAGCCTGGTCCAGGCAGGTTACACAGCAGAGTATATCAGTTACACAGATGCTTTCAGGTAGGCTAGCATATTAGTGCAAAATTGGTCTTTAGCTTACACTGCTCATGTGCTCTTCATCGGAGTTCAAAAAGTCATAGTAGACCTACTCCTTTGGTCTGTCACTGCTCTAGCCAGAGGTTCCTGGTACTATAACTGCTTTCTGTACTCTAAAATAGTATCAAATGACAGAGGGTGTAAAGCAAGAAAGCCCTTGGGAATACTGCTCAAAAACAGTAGTCTGAGAAGTTTTGGGGTAGCTTCAGTAAAATGGATTTTCATGCTGATTGCAGGGAGGAAGAGAAAACTGGAAGATCCCTGTAGAAGCATGGTATGCTTCCTGTGGAAGCTCCTGGTATGAAGGAGAAGACATAGCTGTGTAAATGTGAGCTTAAAATTTAAATTCCATTGGAAATTAACAGCTATTTAAATAATAAAGTTGCTCTTCAGCCATATGCCAATGCTTTCAGCCTCTCCTTGTATGTTACATCCAGAGGCAAACTCATTGATCAGGATACAGATGCAGTCACAGAGTATTTGTTCTGGAACACCCTGTTCAAGCTAATGTCTGAACAGACCCTCCAGTGTACTTGTTAATGCTCTTTTAATTTTTAAGCCATGTAACTTAAGGTGTATTTGAGGGAGGAATAGGCAAGGTGTCATTGAAAAGGGTTTGCAACTGGTTACTTGGGGCTAAATTCATGGTTTGAACAGAGCTGTGAATTTAAACCCTTAAACCACTTTGGTGGAATGAGGCTCCTCTATGAAGGAAAAAAGGAATGCCATCAGCACAAGATGGGTTAGAAGTAGTTGCTAATGATCTTTTACTTACCTAAAAAAGTTGCTATTGCTTCCACAGCTCCATTGTACACTGCAGAGCTGTGAGAGGGGGCTCTGAAGTCCCACAGCACTTGGATGTAATTGAGAACCTGGTTAAAGCCTGCCGTGGCCAGAGCCCACCAC
>BJBW01001750.1:14386-52181 GCA_004320125.1 Scolopax mira | reverse complement strand
AGGCCAACCCCCACCTCTCTACACGCTCCTTTCAGGGAGTCGTAGATGGCAGTGGCAGGCTGGTCAGGCAGCAGATGCCCACTATGCCCCATCAGAGGTCTGGGCCAGCATTGAAGTCTCTACAGCAGTGTGCTACGTTGCTGGTGTAGATTCCTGGGGAAAAGTAACACATCTGTATCTAATATTGATAGCTGTTATTCAATCTGTTGGGGAGATCAAGGAGAAATTGAATTTATGGCAGTTTGGGGATCCCAAGCTATAAAGTCTAAAACTTCATAGCAAAACGTATAATGTTCACTACAAAGCAATTACACATACTAAAATTTGATTACATCTTTCTGGCAATACTCTAAGTATTTTAATACGTAACATAGGTATTGTTAAATCCATACAGAAAGAGTAACTTCTATTTAGAGCAAATAATATCCAAGTTCATCCAGACGTATCCTCCTTCTTTAATGCCACACTTGGTGTATTCAGAAGTAAAAATCTTTTAAAAAACATTTTTCTCTGACTTTTTGGCATGTGCAAGTTGGTCAAAGTTCCCGCAAAGTCACCGCGTTTCTGCTGCTATGAGCTCAGGTCACTCTGTGTGTGTCAGACCTGAAAAGCACCAGATTCTGAAAAGCATGAACAGATTCTGGGGATTCTTGAGCTGTCTCTGAAGAATGGCCATGAGCAGACCGAAAGTCTATGGGTAACAATAAGAGACTCAGGAAACCAACGGAGCCTTGTGGCTGGTGTGTCCTACAGGTTGCCTGGTCGAGGGGTGCCTATTGACAAAGCCTTCTTACTCCAGCTACAGGAGACATCACACTTGTAGACCCACATCCTAATAAGACACTACAGCCACCCCAACATCTGCTGGAAAAGTACAAGGCAATCCAGAACACTCCTGGAGTGCATGGAACCTACCTTCTTAAGCTAGGTAGTAGCCCTACCAGAGGGGATGCGATACTGGACCTGTTGATTATCAGTGCAAGTGAACTAATAGGTGACATCAAGATTGGGGGCAGTCTGGGCTGCAGTGATCATGCAGCGGTGAAGTTTGCAAACCTGAAGGATATGGGTCAAGCGAAGAGTAAAGTCAAGACCCTGAATATTAGGAAATCAAACTTCCAGCTGTTCGAGTTATTCAGTAGGACTCCCTGGGAAACCCCTCAGGGACAGGGGAGCAGAACAGAGCTGGCAGATCTTTAAGGAGGCTTTCCATAGAATGTAAGAGCTCTCAATCCCTGGGTATAAGTAATCAGGAAAGAAGGGCAAGCAAATGGCATGGGTTGAGACCTGCTGGTCAAACTAGAGGGCGAGAAAGAGATGCACAAGCAGTGGCAGCAGGGAAAGGTCATGAGAAGAGTAGAGGGACACTGTCCGGTTGTGTTGGGATGGGGTAGTAAGGCCACGGTGCGGCTGGGGCTGAACTTGGTGAGGGACATAAAGAATAATACAAATGGCT
Source organism: Scolopax mira (assembly GCA_004320125.1). Lineage (NCBI taxonomy): Eukaryota > Metazoa > Chordata > Aves > Charadriiformes > Scolopacidae > Scolopax > Scolopax mira. Next base: position 50,725 of record BJBW01001750.1, on the reverse strand, counting down.
TCTACAGTTGTGTCAACCAGAAAATAAAGTGTACTGGTCCCTGGGTCAGGGCAACCCCTGGAACAGGGAATGGACAGGGTTCTGAGCAACCTGGTCTAGTCAAAGATGTCCCTGCTTGTTGCAATGGTGGTTGGACTAGATGACCTTTAAATGTCCCTTCCAACCCAAACTATTCTATAATTTTAAGATAGATGAAATTGAGCCGACACAGCAGGAAATCAATATTACAAACACATCAGAAGGATCAGAATGCGAACAAAACCAGTGAAAAGTTATTCCTCAGGACAGTGAGAATGAACTAGAGAAGATTTCTGGCTCACTGAATCTGAATTTAACTTTACAAGGAAATTAATCCAAGCCGATAAGATCGCAGACATTTTCTTGTAAAATTTTTCCTTATTTTTGTAAAAGTCATGTTTAAAAATAATCACACTTAAATATTTGGACTATAGACATAGCCTTAGCTGGATACTAGAAGAGGGCAGTACAGCCAAACATTGTTAACCAGATAATTACAGGAAATTTAGGAGGCGTTTCTGTTGGATTTTCTGGTAGAACTGTTTCTACTTTATTTTCCTAGTGTTTCTAAAGCTTTTTAGCTACAGGGACTACCTTTTCCAGAAACTCATGTAATTAGAAGTGTGTGAAAGAATGTTCTTAGAGCAAACTTAAGCTTTTGCAGACATCATGAGGAAGAAACGTGCCAGCAGCTGCCCCCTCTACAGAAACAAGCCAATGAGTTCTCCTGGACCTTGCAATATTCCCAGATACTCTGGTCAAAACATAAGCATAGTGGGAGAGAAAAATAGGCCCATTTCACAAATCCAAATGTAGTTGAAGCACCAAGTGACATGGAAGATGAAGTTTAAAGAACAGAAAAGACTTTCTTCGATGTGATGTTCTACTTGATTTTGTTCTCACTGAACTAAAGCTGAAGTGAGTTTTCCATTTCCTTCAATAGGAACCAGGGGAATTTTTTTGCTGCAGAGAAAACAAATACAGAATAGCTATGGAAAAAATTAGAAGCCTGCAAAACAAAATAAAATGCCAAAGCAAGTACTTGAGAACATTACTATGCTAACTTTAGCCTAGAGAAACAAGTAGTGAAGTTATGGTAAAAGGTTAGGTAAATCCATTTTAATGCTATTACAAGCTGAGCAATAATCTAATTATTTTTTTCTAAAGAACTACCCCCAAATGATATGCAACATTTTAAAAACTTTATTTGTATTTGTATTTTCAGCAATTCTGAAAGCAAACAGTGAATCATAACCAGAGCATTCATCTTCCTCTGCTCTAAAAGACCTTGAGGGACTATGATTTACCTTTCCCTTTCTTAAGGGACCTTTGAGGGATCATAATTTAATTACATATAGTTGATTAGTATTTTCTAGTACCTACAGCAAAGAATACCACAGAAGAGTAAATTCCAAAGCAAATCCTTTATTGTAGCTATTATGTTCTTTACTGTGCTCCAGCTGAAACCTTCTTGCACGATCTAAAAGAAGAAGGAGGGTTTAAACAGTTATCAGCAAAAATATCTGGGCTATTTCTTTTCACCTTCATATATCTTCATATATATTCTTCTTATATCTTTGTTACTCTGTTGCTGACCACTGCCTATGGTGTCATGAACTCCAGAGAAGTAAGATTTATTTTCCAAATCTAGAGTTAAATACCATGGTCATGAGATATTTTTAGAGATGCTTTCCAAAGATAGACAGATACTCTTTTGAGAATGGAATGAAACGGTAAGATATTTCATGCCTCGTTTGGAAAATAAGCAAAAATAACCTTGTTTCACCTTGCAAATTTTAGGTTACCATCTTACAAAGACATAACGTGTTAATAACCTAACTGTATTACGAGTAATTTAATAAGAGTGAAAGTACCCACTACTTTTAAGTCTTCCCTCCTGCTCTGGCTCCCACTGACACACATTGCAGCAAACCCAAAGCACACAACTTTATCTGTTTTCTTGCCAAGCAGTTAAATATCTGGGGTTTTGTTATTTTCTGTTGGATTTTATTAATTCTGTCCTTTTAAACAACTTTAATTTACTTTCATTGGTGCTATTTCTTTGCTCCAAACAGTCTTTGTCTTCCTAATCCCTTTGTTTCTCCTGAGCTGTTTATTTTTTTCTCCACCTGCTGCTATGGGCTCTCTGCTTTATTCCTCCACAGGGAGATGTCCCTTCCTGTATCTCCAGCCCTTCCAAGCCTCACTTTTCAAATTTGCTGTTTGAGCTGAATAGCCATACCTCTCCCCAACTTCCCTAAAGTCTTTGCATCATCTCTGCCCAGACACAAAAGAGTTAGAAATCACTTCTTATAGAGTTAGAATTCTGCCAGGAGAGCTCTGCTGCCTGTGCTGGGAGACTTCTCCTTGACCATAGCAGAAAAAGCCATGGTCAGGTCCATGCCACCAGCTCTCAGATGTCACAGTTTAAGCACCATCCCTAGTAAAGCAGGCATCTGTAGATACTTTGGGCCTTATCCTCACACGTTCATTACCTAGAACAAACATTCTTGGCTCTCATAGGTAAAACTAACCACACTAGCGAGTTCCCATATAAAGCTCCACAGGTCTCTGAGGTTGTTCTTCAGTATTTTTATTTATTTATTTATTTTTAAATTTTTTTTTTTTTTTTTTTTACTATGCCTTCTAGGTAAAGTAAAGAGCTTTGTATGATGGTCTGTTACTAAAGCCACAAGATTTATTCAGTTACATTTAAACTGGAGTTTTTCAAGATCCAACTCAAACATGGCTGGTTTTTTTGGTCAAAATTTTTTGTCTTGTCTTCACTTTTTTTTTTTTTTTCCAGGATCATTGCTTTCTTGTTTTCTTTTTTCTTGTTTTCTTTTTTCTTTTTCCCAGCAAAGCCTGCTTCCTTAAAAAAAAATCAGCCCAGAGGATTTTTTTGCACCCAGTTAAACCCTCACAAAGGATTGCTATTAAGACTAATTAAATGTCAATAGGCCATGCTAAGTGTACTTACCTTGGCATTCTTTGTTCTGAGCTTCCCACATTGTCCTTTGTATTTTTTTCCTGGGATACTATCGAGGAATCAGCAAAATTGAATATTTGTGCAACCTTAGGCACTATTTATTTCATGAAAGCCTAGGAAGAGATCTTCTTTCTTGCTTGTAGAGTCTATTTTTATGGAGGTATGTCTGTTATGGTGCTTGCCATGCTGTACCTATGGCAAAGGTGACAGCTCTGCAACAGGCATACCCTAACATTTGCAGCAATGTCATCTCACAAGGCTGATTGCATTTGTCTGCTACATCATATATTTCCTATAGGGATATATTTTCTCTGTGATGTGTTCCAGCACCAGCAAAATAAACAGCTTGGGCACCAGGTTGGAGCATTTTAAATGAATATGTATATATGAACAGTTAATTTCTCTGCTTATGTAGTGTACCCTTGCAGCCCCAAAGAAAGTGGTTTAGTGTTTTCATCTCTGTTCATTTTTCAGTTCTCCAGGGCAGCTGTGAGCTGCTAGCTCCTCCTGTGACCACTTGGGAAGGTCATCTCTGCAAAGCTGTTCAAGGACCCTGACCCCATCCAGACCGTCCTAGAGGTGGGTAGCTGTGAGAGGGACAAAGCATGTGTTGGGGCAGGGAGGGAGGTATTTTGGGAAAGCTTTATAATTCAGGACATGGGACTGGAAAGCAAAAAATCTGTTAAGATTCCTCATTGTCATGTACCAGATATAATCCATCAAATTATCTAAATAATTACCACTTCTTGGTATCCCTTTCCTTATCTATAAGATGAAGTTTATACGATGTGTTCCAGAGGATCTTCACAGCAGATAGAATATAAAAGTGCAGGATGGTTTCTTTCCTCTGTTGGAGTTCATTTTTCTTAGAATGATCAATTTCTGAGTCTCCCTCTTTCTTTTCCCTAATCGTTGTCACACACTCTTTTGACACTGCTCTTCCTGTTTGTCTTTGAAAACCTGCACACCCTGACTGCTGTGATCTTGCTGTGGCACAAGCCAGCAAACACAAAAGAAAAGGTCATTCCTTGGTTGCAAGGTGCACCAAACTTCCTTCCCAACATCTCCTCCTGCGTAACAGCAGAACAAGACATGGTTCACACTTGTTCATGTAACAAGCATGTATGAGATCTGGAGATACAGGGCTGTGGGGTTCAGGAAGGGTTAAGTTCATACAGCTGAGAGGCTACTTCATTCATGCTTTGGCTGCCAGGTTTGTTGCTGTGGAAATGATAGCTGAGATACTGCATTTTTTTTAGATCTATCTTCCAGCTTGAGTGAAGGTTTTCCCTGATGAACCATAAACTTGAAGCTACTGGACAAAGGGAAATGGAGGTTTAATCCTTTTAAGCCACCAGCAGATATCTCTCTGTTCTGGTCTTATTAGCATCCCTCTCTGCAGCGAGACTGCCAAGGGAGAGAGGAAGCTGGGAATAACAACCATTCCCAAACTTTGCCCTTGGGGATGCAAGGCAAACTGGAGACACATGTCTATAAGTGACATGAGACTGAGTTATGAGCGTTGGGAGCAAAGGGGCAGGAAGGATCAGCTGATTCAGGAAGGCAGAGGAGGGGATGAGTGCAGGGGGTTTATAGCTGCTTTAACCAGACAGGTGAGGGTAGTGCAGTGTTTTTCCAAAGTTATCTTACCTTTTTTTGGAGACTGGTATTTCTGGGTGAAACAGAAGTTGGAGAAGCAGCTAATAAAAGCCGCGGTGAAGGGCTGTGTGTGTGCCAGCACTGCCCGGGGCTGAATGCCATTTATTCCAGGAAGAACGTATTTCTTTATCTCAACCTCACCTTAGCCATGCTGCAGGACCAATTCCTTCTGCTTTGGAGGCAAAAGTTACAAATGAGTCATGCTGACTGAATGGTTGACTGAAGAAAATAGGACAAAAAATGACTTGTTAGCAAGGATGTACCACACACTTTGACAGCGTGCGGTATAACCATGGCTGGCTGCAAAACTGTCATTATTCTCTTGGGAATAAACTTTATTATTCACTTGGGAGAATGGAAGCGAGAGAAATATTCATTTATACCATACATTAGTCTTAATGCCTCCATTTTCCCCATCTTAGAGGAGAAAAGTGCGGGCCATAGACTGCTCTCTCTCTGGATGCATAAAGGGTGGATATATGAGAGACTTATAATAAACTTTGTTGGGAGTCCCAGTCCTTTAAACTCTGTATTGGTCTCACAACAACTGTTGTGACTAGTTTACTAGGTTAGATTATCTAGCAAATCTAGGTGAGACTTGCTAGGTGCTGATTTCAGAGTCTGACTTGTTCAGAATTCTTTTGTGATGCCTTCCCTTTTTTACATCTGCTATTTGTGGTAGAAGGTAAAGTAACAGCTGGGATTGTTCCATTGATTTATATGAGTTTTAGTAAGTTGTAAGTAGCCTTTTCAATGGAAGATGAATTTAATTTCCGTTTTAATGCAAAAATGTCCTTCTTATGAACATTTTCCATGTTGGAAAGTAAAATAGGAAAAGCCCAATGCAAGCCTGGTTGCACATACAGCTTTGCTTCAGTTAATCACTCAGAGCGCAGAATAGATAATGCTGCCTTAGGAACAGCTTTTAGATCTTTTGTTGACTTCAGTTTGTGTCTCTAGCTGTTCTTATTTGATGATGAGCTGCTGTTAGGACAAAAAAATCATTTAGCTTCATAGATATGAAACTCAGAAATAAAAGAGGACCATGGTGGGGGATCAAAAAGTGCCAGTACTATGGTATTAAAAACAAAACCAAACTCCTGAAATTTATGTTCCAGAGTATTTAGCTTTATACAACCCATACTCCCTGTTCTGCCAGGCAGACCTTTGATCTGATATTCACCCTGAGAAGGTCACACCTGGTGGCTTCTCACTGAGACCCTGGTGTTAACTACCTGCTCAGAATCACACAGACAAGGATGTGTTTTCTAGGACATCTTTTAAAATAAACCCTAAGGGGAGTTTCCATATGAACTATCCACTGGGTGGCAGACGCAGATCAGAAAAATCTTACTCAAACATATGTTTGAGGGATGTCTAAATCAAGCCACTATATAAACTATTTTGTAACAGCACTATATGAATCTTCTACCTGAGCTGGACGTATTTGGAAAAAACCTATCTCATGAGATAATACATTGGAAAGATTTTTTTTTTTAATCTTTTCCCCTTTTTGTATTTAAGCAGAAGTGACTTCTGCATGCCCACATTTCATCCCTTCCTATGTTTCCTCACCAACTACAGGAGAGCATTTTCAGAGGGGAGGAGGAGCTGGGCTGCCCTGCCTTCTCCTTCTTTTCTTCTCACTCCTTCTGGTGGAGGATGCTGCTGTTGAAACCGAAAGCTATGCTATGGCCTCTGCCTCAGGTGCTGGTCTCATCCTCCTTCCTTGATCAGAACTTGCTGCATTAGAAAAATGATACACGGATGTGTCTTAAACCTTCACCTACTCCAGTTTTGCCATAGATAAAGAAAATTGTTAGTATTGAGGATATGAAGATCCTTTCCCAAGGCACGTGTTCCCAGGTGATCCAGGTCTGTGAGTCTATCATTCTTACTAATAGCTCTCCCTTTTTCTCATCTGGGTTTGGGACTCAAGGCAGACTCGACAGTTTAAAGAGTCAAACTGATTGTAAAGAGTGGGTGATTAGTTAAGATACTGATAATTTAATTAGTGATTTAAAAAACCCCAGTGTGGTTAATACCCCACAAATGTTAGTTGAGCGTGGTGAAAATGGAAGTAAAGGGGGCAGAGGACTATAACCTTCAACTGGCTTTGGAGGCAACCACGATCCAAAGGATAAGTTTTCTTCTCAAAGCATTTCTTCGAAGCTAAGAATGCATTTAAAGCACTGGCTATATGATTCCTTTTGTATATGTAATTCTGCCAGAAGCAGATCATCTACAGTTAAAACCATGATCCCCCTATGGGTGTGCATCCTCTTGCGACATCTCAACATCACTCCTCTTCAGAAAATAATTTGGAATAAAAAATCTATAGACTGTAAGGCACCAAAAGCCTCAAACTGACCCAAGAAACCCTGAGGGTTTAAAAAAAGAATCTATTTTGGTTTACCTCCTGTTTTTTGTTTGTTTGTTTTGGGGTAGGTTTTTTCGCATGTCTTCTCTATGGTATGTGTGAGAAAAAAATATAACTAGTGTTGTCACTGCTTGGGATTTTTTTTTTTTTACAGAGGATTTGGCCTTGTTGCTAAAAATTGTCCTTTACCTCTCCCTGTTCTCTGCCCTCCGAACAGCCCTGTTTCAAGTTCCCCTTTCTGTACTCTTGCTGGTACTCCTGATTTCTTCCACTGCCTGGGCAGGGGAAAGATGCAGTAAGCAGTACGGTTAGTCCCCACGAATATTTTTGTCCTATTAAACTCAATGTCCAAGAATGTCTTTATTATGTGTTTTATAACTGTGAGGCTGTGAGGACTGTGGTGCTTTGAAAGCCCTGCCTAGCAGGTGGGCAGAGCATGTGGTGGAAGGGGTTGAGCTCAGCATCTGGAGGATTAGGTCTAACTGTGTGTAGGGTGATTGATCTGGAATGCTTTTAATTTACGAGGGTAGTTCCCCATAGTGTACTTCTAGCATTCTTTCTTTATAGGAAAATGAATACCAAGTTGTAATAACTCAAAATGAGGTCAGCTATATCAGGCCCAAGCTATTCGACAGCACGCTTTGAAATCTCTGCAATGAATTGGTTGAAAGAAACAAACTGTTGAATCTTGTTCTGGCATGACTCTTAGGCCCTGATTTTAACTACTTATGGCAGTATTATTCCACTTTGAATGCCCCTGCTAGATGTACAAAACACTATAGCAGTTTACATGTTTTTCTTGAGCCATGTGTCATAGATTTTTAGACTAAAATTGCTTATAGCTCTGCTTTATCTAATATTTGAGTTAAAATCTGAAGATATGATACCACTGAACATGCACAGTGGAAGACAAAAAAATCTGTATTCTATACAAATTTTATAAACAACCTTCTTTACCCATTTTATAGATTAATAGAAATTGGTAAATAAAATAAGCACTCTGCAAGCAGATGTGATATGTCCAAATAGTGTGGGTTTTTTGTTGGAGTTTTTTACTGAATAGTAATAAACTTGGTACAGCCAAGAGCAGTGGGGAAAAGAAAAATGTTTTGCAATTTTTATGTCGGATGTAAAATAGGAAAGGTAATTTGCTGGGTACAGTCACCGAAGAATTGCACAGTAATCAGGTCCAAATTTACTGGAAGGAGTAACTTCTCCCAGCCAGCCTGGGAGTTGGGGCATGGTGACACCAAAGCACTGTTCAAAAGAAATACATATTCATGCATTCTTATTAGATTTATTGAATAGTTTTAGATATAACTTGAATATTTTATATTTATACATCAATGCTAGGTTCATTTATCAGGTCACTGTATTTCTTGGCTATCACTTAGAAGATGCTCAGTTTTAAAATCTGAATGGAAATTAGAATATTATTAAAACACCTCAGAAAATTAACTCCAAGCACATCTTGTCAATATTTAATTTTGATGGTGTGTAAAATGCTCATCACAAAGTTTGCTTGAAGTAAAAGGAGCATACCAACTTAACAGACTTAAAAATAAAGAAAACCCCCTTGATAACATTAAATACACAAGAGAGCTCTGATATTCTGATATTGTGGTTTAGATATAATTTTTTAAAAATTCTGAACATATAGCTGGGGATACTTGGAGTGCCCTACTGTAGGTAAATACCACATGGTCAAATATGTTTATTTTTCACCCTTGCTCTCTGTAGTAAGGAAAATTAGAATTTAAGACATATTACACTCAGTTAATTATTGGGATGGAAATGTTTTATTTGTGGAACACATAATTATCTTTATTACCCTCTGTGCCATTTTCCTTTTCATTCCCTTCACTATTTAAAGAACGAGCAGAAATGTCAGACAAAATTTAGCCAAATTTTAATGTAATTCCAGAAACTGTACAGAGTACTCATGGGCTAATGCTATTAGCCCAGGAGACATGGTCTTAGTGACATTGTATGATGTTGACATGGGCTTTGGTTGTGCAGTGGCTTACAAAACTGCTTCTAGTAACTTCAGCATATATATTTTCCAAGAAAATAGCCTGAATTTTCCAAATAAAAAATGTTGAGTGGAAGGACATGCTGGAATTGGAGAAAAAAGTGTGGGAAATGTTAACTCACAGAGCAACTGAGTAATGCTGGTTGGTCCCTGTCCCGTTCCTCACTGACCTTTCAGTAAATGAACCCTGGGATGACTCACCCTGCAGTCCCACCTCGGCACCTTGTCTGCTCTCCTCCCTTTGGGGCTGCTGAGAGGTTGCAATTGCAGCCATCTTCATTTGGCTCATTCGTAACAACAGTTTGGATTTTGGGTGTTTTATTTTATAGCTCTTATGCAAACCCATCCCTTTCCTTTCATTGGGTTAAGGTAGAATTCAGTGTACAGAAATGCAAAATTACATCCTTTCAAAAAGAAGGTTATTCTCACTTCTGCTCTTCTCTAAGGCTCACCCAAATACATTTCTTGGAAATTTTTTCAACAGAATTTTGACTTCTCAACTACCATCCTTTTAACTATTTGATGCCAGTTTAGCATGATGCATGCGCTACCAAAGGAAAAACAGCTCAGTGTCACACAAAATATAATCTGTCATTTTCTTGTATGCCAAAGAGCAGTAACCAGTGATGACGACAAGAATATTAATATCTGTTGATCCTGAAGGAAAGTATTATGGTCGCTTCACTTCCTAAGTTTCCAGCAATCAAGTTCCCAAAGATGCTGGGATCAGATTTTATGCTCAAGTCACAATTTTATTACATCGGTTTATTACTGAGCCTTGTGTAATAGCAGGATGGACTTGATTACACTTCAAGCAGTAGCACTTGAAACTGCAGAACTGGAAAGAGAATTTCTGCCTGTTTTCTGGACTACCCAGGGTCCAGTGGGCTTGAAAAGGAGTCAGAAAGTCATCAAGATGTTGCAGTGAGCCATTGGGGAGCCAGGCAAGCCTTGCTGCACTGAGTCAGCCTGTCGTTTCAGGACTCTGTATTTCCTCAAATACAATTCCATTTTATGTACTCTCTCCTCATTTTTCTTTCCTACTTTACCCCCCAGGCTTTCCATGTTTTCCTGGCTCCACGTTCACATTTTAGCTCTTGAAAGAGCTGAAAGTGGGGGAATAATCCATTTACTTAGTGGGAACTTGTGTGCGTTAAGCAGACTGAGAGGGAAAAAATTGAAGTTCCTGGAGATGCCACAAGTCTGATATCACGGAGTTGTTCCAGGTATTGTGTTAAAAACACCCTTTGAATCTTAGACTTGCCTAGAGCATTTATGATTAATTTAAATTTGTAACATCCTTTGACAAAAACCTCCCTGATTTTTGTAATATAGTTATTCCCCTCTTTATTGCACTTTGACATCTGTTTTTACGTTGATTAAATTACAGTAAGTGAATGGTTGAAAAATTTTTGTTAGGAATAGAAGTATTCAGTGTAAAATTAACTTAGAGGGTCTGTTTCTTGAAGCTGGCAAGAGGAGCTTAATAAAAACTGGGTGCATAAAGATGTAGTATTAGAATAATGGAATAAGAATAAAAACACCATGTTTGAGTTATAATATTTTCTACTGGAAAACAATGCAAACCTTGAATAATTCCCAGCACTATTGTCTATTGTACTGGAATTCACAAGTTATACTTTATTTGACATAAAGTTATGGAAACTTTATTTCACTAGAAAGTGAAATACATATCTTAATCTGCTGGATTGTACAATATGATGGGAGTGCTTTTCACAAATTTATATTATACTTTAGTAACTATAAAATTTTTATGTGGAAGGCTGGAACATGAACTAGGCAGTTTGCAACGTAATGCTGCTTAACATTATTTTCTCACTACGTTACAACTTACTTATAATTGAAAAGCTTGAACAAAGGCAAAAGCAGGAAAATAATACACACATAAGAAGAATCACCTCTTGAAAAAAAGATGGAGAAAGAGGAAAGAAAGTGGAAGATTCATTGACAGGGCAATACATCCCACTTTTTGAAATCTAGCCCTGAGGAAACCTGTGGCAGTTCTGTCACTGATTTTCAACAGGGTCAGATTTCATCCATATAAATTCTTCCTCTACATCAAGAATAAATTACTAGTGTTGACCATGTTGTAACACAGATGCAGTATTTTTCAATGTCTGACTTTGTCTTTACTCTCTTTGGCTTACGCAGTAGGACACAGGTTATGATAAGAACTTAAATGTTAATTCTTAATTAACATTTTAAAAGGGTGTTTTATTTACCTTATATTTGTAAAGGCATGTAGGAAATGAAACTATTTGATTGGTCTTAAAATTGGGAAACTGGAAAAAAAAAAGATGATCTGCTCTTGAAATCAAAAGTGAGTAAGATAATAGCGAGTGTAACATGCAATACAAAAATGTCAGATAAGAAGAAAAGCTTTTAACAATATTGGTAAACGAAGCTGATAAAAGACTGCTGGGTAAAGAGGGATTCTTTATTGCTGGACATTTTTAAGAGTAAATTAGGCAGACATCTTCTGTAAATGATTTAGGATGGTGACTATGATTTCTTGAGGCACCTGACAGACTTTTTTTTTTTTTCCCCCTTTATGATTCATTGACTGCCATGCCCTCAGCTTGCCTTAAGCTATCATTTGTTTTAGGAATTCACAGAAATGGATGACTTTTTAATTTACTTTCATTAATCATTTTAATAATTAGCAGAAAATTATTTTTCAAACTGATTTTCTTTCTGAAACCCTTAGGAATTTACATAGTCTGCCATCTGGCACGTGCAGCCATAGTCATCTGCCCGGTCAGGCTCAGCATTTGATTTTAGGTTTAGTTGGACTGAGACTGATATGATCTAGCTTGAAATTCTTTGACTGTTTCCATTTGCTTTGTGGATTTCCTTTAGAGCAGACAAGAGTACAGCAGCTCAGGTACCATGTCTGACTTGATCAGCTGAAAGCCTTCTCCAGTGGTGTTTAAAAGCCACTTTGTAAAGTGTCCTTCTTAGAAATGATCCCAAGTTAGGGATGAAGTTACTCTCACTAGATCTGTAGCTGAATCTACAGAAAAATAACCACGTTTCACTTTCCAGCACTGTGGTGTTATTTGAACGGATGTTTAGGCAGTTTGAGAATTCACAAACATCCTTGGAGTCACTCCAGAGGCTGGTCTATGTACCTGTGAGTTCTGTATCCAGTAAGTAAATTTATGACAAAAATGAGGATGCCTAGAATTACCAAATAACCTTAGCAGTTCGTTAATCAAAGAACTTTTGTGGTTCTCTAATTTTTGACAATTTTTGTTCTGTTCCTGTTGAATTTGAGCTTTTTAAAAAAATTTTCAAAGTACAAACTTAACAGAGAACTTCAACTTATCACAGACCCATGGCAAGTAGTTGGGTTGATTCTGGCACAGCATAATGTAGAAGTCCCTCTGTCCTTCAGGATTAATCTTTTGACTATTTCTCAGTCCAGAAGAGTAGCTTGTATTTTCTGCTCTCCATAAATTTTGTGCAAAGCTGCTGTAGAAGTTGCTGTGCCCTCCTCACACATGTAGGAACTTTCCATTATTTTACTCTCCATGTTTTTGGATACAAGACTCCAGCCCACCATCTCTGACTTTTTGTCCCAGGAAAATTGTGTGATCCTTTGTAAATGAGCATTACTTCTTACAAATTTAAACCCTGGCTCTTAAAAGGATTTGGAGTACTTTCCACTTCTACCAGATGTTCCATCCATGTTTTATAGGAACAGATGAAGTCATTTAAGGATGTGTTTTTTGATCCTCAGAACTTGGGTTATACTCTTCACAAACATCTGAAATGTCCCTGGTGCATTCAAGAGTCTAAAAGGAATTCTGCACCACTGAAGCAATCCATAGGTTATCACGACAGCTGTTTCTATCCCCTCTCCATCTCTGAACAATAATTCAACTTGAAGGATGTCCATGTATTGGACAAATTAAGAGTGAATATATTCTGCTCTCAACCTTTTTTTCCAAAGTGTCTGTTGTATGTTAAGGTGGATAATCTTGTCTGTTCTGTGAATGAAAACTTTTGTAAACAGAAATCCATTCATGTCTCTATCAGATATTTGATACAATTACAAGTGTGGAAGATAATAGTGATTGTTTCTCCAAGCCATCCTCTGGCATGAAATTTAATTTCTTTTTAACTACTACGTGATATGCTAGGAAATCCAATGGGAGTGGGGTTGCTGCATCCCAGCAATATTTCATGAATTATGCGTCACTGCTGCTCTTCATCATATGGGCCCAGATCTTCGTTATACTTGGGCAACACAAGGTACAAAATAATTGTTCTATTCATTTCCTTTCACTGCCTTCTGTTGGATCTTTTCCTAGATTTTAGGATTCTCGTGTTGCTCCACCACTTTTGAGTTCTGTCTAAGAAGCTCTAAAACAGCCCCATTCTACACTCTCCTCATGACTAGCTTTTTCTTTAGCTGCACTTTCTCCTAGCAATTCCTTTCCCTCGGAGTTCAGTCCTTCATTTAGCTTGAATTGAAGTTCTGCAAAACAGCAGTCACAGTATCAAAGAGCAGTCCTTAACCTTTCAGATGCACTTGCATGCTAAATTATTGTCTTTCTCACTCATTATGAGTCCTTGCTCAGAATGAGAGTAACGAGAGAATGTCCTCCTCATCACCCTGTATGCAAGGCCATTGCATACACGTAGCACCCCAATATTATCCAGAAAGCACTTTATTCTATGGCTTATTCACCAGCCATAACTGTTGTGAATGGCAGGGCAGCATTTTGAGGCAAGACTGACCTTTCTGCCTGCTCCCCTTACATCAACAGTGTAGCCACTACTAAAATGAAGTACTTCTCCATGGAGGTGCTTCTTAGAATGATTCTTATATAAGAATCTTATATAGGTTATATAAGGTTAAAATCACATTTTGGGACCTGCATGTTATCGAGCTGTTGTTAAGTTAATGTTCATATCAGAGAAAAAAAAAATCTTGTGTGTCAGCCAGGGCAAATATTTTGGAAACAACTTTTGCCTACAGGAGGTCCAAATTCAGTCCTGAGCTTTGGATGGTCAGTATGAATTACACTAAGTCACAAGAGAAAAAAGTAGCTCATGGTGTGGTTTACATGATGCCTGAGTTACAGGACAGCTGCTGGATCTGGAAGTTTCCCACCCCACGCACTAGAATACTGGAGTCTGCTGCCTGCAGCCTTCTATTTGTGCTGAATCCTACTTTTGCTCCTTATTTTTTTTTCTTTCTTTTTTTTTTTTTTTTTGTCCTCATGGCAAATCAGAGTGATTTTATCTGGGAGAACTTTCTGTATAACCCAACTATCTGAAAAAGGTATATGTGAGACCAGATTCTGTCTTCTGGGTCATGCTGAGTGTGGTACTCTGTGAAGGTCTAAAGGTGTAGATGAACCTACTGAATTAATACAACACTTCACAGGGAAAAGAGAAAAGCCAGCTCTTATTTACTTTTTTTTTGTGTGTGAATAGAAATCTGTAACAATTCTGTAAAATCTCGCAAATCCAAGGTTGAAAATTTTCAGTGCATTTTAAACACTCTTGACTCCTGTGTTAATGACTATAATTACTGAAAATCAAACGTACTACTCCATTTTTGAAAGACCAATTTCATCCATGAGGGCTCTTCACATTATGTAACTTCATTACAGATTTGTATTATTAATGAAGGATAAAGACCTAGTCTAAATGTTCTTATATGGAGAAGAGGTGGCTGAGGGAGGACCTCATTGCCTTCTACAACTCCCTGAAAGGATTCCCAAGGGAATGATGACAGGAGCAGAGGAAATGGTCTGAAGTTGGGGCAGGGGAGGTTTAGATTAGATCTTGGGAAGAATGACTTTGCTGAGAGGGTGGTCAGGAACTGGAAGAGCCTGCCCAGGGAGGTGGTGGAGTCACCATCCCTGGAAGTATTTAAGAAACGTGTCAGTGTGGCACTTCAGTGTATGCACTAGTGCCTGAGATTGTTGGGTTGTGGGTGTGTGTGGTGTGTACTTTAGTGTTTTTTGGGATTTTTTTTTTCCTATGGTTGGACTCAATGATCTCAAAGGTCCCTTCCAACCATGAATATTCTGTGATTCTGTATCTTGGAGAAGTCTCACTCTCTTCAGTGTTTACATGAAGGGACAGGGCTGCTAAAGTGGACACCCAACTTAGGTGTTCATAACTGTCGCCCAGAGTGCCTAGATTATCATTGTTAAACTATTAGGAGCTATCACTTTAACAATGGAAATACAACTTTCCAAACATCAAGCTTTTTTAAGCAATGGCTTAAATGACAGGGATTGTGGAAACTTCTGTTTTGCGAATCCTGGGCTCCAACTACTATTTTCCAGTTGTTTATTTCTCATGCCTTAGCTCTAGTTTCTCTTTTCCCAGCCCCAGTCCCTGCTCTCATCACGACAATGCAGAATTCATTTCAGAATCTTGGCTGTGCCAGTATGGTAAACCAAAGTATATTTATTGTAAAAGTGTTATAAAGTACAAGATCTCTGGTACGCAATAAGGTTGTCAAACTTCTGCCCTTAAAAATTAACCTGATCTTTCAAAGATGGTTTAAAAATATGTTGTGGTTCCTGACAGCAGAATTAAGTAAATGTCGTGCATTGCTATTTTTCTATAGGATAAATTCTAAGTGGTGTTATTACTTCAGCTCCTGGATTTGCTGGGATTTCACACACAGCTTAGAGTTGTATCTGACTAAAATGCACCGGATCTCATTAGAATGCAAGGTGTGATCCTGGTATTCTAAACTCTTACTGACTATTTCCATTCACAGGCCAACATATCTTTATCAGAAATGTAAATATTATTAGTTACAAGAAGTATTGCTCTTTGCCAGGAGTGGGATAGCTCCCATGAGAATTATCTGTCATAAACAGGTGTAAGTTGAGCTGGTCCTGCATCAACATTTACCTCTGAGCTTGCTGGTTCCTGGGTGGCTTCCTTCTATCTATTGCCAACTTGTAGGGATGGACAACAGTAACCATTGGCACAGAATTTCATGGAAACTTCAAGCCAGGAAAACCTGAAAACTATAATTTATGTTTGAAGCTAGCAGATAAGCTAGCTATACATTCTTAAGCTTGAATGTATAAGTAATATCAGCCTGGTGTTCAGCAACATATTGAAATATCACTATGAACAAATACAATAGTTCATGAAAATATCTCAAATTTCAAGATCTGAACACTGTATTACATTGAAAATAATATAAACAAATTATTCTTTTAACCACTGCATAAGACAGTCGATGAATTTAAAAGATGCTGTTTCATGACCAGTCTTTCCTGCCCCACCACTTACCTGCTCCATTTGTCCCCCACCAAAGGGCACAGGAGAGGGCCCTGTGTAGCTGCTGCGGGGGAAGGAGAAAGGGAATATGTGGCTGGTGAAATGGATCTTGGGAGAATTGACCTTCTGATGATTTCCACAATGATGAGTCATGCTACCTCCATGAGTCACATCCTCAGGACACCATGACCTGCAAACACCAATACACACACCAATATGCACACTGTGTAATTCTTTGGAGTAGTAGTGTGCAAGCAATTAATGAAGCTGACCTGTGTCATAAAGAACTGTTTATTAATCTAAATTTTTGTCTTCTCCCAACACTTCAGTTAAGACAGCAAACCTATGTTCCTGTTTATTCTGTCATTCAAAAATTCACTAAGGAAAAAAGGGCAAAATTAAAATTTTTCTTGAGTGAGGAAGAATAAGAACTGCAGAATGTGATCCCTGTTTCAGGAAGACAAAGTTAGACATAGAAGAATAGGATTGGAAAGGTACTTTTCTTATTCCAGTCAGTAAAGCTTGAATATTCAGTGAATCTTAGGTAATATGGATTTACCTCAGTGTAACTCCTGAGAGCTTCCACAAGGAAACAGTTTTCTGTCCACACAGACTTGGCTAATGTAATTGGTTTGTGGAATAACCAGAAACTTCATTTGAAACCACAGAATCCTGAGACAAAGAAAAAAATCGAGAGCTTTCACAGTGTGGGAGGAGCATGACAATTTCTGATTGCCTGAAGCAAGATGGAAATATAGTAAAAACCTCAAAACGACTAATTTGGACACAATTCATGCATAGATTTCAGTCTGCATTTTCATTTAATTTCTCTTTCACATGGACCCAGTGGGCATAATATGTTTTTTTTTACTTTATGTAATAATTTTTTTTCCTCCTCATAGTCAGCATCTAAGAAATAATATAAAATATTATTGATCAATAATCAGCCAGAAATTCACTGTTTTCATAATTTAATGGTTTCATAATTTAATTAAGAGCATCTTAATGGATGAATAAACATCACAAGGACAAAACAATTCTATTAGAAGCTGTGGTCACATCCACTGTTGTGCATAATTCTTCTAACCAATCTAAGGGCTAACAAGACTTATTTTTTTTGCATACGTTAAACAAAAAAATCAGGTGATTACTGGTGGATTTAAGTCATATAATAGCTAATTATGACTGAGTCTGCTGCCTCATTACTCTAACACTTAACTGGAAGGTGATAGCTCTTTCTGTTAAGCGTGGAGATGTTTGCCTGAACTTTGTGTATGAGCCTGCAAGAGACAATTATTGCGTCATTCATTCACAAAAGGCATGGAATCATGGAATTGTCAGAGTTGGAAGGGACCTCTAGAGATCATCTAGTCCAGCTCCCCTGCCAAAGTGGGGTTGCCCAGAGCACATCGCTCAGGATTGCATCCAGGCAGGTCTTGAAGATCTCCAGAGAAGGGGACTCCACGACCTCCCTGGGCAGCCTCTGCCAGGGCTCTGCCACTCTCACCCTAAAGAAGTTTTTCCTCATATTTGAGTGGAATTTCCCATGTTCCAGCTTGAGCCCGTTGCCCCTTGTCCTATCGCTGGAAACCACTGAAAAGAGTCTGGCTCCATCCTCCTTCAACCCACCCTTTAGATACTTATTTATAAGGTCTCCCCTCAGCCTTCTCTTCTCCAGGCTAAAGAGTCCCAGCATCTTGAGCCTTTCCTTGTAAGAGGGGTGCTCCAACCCCTTAATCATCTTTGTTGCCCTTCGCTGGACTCTCTCCAGTAGTTCCCTGTCCCTCTTGAACTGGGGAGCCCAGAACTGGATGCAAGATTCCAATCTTTTGCTTTTCAGCAATCCTCAAAAGAGGCTACATGTTAGACCGTATCCGGGTTATGTTTGAACCCAGATTTCTCTCCTGTCTGGCAAACACAAGCTTGTGCACAGGCCCAGGTATGACATAAGGTGGAAAGATCTGGGAAGAGAGAAGCTGGTCTCTTAGTGGTGTTCACCCTGACTACAAAAATAGATGAACTGGTCATAAATACTCCTGTGCCCCCAGTACAAATAGCTCACAATGTCTTGGAAAAGCACATTTTAGCATCAAGAAGACAAGCTGGCCTCAGATCCTGAGAAGAGCAGTGGCAGAGGGAGGCACCATCCCTGGAGGTATTCAGAAGATGGGTTGACATGGTGCTGGGCGACACATTTTAGTGATGTCTTTTTTGTCAGAGTTAGGTTGATGGTTGAACTAGATGATCTTGAAGGTCCCTTCCAACCTGGATGATCCTATGATTCTAACAAGATCTCTCAGGTCTGTAGCCAAATAGTGTCTCAGCAGCTGTGAGCTCCCCAAACCACGTACTTTTGAAAGGGCAGGTGCATCACCACGAAGTTACTTCAGACGACGGGTTGCACCTCTTGCAGCAAGCGATTTGCTAATCCCAGGTGCACCCCGGGGTCCCGATGCTCTTCCAGAGGGGGGAACCCCCCGTTTATGGGGGGCGGGATGGGATGGGATGGGATGGGATGGGATGGGGTGGCAGGGGCGCTCGTTTTGGAGGGCAGGAGGGGAGCAGCAAACCCGGAGGACTCCGCTCGGCCGTGGTGCGGGTCCGGGAAGGGGGGGGTGAGGATGGTGAGCCGCCGCAGGGAGGCGGGCGGGGGGCGGTGCTGCCGGCGGGGCGGGCTCCCGCGGGCGGTGCGGGGCCGGGGCCGGGGATGCCGCCGCCGCCGCCGCCGAGCTGGCGTTGGGGGGCAGCGCCGGAGCGAGCAGAGCCCCGCGGCAGGTGAGCGGGGGCTCCCGGGGGGAGAGGCGAATTCCCTTGAAGGTGTGTGTGTGGGGGCTTCATCCCGGCGGGGCTCCCCTCGCCCGGGGGGGGGGGGGGGCAGGGGCAGCCGGCGGGNNGCCGGGGGGGGGGGGGAGGCAGGTGCAGCCGTCGGGGCGACCGCGGACGCCCATCCCGCAGCCCTTCTGCCCACCCTCCCCGCGAGGGAGTCCGGGGCGGGTGGTGGTCCCGCAAGGGTTGGTTTGCGTGAGATGGGGGTATTTGTGCCCCCCCCCCCCCTCGTTAAGGGGAAGCTGGTGCGGTGTTGCGGGGTGAGGGCAGTGCGTGCGGGCAGAGCCTGCTGGCTTAAATCCGCGCTGGGTTTGGTCGGCGCGGGGGTGAAATCACTTCTATGGCACGGTCTCCTTCGGCAGAAATTGGCTGCGCTCCCGCAGCGCGGGGGGAAACGGGTTCCTGACTTTGTGTACGTGTTGCTTTAACTGCTTCGGGAGCCTGTTGAGATGTTAAGGTTGCTAGAGCAGGAGGGTCCAGAATACCTGCAATTGTGCTTCTTTCCCTCCCTGGAAAGAAAGATCTGGCACCTCTAGTTTCACTGCTCAGTTGTGTCATGCTTAGATGTATGTGGTATTTATTGCTTAAAGGGATCCCGTCTCCTCTGCAAGGGTTTCACAGGCTGGAAAACGAATCCACTGGTGGATTCTGAGAATCTTCCAGTTTTCAGGCACTTGAGAAATCTAACGAGGTAATCTTTGAAGTTTTTCCCAAACCTTAGTGTTTACTATATGTCTCTAAATATTTATTTAACTACACAGTACTGAAAGGGCACGAGATATTTATTTGAAGAACTGTGAGAACTGTGCTAAGTATGTCTTTTAGGAAATTTAGTTGACTGATAGGATGCAGCTTGTTAAAAGATGTCAGCAGAATGTGAAGTGTAAGCACAGGTGAACCAGCAAAACAGAGGTTCTGCAAAAAGAATGAGTAGTCACAGCTGGCCAGAAACTGGACAGCAGTCAGTAAGAAACCCACATGTCATTGCTATATGTGTGTATAGATATTTAAATTAAAAAAAAAAAATCAAACGTCATTCTGGGATGTGTAATAGGAGTGTTGCAGATGTGTGATGGCATCTTACTGTGACTTTGGGGTCTGTGTCTTTTCTCAGTTCCAGGCGTTAGGCAGGAGATGAGTAGCAAAGGTGATCAGGGATCTGGAGAACATAACCTGTGAGAAAATAGTGGAAGAACTGGAATGTTACAGTCTAGGGAAGTAAAGACTGATGAGAGATGTGATAGCCATCTTCAGGTGTGTTAATTGGTTGCTGCAGAGTGGCGGGAAGTAAACTGTCCTCCACATCCAGCCGAGAGGTAACAAGAACCAGCATGCTGAACTGCAGCAGGAGAGATTAGGTTAAATGCTGTCTAATTGTACAGGTAATTGAGCACTGGGTTGTCCAGGTAGGGTGTGGAATCTTCTTCACCTGGGCTTTTTAAGATCTAACAAACATGAGACACTTAAGGTGAGGGTGATTGTGCCTTCTGCTTGGGAGAGACACCTGGCTACCAGGAGACCAGCCTGTGAACTCACACTCTTGGTGACCATCACGTATATCAAAGAGGCTGCTTTGTAAGGTAAACAGGGCTCAGTAATCCATTTATAATATTTCTCTTATGTCCCTAACTTTTATACTAGATTTTGTGATTCTTCTTCTTTCTGCTCTAACTGCAGTTACAGTTGAAGTTTAAGAGCAGTGGTGGATGATCTGCTGAAGAACATCACATCTTGGCTTGTCACCATCACAACCAGTAAATTGGTTTATTGGTAAATGTTAGGAGATTTTAGCTCAAAGACCAGTTCTGTAAATGGAATCACATTGCTTCCTCCAGGTCCTCAGGCAGTCTGTCAAGCAAAACTTAACTACCTTGTTTTTTCTCTATTGTGGCTGTGATGATCATCTTTAAAATTATTTGGATTATAATTCTGTTCTTAAACATACTTTGAAAAGTATAGTGTGCCCTACTGGATTAAGCAAGTTTTTTGCCCAGTCCAGTTATTAGCCCAGCTAATTATAGGCATAGCTTGCTGGAATAAGACGTGGTGGTTTTATTCTTCTGTTACGTGTTTTTGCTCCTTTGCTCAAGTTTTATTATTTTATTGTGTTATTCTTTGTGTTGTAGTTACCAATTTACATATTAATTGTTTTAAAAGTTCTACCATGTTCTTTGCTCCTGCTTGTGAAAGGGAAGCAACTCCTTGTGAAATTAGCTTCACAGTCCAAAAATCACTTAAAATTTTTTAACATCCCTGTGTTATAAGAGAGGGAACAGAAAAGACCTAACCTCTCTTTCTAGGCTATTTGTTGTTATTTTGTGTCCCCGTGTTCTGCCCTTAACTGCTTTAGAGAGGCACTGAATAAAGCTGATTCAATCTTTCCAACATCTCTTTGTAAGATAGGACTTTTTAATGCTCTTAGTCATCGGTATTATTAAGAAGTCTTTGTTTCTGACTTTCTTCTCTTCTTGGAGCTGGCATGACCAGAGCTGAATCCCTGTTCATGCAACATCTTCTTCTGCTTGCTCTTCAGCTGCTTCCCTTGCTTCCCCTCACAGACACCACCATTTAGAATGCTGGAGGAGACCAAAATGTGCTTTAGAATATGCATCATCTCACATTTAGTTCTTCTATGTGGAGCTGGAGAGCAGCCCTGCTGGGGTGTCACTGGAGCTGATGGCCCTGGGGGGTGACATGGGGTCCTGGGCTGTGGGGAGGGACCAGCAAAGGTCTGATAGTGCCTTGAGGGCCCTGACAAATTTCAAAGCTTCACTGATCAAAATTTTGTGTCTAAAGCATGTGAAATCTGCCCATTAGCACAGTAGTGGGTATCTGGAGTATCTGAAGATGTGGGCTTCAGGAAGGGTGAGCCTACAGAGACTGGAAGGCAGACTTTGCCATCTAACCCAGTCACAAAGAGATTGCTGGAGAGTTTCCTCCAGCAAGACCTCTAGAAGAGTGGGGTTTTTGTTGGAATAGGGATGTGTGGTTCAGCAACCTATCCTTCTGCAGCATGTCCTTGTCTTGCCTGTGCTGGAGGGTGCAGGCGTGTGGGGTTTGGTGCCCCACGTGCACCCTCTGCCAGGAGAATCCAATGCATCTCCTTGAGCACCAGTGCTGGCCATGCACAGATCTTCACGTTTGAGCTGGCTCCATCAGCCAGGGTCTGCTTGTAAATAGCCAACTCCACTACTAGTCATGGGCAAGCAGAAATTTGTTAAGGAGGTCGCTACCCCATGGCAATGCACGTTGCTTTGTTAAATAAAAAAGACAAGAAAAGTAATAATCAAGGCTTGGCATTTCTTTCTTGTTTTTGCTGAGCCCTGCAAGGGTTCTGTGTTGCTTCATTTAGAACTGGACTGGCTGTAGAAAAAATCAATATATGGTAGAAGAAGACTTAGACCCATGGGGGGCATAGACAAAGCGGTCTGAGAAGATTTTCCCTCTTTCTAGTTTCTATGGCACTGGGGTACTGTGAGACTTACAAAAGAAACTTTTCTAAGTTACCATTAATCTGCAGAGACATTGTTTTAAAGCAGCGTTGATTGATTTAGCCTCCCAGGGTAGATGTCAGGCACATAATTCGTGATTAATAGCAGATAGAAACCAGGGAGATGGGCAGTGTTGATCATGCTGAATAATATTATGAATGGAAATAAGAGCACAGAGTAAATATATGTCAACCTTTTGGAATTTTGTGTGATTTATATCATTTCAATGTTGGATTGAGTAATTGATCTTTTTATCAGCGTGTTTTATGCTGTAGTAAAACAGGATTTAAGTAGTGAGAAGTTAATAGCTGCTCTAAGTAAAAGACAGCCACTGGAATAAGACACATTCTCTGTAACTAAGAACATGCAAAAATTACAGGGAAGTTTGTTTGAACTTCATGTGGTGAAAAACAAAACTATCATTCATGCCAGTGAGAGATTTACATTTTTCCTTGAATTCTCTGTCAGTTCAAAGTAACCTTGTTAAGAGTACTGCATTAGCACATAGGAAACCTAAATTTCTGTCTTATTTATTAGTACTTTAAGGCCTCTTCATAATCCAGGCTTTAATATTCCAAGATTTTTCTCTCTCCCTTGATTAGTTCCAGTAGCTTTCTCTGAAGCTCTAGTTTGAGGCATGAGACACTGAACTAATAACAAAGAGGCTGGAGCTTCTTAGAAGTGTAGGCAGAAATAAATACTGATGTGGCAAAATGCGTGGCTTCTGGATATCATGGCAGGGGGAGACAACAACGAGGGGGTGGGATCAATTACAGCTCTTCTGGGCAGAAGGGGTTGAGAAGTGGCTGTAAGGGCCACTTGCCTTTGGCTGTGGGACTAGGGGTGGAGGAACTGACATGGGGACAGAGGTATGAGGAGGGCTTAGAGCATTTTTAGGGCAGGGACATTTTGGGTAAGCTTTGTTGCAGCAGGATCTCTCTTGTTCCCTCACGCTTTTCATCCAGACCAGCTCTCCTCATTGTCTTCTCCACTGTCCCATGTTGTGGTTGCCTCATATAACCTCTGTGGCTATCCATTTTTTTCTCAAGTTAACAGTTTTCCTTTCCCTCTTCATTGGCTCCTCCCAGGCTTTGGGAAAAGGGCTGGGGTCTCAGTGTCACTTGTTCTGGCTATTGGGAAAGTGGTGAAGAGAGATAAGGTGCCATGCAGAGGTGAAGACAGCACTTAGGTGACCTTGAAGAGCATGGCTTACTTTTCTTGCAGTGACCTGAGAGATGTGCAACAGAAGGGTATGGCAGGTCCTGGTGCTGCCTTGCATACACTTATCTCTGTCCTTAGAGGTGATGGCAGAAGGTACTGTGTAAGTAGAAGGTACTAATGATGGTTTTGGGGTGTAGCTCTGCCATCCCCACCTTCTTTGGCACAGGTAAAATCTGCTAGTAGAAGTGGACTTCTTGCTTACAGGTGTGTAGGTTTATGTGTGGATGTAAAAGACCTTGAACAAAGAAGTGATCATTGGGATTTTGTATGTTTTAATTGGGAAGTTAAGACTATCTGGGAGGTCTTTAAAAGTCTGTCGGGACACAGCATATCCATAGCTGTGGCAGCTGTTGCGTGCTGTCTATTTGCTGATGTGATAAATCTTGTAGGATTTTTAACAAGATTTTAACTGTGGAACATGCTAGACAGGCTTCTTTATCCAAGCTGTCTTTGAAAGGGAGAAATTGAGTTGTTGGACTGAGCATCCCAACTTTTGCGGTTGGAGTGTATATTAATACTGATATGTGGTTAGCTCAGAACATTTTTGTATATTTTAAAGATCATCTACTCGACTCAAAGGTCTGTATTTTTTGCATTTTGTCCAAGTTATCAAATGTACAATATTGATGTAAATTATTCAAACTGTCAATTATTTTCCTCTTTCTTTTGTGTAAATCTTCAGAGCCATGGTGATGATAAAACATGCTCTGACTTGCCTGGACTCATTTATATCCTACATCAACAGAAAGTGGAAAAAAAAATCCCTGAGCTCTAGTCTGAGAATAAGCCAACAATTTTTAAAGCATGCCAGCTTGTATTTTCCAAAATACTTTATAACGATCTGCACTTTCTTCGTAAAATAGAGTTAATGATTTCCAAAAGTTTTCTTTTTAGTCAAATTGTTGCAGCATAGAAAAAGAAGCCCAGTTAACGTGACTGGAAGACGCATTGGAGAAGAGTGCCACATTTGGTGTAACAGCAGGAGTATGTCTAGGCTCAGCCTTTAACAGAGACTTGGGAAGTCTTTGTTGTCAAGGGTAACTTGTGCTTCTTTTGGTCTCAGTAGGTAATTCCCATTCTCACCCCCTTATGAGTTCCCTAATTCCACAACAGCTTGAAGTATCTTTTGTGTTAAGATAACATAACATAGTTGTATCATCAGTAAAATTTATTAAGAAAAACCAGATTATTGAGCTCAGTTTAAAATCTTGTGGTACAACCCTTGCTTCACTAAAGTGTGCAAAACTGTGTGGACTTTTGCCAAACTAGTAGGGGAGCTGCCAGGGAGGGTCAACACTGTCCCGTGATGAGCTTTCTGGATTCCCAGTGAAACACATATATTTGAAGGAAGGTGTATAAAGTGGTACTTTAATTCTTCTCCCGATATCAGACACTTAAGAGGTTCAAATTATTGGTGCAATTAGAAGAGTATCTATTGCATTCACTGTCCCCAAATGTAATGTATTCTTTTTCTCTGTCTTTTAACCACCCAGGATGTCTCGGGTGGCTTTGTTGGAGCTCTTGACCACATTCCCTTAGACAGAGATCTGGGCAAGGCTGTTTAAATGTCTCTCCCTTTAATTGCAGCTCTCTGACCAGAACAGCGTGTACCTACTTACTTGCACTTGGGATCTGACAGTTTCCTACTGTTTCCCCTTTCCTCACTGCAAGTTGAGAAGATAGAATAATATTTCTGGTTAAATAAAAAGGCAGAGGAGAAAATAATCAAGCGTAGCTGCAACGTTCTATGTGCTAAAGAGGAGGCAGGCACATCTGTACACTAACTTCAAGGAGTGGAAATTATGCAGAATACAACTTGAAGATGGAAGAAGTGGGAAGGGACTATTGCTGGATAGTTAAGGTCATGAATTCATTCCTTACTCAGCTGTGGGAAATGTTTCAAAACAAAAAAAGGACTCCTCTGTGGGAAGTGGCTCTCTGAGATTAGATTTTATGCCCAAGTCAAAAACCCAGGGAAAAGTTACATCCTTTTAATAGGAGGATTGATTGTTTGTGGGAAGTGGACATGGGAGGCTCCAGCTCTTAAAATCTTGGCTTTGATAGTACAGGACTGAAAGATAAGGTAGATCAGTCCTGGCAGAATAGAAGTCAAAAAATGTCAGTGCTTTGGTGAGGAACTCTGTGCCCTCCTTTCTCAAGTGGAACGGTATCTGCCTAATTATTGCATTTTATTTAAAAGGTTAAGGAGCAAAACTGAGTGGGTGAAAGTGAGAGAACTTTTGAGGTGTACCATGAGATTAGCTATCAATTCATGAAACAGAACAATGTGTAAAACTACAGCCAAGAACACTGGAGCTATGCAGAGTGGAGCCCTTTACATCATAGAAGCTTAAAGGAAACTTTAGGTGGAAGTGCAAAAATTAAAGGTGTTCATATGTCGAGGGGAATTTTCAGAGACAAACCCAGTAATTACCTTACTTACTGCAAGGAGACTTAAACTCTCATCTGCTGAAAAGAAGTTCGTTGTGTCCTTCAGAAACCGTCACTCGCAGAGATAGTGAGGATCAAATGGCAGCCCCAAAGCAAACCTACCAAACAAATGAAATGGCTTTTTGAAGTTCTGGCTGGAAGTTGAGAGAAAAAGAATGGAGAAATAATGGCAATTAAGAGATCTGGAGAAGGTTCTCCCTGTCCCTCAGAAGTAAAACTGAGAATCCTTCAGGTCCTATGTAGAATTGCACAAACTGTGAGAAGTCACTAATGATAAAACATATCTAAATGCTGGCAATATATTAAGCTGTGAAAAATACACTCTTGCAGTGCAGTAGAAGATAAAGTGATAAAGGAGTTCTTTGCCTTCTTCCTACCATGGAAAAGAATGAGGGGTGGGGAAGGGGAGAAAGATTTGCTGAATACAAGTAACAGTGATTATGTTTTCTATTTAAGGTCCTAGACAATGGAGTTTTATGTTTACAATTCCCAGATGAATTTGCAATGAGGAGAAAGGAATGTAATTTTATGCCCCTGTGATTAAGTCCATTTGCTGTGCAAAGAGGACCACATGGTCATGGTGTGCTCATGACTCAGCCAAAATGAACATTGACAACTTTTGCCAAAAAGGGGAGGAAAGCCAGAATGCAGAGGATTTCATTAAGGATCTCAAAAGAGAGGACAGCTGATGCTAATTTTCAGAAGCACAAAGTTGTCTTTGAGGAAGCCAGGCAGTACCAAGAAAAAAAAAGCTTAATTTTTATTTCCTAACGAGTAAAGGCATTCCATTTATTTTCTCTCTTCTTTTCTGATACGGATTTAAATAAGATGTCTGCCCTCAGAAGACGTGCTTCTAGCGTAGGAGAATTTTTTCTTTGTGTATGCCTAACTTTACCTACTTATGGGTTCGTGGTTTGGTGCTACCTGACAGTAGCCAGAAAAAAGCATCCAACAAAACTGTCCTGGAGCTGTCCAGTAGAGAGCATTCCCTTTGCAGAGCTTGCTGTGTTGGGCAGAAGACCTGATTCTCTCTGTCCTCAACTCAACACGCAGTCTGGGATTAGTTTCCTGGTTCACTCTATCTGATTATTAAATAGAGCTGGGGTAACATATGTCTTCTGCTCCTGCAGCATTGTTTGTAGGATGCCTTTGGAAAGTCAGGCAACTGCAGGCGATGATGAAATCTTGCTCAAAAATCAAAGTGGGATGAGAAGTCTGTTATACGGTGATTTCATCTTGAAAACTCTGCTACACTGACACCAAAATAGAACTCAAGTGTGGATATTTGATACCTGAAGTAAATATATAATCACTATAAATCATTAACCTATTTTCTTGTTGTAATAAACAGGAGATAGCCTTTCTGTCCTGAAAACAAATAGAGCAAGAAGTAGAGACTATTTTTATACTATGGAAAAAAATCATAGTTATTATGAAAGAATACCGTTATCTTTTCTGGCATAGACATTTGCTACCTTTTTCACGAAGAATTTATTTTCTAGTCTCATTTGCTTATACATTTTCACTGGTTGATATTTAAAATCTATTTTTGTCATCATGAAAACGTATTTTATAATATGGCTGACAAGGAATTGACTTTCTGTGTTTGTGTATGTGCTTTTTTCACCTTTAATAGTATCGGAAAACCAGTAACCATGTGTCCAGATATAGAATTCATATATAACAAGCTCATTTCAGAATGTATGTGACAGTACTTGATTTTAAAGCTCTAAAATATAAAGCAATGTTTATGGATTATGTAGTTGCTAGTTATTATGGCTAAAATATAGCTAAATTCTGTTACTTGCAAATTGATTGTGAATTCTGATGAATTATACAGCCCATACAATAATAGAGAGTATAATCACACATTGTGAAATAAGGCTTAGAAGCAAGAAAATCCATTTTAATCAAACAGTGGGTCAATTTCTTTTAGTTTAAGTAAGGTAACAGTATATGATGTTATATACACACCATCTTTGGTTGTTGATATTATACCCCAGAGTTTCTTCTGATGAGACTTTTTTTGAAGGAGGTGACATTTTTATACAAGTTATTCTGATGTGGTAAACAAACATATGAAATTAATTAGCTCATTTTTGGAGTATCTAGAATTCACAGACCACGTATATAACTACTGTGGTCTTAAAGTATGTGCAAATACCACCATTGTTGCAATGGCAAATATAATTTCTATAAACTGTGGGATCTAGGGATGCACCACTAAGCTTCGTGTCATCAGCAAACTTGCTGCAGGTGCAGGTATCCAAATCATGACATGCAGCTTCATCAAACAGAGCCTCAGTTAAATTTTGAATCTCTATTTTTCACATTTTCAGTTTTTAAAGTGATCCTTGCAACATGACTGGCATCCACTAGCACTGGAGATCTCCGATTCAATTTATGTGTTAGGCCTCCAAAAGTAAGCCAAATCTCTCAGGAAGCATTTGTTGTTTACACTGGACCAAAGTGAGGTGTGTATGTGTCAGCTATGGTAGAGACTATGCTTCTTGCCAGATGAAGAGGAAATCTACATGAAAAGTCTGATTTATTTGGTCAAGCATAATGGCAAACGCTGTGTTTTTCTGCATTAGAAACAAAGCCACAAAATTAAAGCACGCAAATGCCTTGTTCATACTGCTTTTTCATAGCACGCTCAGTAGAGTCTTTAGGATTTTCCTGTTCAAGGTATCTCTGAGCAGAACTGAAGAAGTGTCTCTCTGATAGTTACTCAGTGATGCTCTGTAGCACCCATGGACAAGACTTGCCCAGCAAAGATTGTGCCTGCCTCTGGGCTACCCTTCACCACCAGGAGGCTGCCTTCTGGTACAGAGGTTTCAACACCTATTAGTTGTACTGTGCTCTTACGTCTTACATTAGTAGAGGACTGAAATACAGAAATAGACATTTTTGAACCTGCCTTTTAAAATTCATATTCATTAAGTCTACTAAAACTTTGTATATAAAGCAAACTTCATAGGCAGGGAACATCATATAAGAAGAAATATGTTTATCAACTCTTCATCTGGATCCATTTTGATCTCTTTGTGTCTGTTGTCTAACAAATTACTTATTGCTATATGTTGGATATGTCAGGTAAAGAACTTTAAAAAAATGTATTTATCTTGTTCTGTGTTTGTTCAATGGTTATTCATGCTGCTGGGTTGCTCTATTTTTGGCACTTTATGAATCCCACAATTTAAAAGCTAATTGATATTTTCTAATAACGCTATAGAAATGAAGATGAATCTTGTGCATCATGGAGAGGAAATATAAACCAAATGATTTTATGTTGATGCTCTGTAGCATAAGTGCAGGCACTGAATTCTGATGAATCTGGAGGTTTTGCTTTGTACCATGACAGGTATCATGACTTACCTCATTTTGTAAGTACTTCACATCAAATATTTATTTAAAAATTAACTGGAGCAAAAAAATTTAAAAACCTGCTATTGCTACCTCCAGCATCTTTGGTGTTCTGGTGATAAATGGTCAAAGTCTTAGGAATGCTTGCAGAAGGTTTGAATCTAATAAAAAAGGCTCCCACAAGGGAGGCTGCAGAACAACATGGTCTGAAGTGTCTGTGCTACTAATGATTTTAAACCATGGCTTTTCATTTACTGTAAGAAATACAAATTGGAACTGACATTTAACAGATTAATTTATCCTCGCGAGCCTTCTTTACATGAAGTCACTAAGACTTCTTGTATAGTGCTTTTGTCCAGCTGTATAATCCTTAGCTCCAACTGCCAGAATAAACCCTGGAAACACTCTAGGTGTTTGCTCTGAGACACTGTAAGTGATGCTCAAGATCTTGTGTCCTTGGGAACTCAGAATATATTAGAATTCTATTTTGTATATAAATTCAGCTTTTTAAAACAAGCAAACCAACCAACCCTGTATTTACCCATTTTTCTAAAAGCACGAATTTGACATTTTGAAAAAAGAGCCCATCTCCACTTGAATAACTCTGGAATATGTCTGCAAATGCATCTGGCATCTTTAGAAATGTCAAATTTCTGGCATGAATAATAACATATTGTATTCCTTTCACTTTTTTTTTTTTTTTTTTTCCAAATCCATGTATTCAAATTTATGACAATCTAAGGGGTGCTTTTTTAATTTGTGGGATTTCTCTGAAAGGTAAGCTATACACGTGCTTATGCAAGAAAGCAGGACTTTTGCTTTGTTGAGACCTAGCTGATACCACCAGGATACAGTGTAAGCCACTTGACATAGGTCCCAGCAAGTGTGCCACGTTGTTTTATTCTTTCTTTCGCAGCCCATGTTGGTGACAGTAGGCCTTTCTTAATGGACTCTACAGCAAATAAGTTACACGTGTTTTGTACGTTTTTTGAGATATGGGAACTACTTTGGAAAAATTCATCTGTCCTTTTGAAAGAAAAATTGTTGCCTAAACTGCTTTAACCTCTAACAGCCATTTAATTTGCCTGTTGCTAATTTAAGTCAGGTTCGCTAATTCAGAAATGTGAAATTCCTGAACTATTAACAAATTCTAGGCCCCTTAATGTCAAAAAGAAACAAAGGGCAGAACTGTTTGCTGTGTTCTCTTGAACAGAAAAGTTGCAAATGGAATGTCATGAAGGAGGCAGAATGGGAAAGTCTTTAGCTATTGAATGCACAGGCTCTAATATTGTAAAAGATATAATCTGCCAGAGTAGTCTGAGGTAGCATGCCCTTTATGCTAAATAATATTTAATTATTGCTCAAAAGAGGGGGAAAAAAACGTTCTTTATTTCTTCTGATTGCCTGGTGGAAACCTTAGAGGTGTGTGGGTGATGAGTGCTTATCACTGTTTGGGATCACTGCTGAGTATAGTGGCAACTCTCATCCCAGATGACTCTCTGACCCATATGTTGAAGATTTCTTCATAGGCATAGAGTGGGAGGAAAGAATTTGCCTTCTTCCCGTGTGCTGTAACCTGGCAAGATGGAACAGGATGCTGCCCTCCACCCCCACTCCATCCTCGCAGTGCCAGCTTGTGGGGGAATTGTCTGCAATGGCTGAGGAATAGTTTGCTGTAGTTTTTGAGCACTGAGATTGCTGAGAATTTCCAAATGCGTAACAAACTTACATGGCCCTGAACTGTTGTGGTTAATACAAAATGTTTGTATAAACTCCTGAACAACAAAAGAGAAGAGCTGGAGTAACTCGTGGAAAGGGGAGAGACACCACTACTTGTTAAAGAATCACAGGCAGGGAGGCCACTTTGAAAGATGAAAGCTTGTGGATATCTGCTACAAAGGCTTCTGGTGCCATAATAATAATAAAAAATACTGGTTTGTCATTGCTGAACTTGAGACATTTGGACATCTCATGTGCAGGAGTGTGGTTGCGTACTCTGTGCTGCTTGGTGTACTCCAAATACCCAGGTTACTCAGCTGTCTGCTGGTCTTGGTGCCAAGATGAGAGGTTGAGGTATGAGGGGTGGTAGTGGTGGCCCCTGAATCCCTACTCTGCCCTCTGGGGCAATGGGAGGGCAGGGTCATCTGGGCCTGCTTTCCTCACCTTGTCCCACCTCCTCTTTCTCTCTGCTCTTTGTCACACTTTCCTTCACAGACCTTGTTCTGTGACAGAACAGAAAAGCAAAGGGCTTGGAGAAGGTGATGTGGCTGAGGGACTATGCACCTGAGGGCAAGTGCCCTGGTAATTGCTCTCTGAAGAGTGATATGGAGGGGTACTGGAAAGGAACCACAGAGATACAGAAGCTTGGAGGTTGGAAAGGACTTCCTGAGATCATCCAGTTCAGCCTCTTCTCAAAGCAGACCCAGTTAGTGTAGGTTGGCTAGGGTCTTGTTCAGTCCAGGTTTGAATAATCACAAAGTTGGAGATTCTGACACCTCTTCTAGTGTCTAACTATTTTCCTGCTGGAAAATGTTCCCTTACATCGAGATGGCATTTCCTCTGGTTCCATGTGTTCCCATTTCCCCTCTCCCTTCCACTGTACAGTTGTGGGGAGAGTCTGCCTCTATCTCCTCTACGCTTTCCTTCTAGGCAGTTGCAGACTGTGTTGAGATCTCACCGAGGCTTTCTTGGCAGTTGGGTTGGGAAGTTGGGGATGGGAGAAAGAGGAAAAGACCCCAGATTCATTCCTGTCTCCCACTTAGACCACCCCAGAACAATATTGACCAGGATTGCAAGCAGCTTTGCCATCCTCACTCTCCATTCTCCACGAGTCCTACTGAGTCTTCCCAGACATCTGACTTCCTCTCGGTTCTCTCTTAGTGGCTTGGTGCAATGTTACATGCCTTCCCCTTGCTCCCCAGGAGCAAAATTGCTTCAGCAAAGGCCGTTCTTTCCATTCTTTAAATAATTAGAAACAGGTTCATTAGCAGACAGCGAGGGATTTCTACAAACAGCAGTGCTGCTGAGATTCATCCTGAATAACCGTTGTCACCAGTTTAGTCTTTGTAGGTTACTTCAGAGATGTTATTTTTTTGGTGTCACTATTCAGTAGATCACCACCTCAGTATGGGCTGTTGCTCCAGGACTAGGACAAAATAGAGCAGCAAGTTTGGATGTGTGAAGGGCAAGGCTTTTGGGTAGAAGCTGGGAATTCATTTGGGATCTTACAATAACAAGCATGCTCAACTATTGTGCCCTGTTCTATGTCTACACCTCAAAAACATGATGGCGAAAGCAGAGTTCAAAGGAAAGCAATACAAAGGAGAAGGGATTTGGCCAACAACTACAGCAACATGAATCTTAGGAGGGTGAAGTTGTTTAGTATATGCAAGACAGGACAGGGAGTGTATACATATAGATAGAAAGAAATCCAGGGGACCTTTCAGTTTTGCTGAGAAAGTTGTAGGCAGAAGTAGTGGCTGGAAGTTCAGTTTAATTAATCTTTGAAATAAGATGCACTTTCTTAAAGGTGGAACTGATTAAGCAGTGGAAAAGATTAAGGGGGTTGGGGACATTAGGGATCCACTCAAGTCATTTAAACGAGATTAGATATTTTTCTTAAAAATGCAATTGAATATAGTTTCTTGTGAATAATCTATAGCATATACATAGAGGGGTCAAACCAGATGACAAAAATATCCTGGATGGTCTGTTCTCTTTCCAAGATCATGCATAATGGCCTTGGCAAAGCAGATGAACTTTCACTTAACTGTAGGGATGTTGAAATAGCATTTCTCTTCTAAATGTGTGTACTTTCATGTACCATTTAAAACAGCTCCTTGTTCAGATGCCCATTCGGGGGACTGGGGTATACTGGTGTTTTTCCTTTGTCAGAAAACGATTTGCACTATCCAGGGTGAGGTTTGTATGGTGTCTGCCAGCTTACTTTGTATTTTTTCTTAATGCTATTTACCTGTGTGAAACAAAGCTGAAAGCAGAGGAATGCACAGGAGTTTTCTGGGGAGGGAATATCCAGAGACTAGATGGCATTTTGCATAGTTTTAATTTTTGTGTGGGATCATATCATATCTGGAACTGTGAGTGTTGCTCAAAGTACCACGTTTTGGATATACATGAAACAGCAAATGTTTATCTTTTTTTCTCTTTGAGCATGAATGTGCTAAATTTCTCTTTTCTTCCCTCGGAAAGCTGTTTAAAATATTAAGGGCCTGAAAACAACTGGAGTTCTTGCAAAGTTTTCTGCAGTTAAGGTCCTAAATTTCTCTAGAACTCCAATTATTTCCATTCCTTTAGTAGTCACAGCCTCCTTTGAATCACTTACCAGTATTTTCAGTTAAAAAAAAAATTAAGTTAAAAAAATAACCCTATTATATAAACCCCATAGAATTGTAAAGTGTAAATTTCTTTTTTTTTGTCTGTTTACCTCATATGACTCTTCTTGGTTTGATGTCATTGAGTTTATATATCATTGTAAAAATGCTGACGTAATAATCAAATGTTTTAAAGGCCAGTCTACTTCATAATACTTTTATATGTCCTAAGTTAAATGTAATAAACATCCTATTCAGTCTACAGCATTAAACAGGGACTTTAATCAGATTTTCCCATGGCTATGGTGTGCTATTAAAAAAAAAAATAATTAAACTGTTTTGCCTTTTATGGAATGTTTCTGGAAAAATGAAGGAAAAAGATGGAAGACGGTTGAAAAATTGGAAAGGACTAAGCTTTCAAATACAATTCTGAATACTTCAGCTAAAGCAGGGGTCTGTGGCATTATTCTTATCCCTCCAGCATTTGATAGTCCTTAAATTAACACTGAGAATAGCATTAAGTATAATTTGTGGAAAAGGACAATGAATAACATTAGCAGGCTTGACTCATTGAGCTTGATGCTGGAATCTAAACTTGTTTGAGGGATGAACAAGACAAATGAATAGAAGAAAAATATAGGAAAATGGAAAATAGAAGTTCCATTTCTGATGCTGGCCCTTACTTGCAGGATGCAAACAGACCCCATGAACTTACCCTTTCCTTCATGTAGCAAACATGTTAAATCACCAGTCGTGTATTTCTTAAGTACTTCTCTCTTTTTTTCAAAGCAAATGTGGCAGTCATCACATCGCAAATAACATCTTAGCTAGGCTTGCCCTACCCACTCTTGGAACTGGAGAACAAAAATAAAAAGATGGAAAGAAAATAAATGTTAGGGGAAAAGAACGAAGTAAGTGAGGAGCTATTGGCAGAAACGTGTATCTGACATATCAGGACTTAACTGAATTTGATAGCACTGACTAGCACTGTCAGTCCTCGACTGGCTTGCTTCTCTGAGGACTTTGAGACCAAAGCAATAATGGATGAACAATTCTCTGTGTCTCTTGTCAACTTGGCGTGATCCTAATTTAGTCTTTAAATTGCATGAGAAGTTCTTACTTGGTTTGGTTCCATTTTTACATTACCTTTATGCATCTTTCTATTAATGTTTGTTGTTAGAGATTGTTGTACCTTTCTCTCAGAGTTGAGCCTATTTCTATAGTGGTTTCATTGCTAAATTATATACAATTATATGTAATTCTATATAATTATTTCCTACTATTGCATTATGTGCCCCAATGACTGTTTTTCCTCTGTTTACCAACAATTGGCACCGGCCAATGTAGAGTTTACCAAGTCTACATTCATTAGCTGGAACTAAATGGTCTCCTAAACTTTTGCTCCAGGTAGTCTTTTGTATTAAATTGTTTTCTGTTTCCCTGTTTGGTAATATAGACACATATAGACACACTCGAACTTCTGGATTTCCTGTAGGAGTAGGTTCAAACATTTCTTACTCAGAATCCTATTGTGGTGTGCTAGTTAATTTCAACTACACGATTTGAGTGTCGGATTTTATCCTATTGATTAGCTGTTTTGTTTTCCTTGGGTCCGTCCAAGAAGGGGAAAATTCTGCAGAATCTCAAGTTGCTTGATAAAGAGAGAAATAAGTGTGGGCTTTTCACAGACGGGATGAAATCATGGTTTCCAGGGAGACCTCAAATTCATTTGTTGCAGCCAGAATGCTGAGCTGCCAACTGTGGTTGCTTACATATGTTGCCCATCTTATATTGTTTTCCCATCAATCATGTATCAATCCAGCAGCTCGAATGCTGTGCTAAGCCTCCTTTTTCTTTAACCCGTAATAACTAATTGCCAGCACCTGGCACAGCACCCTCTTGGACAGGGAGTAAACCCAACAAAATGCAAAGTGCCAGAATAAATTGGATTTAAAAATACAAGCCTTCTGTGACTTCAGATGTTGGAGTAGAAATGCAAAGTTTCTCTGCTGTAGACTGAAAGAGTCTGTGGGCTTGCTGTGCTTTACTGAATCATAAGAAAAATAAATAGAAATGTGTGAGATTTTATCTATTTATGTATAATCTTGCCTTTATGTACATATATGTATATATGAAAGGCCTTAAAATGACCTTTCAATATCTGAATGGAGCTATAGGAGAGCTGGGGAGGGACTCTTTGTCAGGAAGTGCAGTGACAGGACAAGGGGTAATGGTTTTAAATTGGAAGAGGGGAGATTTAGATTAGATCTCAGGAAGAAATTCTT
>BJBW01001749.1:3248-51369 GCA_004320125.1 Scolopax mira | reverse complement strand
CACATACTACTGCTTCCACTGCCTTGGGTCACTTTGGTCATCTTCCTATGAACCTACATTGATTTTTTTGTCTCCAACAAATCACACTAGTTTCAGTAGCAAGTAAATCCTCCTGTTCTCCTCGATAACTAAACCAAACCTCCTGTAAATGTTTTCCCAGAAGACTTGGATGCTCTCATGTAATTACCACCCTGTCTGCGTGCACAAAGAGTGATATCTGGAACAGTTTGTTGAAAATATGCCATGTTTGAAGTGTGAAACTGTACAAAAAATCACATTTTTATGTATGTTTACAAGGAATTAAAAGTCAGACATAGAAGAGATTAACACACATTCTAACATCTTTGGAGAAAATAATAATAATACTTGATTGCTATGTGCTTTAGTGCCTCATGGGCATTATGATGGTGATTCATGGTGCTTGCCGCAGTACATAGTAGGGAATGAACCAGGAGGTGACCAGGAGAGGTTGATGTGACTTATAAAAGGCTGCAGAGTCCCTCATTGGTAAAGGATTGCCCTGGTGGATAATTTAGATCCTTTTCCCTTAGACCGTGCTGTGTCCCTTGTGCATAGTGAACAGAGTAATATGGAGATCTTCCAGGGGAAGCGAGGCCCTTCCAAAACATATCACAGTTTTCTTGAAGCACAGCTAAGCTCAAAAGCTGATGAAATGCCTGTCCCAGGACCATGCTGCTTGTCCTTGACACCAAAGATCATTCATCCCCTTTCCTTCTGAGCATCCCATTTTAGTTCTGCCATTGACATTTATTTTTTGGGGGGCTGCATTAGGGAACCAGAAGCCCAAATGATGGATCACAGCACTTGTATATAATGTGCAAACATAGGATGAAACTACTGAACTTGCCTTAAAGTGATTATTATCTAGAAAATAAGTTCAGCCCAAGTGGGAGTTGGGGATGGGTGTGTGGAAGAAGAGCTCACAAAATAAAGATGTTCTTCACACAGTCTGGCTGAGCTGAGTTAGCTCAGGAGAAGTTTACATACAGGGCAAGTCATCTGGGGTTTTAGCTGGGAAGCCAGCAGCGAGGAAGAGATAGTCTACCTTTCATCTTACTGACATAGGTGCCATGTTTTTTGGTTATAGTGGCACTTTTGCAGCCTTTGGGCATTACTTTGGATGAGTAGCGTAGTACAGAGGAATCCCATAGGATGCGACCCCTCTGTCTGCAGTGCTTTCACATGGATTGAGGGGTTTCTCTGCACCTAAAGATAGTCCTTAATGTTCAGTGTGAAGAGCTCAGTGTCTGCTCCGTGAGGAGACACGAAGGGCAGAGGAGCTCTGGGGCTCTCCTCTCTCACCAGGGCTTATGGTCAGCTCCAGGCAGGAGCTGATCTACCAGGTCTATGAGGCTGTGCAGGAAAGTCCAGCAGGAGAGGATGGGAATCCCATCCCCTGACTCTATTAAAACTTGTCTGCATGAAAACACTGACCACAGTGAAGAGCCCTGAGATAGAAGGAGGAGAAGCAGCTGGGCCACCTTGGTTGCACGATTATTTATTTATTATTTATTCCCTGCACAGCCCTTACCCATTGCTGGGTGCAGCCAACATGCTGCACAGGCAGAAAGGTTGTAGGAGCAACACAAGCTTCCCAGGTAAAAGCTGAGGAGACAAATAGCTACAGGATCCCAGTGTGAAGTAAGGTTATAAGAGCTCTGATGTGTTCTTGACCTAAAATAGTTGGCCTGAAGCAGGTGTCCATGTTGAACCACCTGCAGAACTGACCGTCTGAGTCAAGGTTTATCAAGACACACTTTTCCTGAGTCCAGAAGGGGTTGCAAATCTGCAAGATTTAAGACATCTGTGGCCAGTGAGTTCTCTAGACTAAAAATAATAAATAATACTGAGAACTGTGTCACCTCCCCGTGGTCAGCCTCAGCTCCAGAGCTCCGCGTGTGCCCTGACCAACCATCTCAAATCTCCTACAATCTCCGCTCCTGTCTTGTAAATAGCAGGGATCATGCTTGGAAGCTGATATATTTTTAAGCTGGGAACTGGTTTATTTTCTGGCCGAGAAAGGGAATGGAAAGAGTTAGGAAAGCTGAAGAATCAAAGCCAGTGAAAAGCATGCATCGGGAATGCCCTCTCCTCCTCCATGACCACCAGAAGGCAGGGAGGGCGCTGGATGTTCTGCTTCCCTTTGTACTTGAAAAGATTTAGATCTGTATTATTTTTAAGAAAGAAAACAATACGTGACACAAACCAGCACTCTCCATTCTCATGAGGAAGCTGGCCTCTCCAGGAAAGGACTTTCTTATCTCAGGATATAACTGAAATCAGGCCTCCGAGGCTCAGCTGCTCTCAGAGCGGTGATTTAGGCGTCTGCCAGGTAATACCCTGCTTGGTTTAAAATGCGGCATCGGAATTAGATTTAATTCTAACTACATGGCTCAAGCACCAAGTGTTTTGAGGTTAAGACGTGGCATTCCCAGCTTTAAAGTTCGCCTGAGAGTTATTGCTTGATGTTGTAAATGGACTTAAGGACCGTGGAAGACGGTTTTTCATTTCAGCCCCGATACAGTAAGCCACTTAAACACTTGCTTATGTCACACTGAAATAAAAGGGATTTATGGACACGGCTATGTGCTTTGCTGAATCAGAGCATTTTTGCTGAGCGCTGTTTAGAGGAAGCATGAGAAATAACCTGTGCAGATGTCCTCGGGTGATGCCCAAGCAAGGCTGGAAAGTGCGGCACGGAGGAAGCGAGGAGCCCCCGGGCAGACCAGGAACCCTTTTGTCAGCTCTCAAGACAAAACAGGGAAGTCACCGGGTCACTCAGCCTTTAACTTGCCTTAATTTTTATCCCATCCCTCCCCGTCGGCATCGATACAATGGCTGGGTCGTGCCTTTCATGGCGTGCTTCCGCCAGGGTGACACCGTGGCTGGTACCATCCCACCTCCTTTCTCAAGGAGGACTCTTGCTTTCTAATTACTGAAGCTGGTTTTTTTCCCTCTCCTGTCAAATGAACATTTGCAGACACGGTCGCAACACCTGATGCAACCCCTCCTAAACACATCCCCCGTGCAGATCACCCACTCAATGGGTAACATCAAGCCCCTCCAAGGGACGGCAGCACTCCTTTCCTGCAGGACTGGAGAGGTTTCTAAGAGCTGTATCTGTAACTGTGGTTTTGGCAATTACATCTCCATTCCCTAGTCCATGGGAAAGGACATTGAAGGCAAGGGATAAAGAGGCTCACCAGGAAAGGCCAAAGGGCTTGCACACTATACGTTTCTCCAGTCCTACCAAACCTGTGGGAGATGCTGCATCACTGTCAGCGTGCATTTTATGGCCATTCAATCCAGCAATGGACTGTGCTTGTATTTCCCAAAGCCTCAGAGCACTCCTGTAACAGGGAAATCCACGCTGCATTAGAAGCTGGAGTCTGGTTAGTTCTCTTTACATCTCCATTATCCACATCTACAGCATCTTTCCTGGGCCCATCTTCTCAGCTCCAAAGCTCCATTTCCCACCAAGTTCCCTTGAAAGGGAATGCTAAAAAGGATGTTCCTGTTTCTTTGGGTATGCAACATCTTCATTCTCCTACAGAAGGACTGCTAGAAGATGGCAGATTCCTGAGGATATTGATGGGATACCCTTCCTAGGGAATAAACAACTGGCTCATAACAAATTTCTCCTACTCCAGAGCACCAAATAGCCTTTTGAGTTGAAAAAAATCATCACGTGAACAAATTTGAATGACAGAAGTGTTGTTTAATGGGTTCCTACACATTGTTATGAGATATCCTAGTGGTTCTGTATTGGATTATTTCAGAAAACTCAGCCCATATTCTGTACTGTGTCACTGACCTTTACAGGCAGGGCAGGCTATGTAGACCTCTGCTTCCTATGCCAGGAGCCTTGTGCCAAATTAAAATGATTTTTCTCCCTCTTGAAAAAATAATTGCAGGCCAGACTTTCCACTATTGGTTTAGGAATGATTCATGGAAATAAAAGGTAGAAATGAGTCCCATCTTCAGAAACAACAGTTTCTCCTGACTATTTCCCCATCCTGAGAGCTTCTAGGAACCAAGTCTTAGGTGGAAGGTCCTGTCTGAAGGGGAAGGACAGGAGAAGGGAGTGTGAATGAGGTCGTTGCACCTGAAAGGCATGATGGCTTGAGCAGTGACGTGCACACCAGCATGTCTCTCTGGGCAGAGACTTGCCTGCTCCCCAGCTGCCTGCCCAGGGCTGGTCCCTTTCTCACCACACACAGAGCTGGCTGTGGCCATGTCCTCTCTCCGCTGGTACCCATGCAAGGATGGGCCATGTGACTCAGCTCTTCACACACTATCTTGCGGCCAATCCTCATCCCAGACACCACTGGTACATGCTACAAGAGGGTAGGTTTAAACTGAACATTGTGAAAGAGTATTTTCACAGGAAGAGTAGTCAGGCATTGGAATAGGCTGCCCAGGGAGGCGGTTGAGTCACCATCCTTGGATGTGTTTAAGAGTCATGTCGTGTTGGGGGATATAGTGTAGGGGAGAACTTTGTAGAGTGGGGTAGATGGTTGGACTCGATGATCCCAAGGGTCTTTTTCAACCTAAATGATTCTATGATCCTATTTATTAGGTGCTGATGCAGACCAGCGACTGGGGAGGAAGCTCTGTGAACACATGGCATAAAAAAAGAAAGATAGACCGTTCCTTCAGGGTCGTGAAGTGTAAGTGTAGGACAGGAGATGACAGATGGATGCAGACAAGCCAGGAGACAGTGCTGGTCAGTGCGCCAGACAGCCCTTTGCTAGACCAGCCCCGATTCAGCAAAGTGAAGTGCTGCCACATGGACAAAAAAACCCAGAAAGCACACTGCTTTTCCCCCCTCCCTCTCTCTCTCCCCCTACAAGCTCAGGAGTTGCCAGGATGAGAAGGCAGTAAGAGGTGGTCAAGTGGGAGCAGGATGTTTAGTAGTTTATTGTAATCAGCGGGCTGTCATCTCTCCCTATCTATCTCCTTTCAGCGGGTCTGCCCAAACGGCGGGCAAAGCCACACAGATTTTTGTGTATTCAGCACAGTAATTGCCTCCCATCCAGGCAGCGAGCATTTAGGAAATATTCTGGCTCCAATTATACTTTCTGATTTGAGACATGGAAGAATACAGCATATTCCTCTTTATTTCTATGCTCCCTGGCTAATGAAAAGTGCTGTAGATATGTATAGAAGTGCCACTGTAAATAGCATTTGCATTTGGTGCCTTTGAGTTATTTAGTATGACAGCGCTTTCACCAGGAGGTTTTTTTTCATTTTGAAAGGGAAAGGTTCTCTTTGGAGCCATTTCCTCCCCTCGCCTTGGCGGTTTGTGTTGGATGGAGCAGTTCTGTGGGCAGTTGCTGACAATTTAGTGACACAAGTGATGGGCGTGCGGGGATCAGTGAGTGCGGTGAGGGTTTTCAGGCCATGTCATGGGCTGTTTATAGGATTCTCTGAGACAATGTTTGGAGTCACAGCAAAGATGAATAGAGAGGAGGGCAATTGCTGGGGCAGTTCATGCCGCAGAGCAAAACAACCGCCAGCCTGCCTTCCCTAGGAAACCCATTGTGTAAATATTTGGGTAGGAGCCTCCAGAGGAGATTTAAAGGCTTGTGATAAAGGTAGCTAAAACGTCCTTTCCTTGAGAAAAACAGCTATGATTCAGAAGATCCTGCAAATAACCACCAGAGAGATCCCTTTTCTGTGGCATCCATGTATTAGAGAGAACAAGCGGGTATGTCGGTCTTGTTGTGGCTGATGGATCTCAAAGGGGTTTGCAAAGGAGGTCAGCATCAGTTTTCCCCATCCTGGAGGTGCAGAATCCAAGGAGCAGAGAAAATACGCACACCGTGTGTGTGTGTGTGTGTGTGTGTGTGAGAGATCAGCTCTCCCGCACACCGATCCCCCACCTCGTCCACACAAACACATTCCTTCAGATCTTCACGTGCCGTAGAAGCACCATCTGTGTCGGTGTATTGGAGATATATTATCTCTAGCCTTTACACACTCATACCTAAATGTACATAAATGACAGAGCTTTTTGAAAGTGCTTATGTTATGCTCTTCAAGCTCTCGGGGGTCACGCTGCATGTGCAGGCCCTAAAAGACATGGCAGATTTTCAGTAAAAAAGTGATGTAGGGAGCTGCTTTGAAAAAAAAATTAAAAATCTGTTCTGTATTTTGGCGCATAATTTCCATCTGAGTTCGTGATAAGTCTAGCCCATGAAATGCATGTGGCCCATATTGACACCCGGTGTGTGCAGCTCCCTGCCATATGGATGAACTGTTAGCACTCAGGAGCACGTACACAGTCCCACATCTTGATAAGCATCAGAAATTTGGGGAGTTGTTGTAGAGATGGCATCCTTGGCTGTTGGAGGAGCCCCTCTCCCAAGCTGAGCACTAGAGGTGAGCTCCAGGTATGGAACAAACCATGTGCAAGTGGACAAACAAGCCGGAGGCATGGCGGTGGAGCTCACTTGGGAATTGTCTCACCTAGCTTGAAATGTCTGAAAGCATTGAGGGCATCTCCACTGGTAGATTGAACTAGAGACTTGACTTTTTAATTTCTGGAGTATGGGTGGAGGACTATTGCCCTCCAGACCAACAC
Source organism: Scolopax mira (assembly GCA_004320125.1). Classification (NCBI taxonomy): domain Eukaryota; kingdom Metazoa; phylum Chordata; class Aves; order Charadriiformes; family Scolopacidae; genus Scolopax; species Scolopax mira. Next base: position 44,762 of record BJBW01001749.1, on the reverse strand, counting down.
TGCGAGGCTGTGTTGGTACCGGAAAACTCACGGTGAAAGCCAGGACTTTCCCTGCTCTGGCAGGGGGTTGGACTAGATGATCTCCAGAGATCCCTTCCAACCCCATATCATTCTGTGATTCTCTGACCTCCTGCTCCCACATATCCTTCTACAGGTCTTTGGTGTTGATTTCCCTTCTCTGGTTGCACAGAGAAGCAGAAGGGGTTCCTTGACTTGTTTCCCAAGAGCCAGCTACAGTCCCACCTAGCACAGTGCAGCAGATACCACAGATCAGCCAATTTGCAAAGCATCCGAAACAGCATCTCTCATGCAGACAGACTGTACGAAATCAGTCTCTTCTCACCGTGCTTTGAAATGTTCCCATTTCTTGCTCTGATAAACTATCAGGGTTTGTATTGATCTGACGATGCAAAAAAGCACATAGTGTGGGCTTCCAGACACCTGGTGGGATAATAAAATATAAAGGAGGGAGTACAGGATCATCAGTTTTTAGCTTATATGGGGTAGGAAGTCTGTCTTTTACTTTTTTTTTTTTTTCTCTTGGAAAACATAATTTGTTTTGAAGGGAATTGAAAAGTCACATGGCAGGACATCCTGTCTGCATAATGAAATACTGCAGAAGATCTCCTGACATGTATGTTATGGTCCTTCCAAGTTTCAAAGTATCACCCAAGACTTGGAGCCACCAGTTCCAAACCCAAAGACTCCTTTACCATCTGTGTTGGTAGCTGGGACTGGGAGCAGGGACCAGTGCTGTCTCCCTTTCTCCCCCCGAAGCTGTGCAGAGTGATTGCATCCTCTCCGGGTCCTGCAGCAGCTCTTCACCCTCTCTTGTGTAGAAAACCTTAGGTGGTAACAGCTCTCAGGCCACCAGCTGAGGTCATCAGCCTGTATCATGAGCTGTCAAACCACTGAGAGGCAGAGAAACAAGGTGGCAGCAGAGAAACAAAGTACATGCCTTGCTGTGTGCTCACACACTGCGTGATCAAACTATAGACAATCATGGGCTTTGACAGTGACTTTGCTGATGGACAGAACTGCTGGGGACAAGCTGGTGTGAAAGCAGTGGGCCTTTCCTCTCCCTTTTCTGCAACTGACGTTCATGAAATGCCTTGCAATTAGTCAACCATCACGTGCCACATTTCAGAGCTGCACTTCATTCAGATACTTCATGTTAACCAGGTGTTTGCATTCGGAATTTCTTTAAGCAGCAAGGGCACTAAGGGGATACAAAACTCTGGGTTGGAAAAGCACTAAAGAAGCTCCACATGAAAAGAGCTTTGCTGAAACACTAAAGCACAAAGTGAAACATCTCAGAAAATTTTCCCTCTTCCCCCTTTCACCTTCTTCTGTTCCCATTTCAACTTTGGTATAACCAATGGAGCATAACGCGTGAGAGCTGGGCTGTGTTTCCATCCCTGCCATCGCACGTTACCACCACGATAAACTCCTTGCTTTATCTCCTGCCTTGGGTAAACTAATCTTAAAAGTGGAATGTCAGTGCATACTCACCATCTTGGGGATGCAGTAGATATGTGACAGTAAGAGGACGAAAGAGATGGCAAAGCAGAACTCAGCCCCTCGGAGTTTTATCTGCTGGAAGAGCCCAGCAGAGAAAGTCTGGGGTTCCCTGTGCCCATGTGAACACAACTCACACCATGCTCATTGAGAGCAGGGCATAGGGAAGAGTGTGGCTGCATAGGGAAGAGCGTGGCTAGTAGGTCGAGGGAAGTCATTCTCCCCCTCTACTCGGCACTGGTGAGGCCACAACTGGAATACTGCTTCCAGTTCTGGGCTCCCCAGTTCAAGAGGGCCAAGGAGCTACTGGAGAGAGTCCAGTGAAGGGCAACAAAGATGATTCAAGGATTGGAACACCTCCCTTATGAGGAAAGGCTGAGAGAGCTGGGACTCTTTAGTCTGGAGAAGAAAAGGCTGAGGGGAGATCTTATTAATACCTATAAGTATCTAAAGGATGGTTGGAAGGAGGAGGGAGCCAAACTCTTTTCAATGGTTGCCAGTGAGAGGACGAGTGGTAACAGGCATAAGCTGGAACATAGGAAATTCCACTCAAATATGAGAAAGAACTGCTTCACAGTGAGGGTGACGTAGCCCTGGAACAGGGAGGTCGTGGAGTCCCCTTCTTTGGAGATATGCAAGACCCGCCTTGATGCAGTCCTGAGCGACATGCTCTAGCTATGGGCAGTCCGGCTTTGGTTGGGGAGTTGTACTAGATGATCTCTACAGTCCCTTCCAACTCTAAAAAATTCAGTGAAATTCAGTTAAATTCTTTCAATTATTTGCCATCTTGCAGATAATACATGTTCTTATCTCTCAGCACTTCAATATGCTTCCCGAAAAACTATATTCTATTAAAAAGCATAGGAAAAGTCATAGTGGTTAAGACTAGATTTCCTCATAACTTTGTTTCTTATCTTTGAGAGTGACCATTAAAATCTTGTGGGAAAGACCATAGGGAATATGGAAAGAATGGAATAGTCCTTTCCTCGTTATACTTTCCTGGTTTCTAGCACGTAAGTAGTTCACATTTTTTTTGTGAAGGTTAGAGGCAGCTTAAGGCCTTGGAATGTAGACGTACCTGAATCAGAAGAGTTACTGCACTGAGCATGTAATGGACTGAGGAGATGAGGGAAAACTTTACATGCAATAAATTGGAACATAAAGAGTAGAAGTTTATTAACTTAAGTTCATTGACTTAATTAAGTCAGTTTAACATGCCATTATGTTCTTATGACCTGGACAGCAACTCAAGGCATTACATGTTACAGTCCTCTTCAATATATTCATCAATAACCTGGACGAAGGGATGGAATGTACCCTCAGCAAGTTTGCTGATGACTCAAAACTAGGAGGGGTGGCTGACACCCCAGAAGGCTGTGCCACCATCCAGCAAGACCTGGACAGGCTGGAGAGATGGGCCGAGAGAAACCTGATGAAATTTAACAATGGCAAGCATAGCATGCAGCATGGGGAGAAGAAGCGTGGCCAGCAGGTCAAGGGAGGTCATCCTCCCTCTCTACTCTGCCCTGGTGAGGCCCCATCTGGAGTACTGTGTTCAGTTCTGGGCTCCCCAGTTCAAGAAGGACAGGGAACTGCTGGAGAGAGTATAACAAAGGGCCACAAAGATGATTAAGGGCCTGAAGCAGCCCTCCTATGTGAAAAGGCTGAGGAACTTGGGTCTTTTTAGTCTTGAGAAGAGAAGACTTAGGGGGGGAACCGATCAATGTATACAAATACTTAAATGGAGGGTGTCAGGAGGACAAGGCTGGTCTTTTCTCAGTGGTGCCCAATGACAGTACAAGAGGAAATGGGCACAGACTTGAATATAAGAAGTTCCACCTAAACATGAGGAGGAACTTCTTTACTGTGAGAGTGGTAGAGCACTGGATCAGGCCGCCCAGAGAGGTAGTGGAGTCTCTTTCTCTGGAGACATTCAAAACCCACCTGAACAAGTTCCTATGCAACGTACTTTAGGTAGACCCGCTCCAGTGGAGGGGTTGGACTATGATGTCCAGAGGTCCCTTCCAACCCCATATGATTCTATGATTCTATGTTTAGTAATCTAATCACAAGAAAGAATCTAAAACTAGGAGTAATTTTCTCAGAGTGCAGGAACTCTGCTTTGTCTCCCTCCTTTGCTAGAAAAGGTCTAAAGTCTAGATGTCCCAATCTCTGAACAGTAGGCCATTCTTTAAAATGCATGCACTGCTGACAACACAAGTGGTTTGGGAGTTTCATATTTTGGTACCCTGCATTGATGGAGGTACTTACTGAAATTACCATTCAGGCATATTCTTGTGCTTAGTTTTTTAATAGGTGCCTCAGGTTAAGTACTTATTCATTATATGGTCAGCTGGGATCAGTAAGTGATTCTGAAGTCTCACAGAGAGTCTCACTCAATTAGGCAGACAGAATCTCCCCTTGAAAGCCTTAAGGCTTTTACCTGTCTTCATGGCTATATAAGGAACATAACCACTTCAATGTCTGTTGTGTTTTTGGTTCTGAATGCAAAGAAATAGTGAAGCCAGCAATAAGTTTATGTAACTTCCCTATTTTTACCAACATGAAAACAACATCCAAACCAGGATTAACCATTTTCCTCACTGCTTCTACATGAGTGAAGAAAGAATAATAGTGTTACCTAATCTCTTCCTGAATCAGGAAAGTATTGTTTGTATAACAGTACACCATATAGTATATTAAGTGAGAATTTATAACATATCAAGTTTTGGTTCTCCTCTATGTACATACACAGAAGCACATCAAATTTACATCTAAGTACTTGAAATACCTGGGAGAAGGTAACCTCCTGAATAACTCAAAAAATGAAGATACTTTTACCTAGATTTGATCAGTGGACTCAAAGGGATGAATATCAGTAAAATTTATCTAGATACTATTTTTGCTCACATTTAGAATCTTTTGACAGCTTCAGTGCTGTATTTTCAGCACTCATAGGTCTATTGATATATTAATCACAGGAATTTGTGTTTAAGGGAGAGAAGGACTTTTGTTTTGATGGTATTGAAGCCCAAAGGTAAAGGCTGAATTTATGTCTCCAATCACTGAAGAACATCCAGTATAGTATAATATAACCAGAACTCTTTTTATTTGATATATACTGTTGTTTTAATACTAGGTCTGTTGAATTCATAAATTTAATAACAGTTCCTAGAGCTGGGGATTTTTTGTTTGTTTGTTGTTTTTTTTTTTAATTTCTGTAATGCAACTTTAAATGTTTCACTTTTTAAACTGTTTATGAAACTTCAGAAATACTTACAATGATTCCACACAATGGATTCTGTGTTTTTATTTTGTATTTTTAATGATGTCAGGTCATTTTACCTCCCCAAGGTGCTTCAGCTCTTCTCAGTACTCGTTTTTTTTTAAATTTTATTTTTTATGAAAGGCTTCTAATTTTACATTTTTGTGCAGATTGAATGATATTATTGGAGGATAAACACGTGGATCCCTCCTGTGGGATTGATATCTGAGTCAAATAAATGTTAATTTTCCTTTCTGCATGAACCAAAAAGAATAGAAACAACAGAAATAAAGAGGAAAAATACATGTGTAATTGCAAATGTAAAAACACAAACAATTCATCAATCATCCCCAATATGACTTTGTACCTCATCCCTAAAGTTCTTTTAGCGGTGCCAATTCAAGGTTGAATATCCTCCAAACAAATAACTATATCATACTGCATCACACTATGAGATATCTTCATGGGTTTTTTGGGTGTGCCTAATTTCAAAAAAAAGGCAGCACTTCCTACCCATATGGTTATATTGGCTCCTGGGGCTTAAGTTCGTCTGTTGCTTCATTAATGTTGGTACTTTTAGCAACACCTAGAAAATATTGCTCTCCCTCAGAGTCCATCTGAGGAGAGAAACTGCCTTTTAATGTTTGGATGATCTACCATTATTTTGAAATATTGTTCGTAAAGTATTCCCATAATGCATACATTTTAATTTTTTCAAATTATTAATTTTAAGAAATAATACTGTTTGAAACTCCAAGAACTTGAAGTTTCTTAATCTGAATTATGATTAAATGTTGTAGATTTAATCAAAACTTCCATAAATGTAATTACCATCAATCTAATATGTTTTTAAGAGTCATGTATATTTTATGATGTATCCACATCATGCAAGTTTTCATGCTGAAATATGCATTTATTGTGAACAGAATATTATAAACCTGTCAGTGTGCAGTGATAGGAAAACTGAAATCTAAAAATAAAATGAGTAAACAAAAAAGCAGTATCAGTTTGACCAATGTCTGAAATACTTCTGCTATCTGTAAGTCTTCAGAAGTGGACTTTAGAGCATCAGAGTACTCAGATATGAGGGTAAATATTTAGAAATCTTGCCCATATCTTTCTCTTAATAAATCTCTAGCCAATGCCTGTGTTAAGCTTATATGAATTGTCTTTCATAATGGGAATACTGTTATGCAGGCAGGGGTCACATGTGCAAAACATTCAGATACATTTATTTAGCCACAATAATGAGAAATATTGTATAATGGACTCAATGAAAACTGTAGTGGTGGCATCCCCTACAATGGCCTGTATATATGTACTTTTCATATGGCCAAAGTTTTTGAGAGTAATTTTGTCCTAAATGATTAATGTATCAAAAATCTTCATTCAGTGAAGCTGAGTGGTATGAGAAATTTGATAAGGAAAACCTATTTGGCCTCACCTCTCTTTGAAGATAGCCATGGGTTGCTCATAGGTAACAGACATATATATGTGTATGTGTATATGTCTACTTATGTGGATCTTCCAGAACCTTCACAAATGGCACTAGGCTTTTTTTCTATATATATCTGAAATGAGCTGATTCATTTTTGACACAATAACAAAAACTTGATAGAAAAAGGCAAATGTCATGTTAAAATTAACTTTGTTCCTCTCTTTAAAATCAAATATATATACCCTCAGTTCAGACAGTGTTATATGTGGAAGATGAAAATTGCGCTGATCGGTGCTATCGTAGTACCAAATGTGTAGAATCAGGAATGTTATGACATTTTAAAAAAAAGTTACAAATAACGTTCCAACAGCCGTCAGAGGGTTCATTCCAAATTCTCTCTTCAACTGGTTTTGTGGGAAAAATGCCACAATCATGTCTAACAGCATTCAGAACAGCAGGAGGACAAAAAAAAAAGGTTATAAAATATCTGTTCTGAGAAGTTCTGTAAAGATTAGAACTATCTAAATGAAGAAAATCACATCAATGTATTTTGTTTTCTTATTTTATAGGCTTAAAAAGGCTGGTTGTGTTTTCTCTGGTTCTGGGGGTAAAAATCAAACAAACAACTTGTTTATTTAATTTTAGGGAGAAATTAAAACCATACCAAAGACAAAGAAAAACACAGAGCAAAGCGAAACTTAAAAGTGAACATCAGAAAGTGGGCAAGGAGGCTATGAACTTATGCTATAACAGTAACATAAAAATGAAAATGACTGATTCAACTAAAATCTTCCCAAGGACCATTGCACAATTACCTCCAGAAGGACAGTGATTGCCTTTCATATAATATTTGTAGAGGGTGATAAGGTAAATAACCACAGACATGTTCAATAATGGGAAACAGGAATTCAGCATGAGAACAAAGATGACTTGTACAGTTTCATTATAAAATAAAACAAGTTGGGTACTTTTTGAATAAAATGGATAAATGCCAGTCATCTATTTATCTACCAGTCTCTACATTAATATATAGATGTACAGATGATGTATATAGATATAGAGATATATAGATATATGCACATTCATAATATTTATTGTTCTATTCATACAAAAATCTGGGACATGATACTCTAATCTTCTATCTTTACTCAAGCTAAGCAGCAGTGAATTAGGATGGATCTTTTATCTCCTGATAAATCATTTGATATTTCCTTTCCTCAGATTAGACAATTTAGAGTTTAAATTCTGCAAAATATAATCACAGAACAGCATAACTGAGCATGTTTAGATGTGCCTCTGTTATAGCACACCACGTCAAGAATAATAATCATTCTAAAAAACTGGGCTACTAATCTGTTTAAATTAATGGGGTGACTGGAACAAGGTGAGGCACACAGAACTAATGATCCCATGAACTAGAGTCAGATCTTTCCCCAGTTCCTTACAGGGAACAAATTATGCATATGGTCATGCATAAGGCAATGTCCAGCTTTTCTCGCACACTGATTAGTGGAGATAAATGGTGGACCTGCATCGTAATTATGCTTACGTCAGTCCTTAAATTCATGACTTTTATGACTTGCTATTGATAAGGCATTTCTGTTGCCTGTTAAATCTTGTCTGTTGCTGATATTGCTTAATTACTTATGATGATCAGATAAGCCTAATATCCCACTGCATTGAACCTCAAGATGATATTCATCAACCATAGCATGACTCATCAGCCAGTGCTACATACAAGGCACTGCCATTCTATTTTCTACACTCCCAGATTTGCTCAAAGGTTTTCTATCTTCCTTTTTCTGACCAGTTAGCAGAAACTCACCATTTTTTCAGTGTAGTGACTTAGACTTGGCTAACAGCCAAAGACCCACCCAGTTGCTCACTCACTACCACTCCTCAGCAGGACAAGAGGAGACAATAGGATTGGAAAACTTATGTGTGAAGAAATTGCTTACCAACAATTTTCATGAGTAAAATAGACTTAACTTTGGGGAAAACTAATTTAATTTACTGGCAATTGAACAGATTTGGGTAGCAAGAAAAGAGAAGACAAACATTAAGACAATGCCTTCCCTTCCCTCTTTCCCAAATTCAGCCTTATTCCTTCACTCCCAACCCCTCTACACCCTTCTCCCAGTCCTCTCCATGTGGCACAGGATGGGTGGAGTTGGGGACTTATGGTTGGTTCCATCAGAAAATACCCATTTGCTCCGGGTGGCTGCAGTGAGAAATTCCTCCGAGTCCCTCGTCTTCATCTTCCTCCTTCTCTGAAACTTGTGTTTGCACTGCTGCTTTTCACTCTTCTTGTTTTTTCCTCCTTTGTTGTGCAGTGTTTTTGACTTTTCTTACTTGCTTTTTACTAGAGGCTCTGGCAGCTTGGCTTCTGGACTCAGCTGTGTGCTACAGTGGGTCTGCTGTAGATGGATGGAATCAACTGGTATAGGGAAGCCTCAGCCTCTCCTCACAGAAGCCACCCCTGCAATACCTGGACACCTGCACCCGCTACACACAAGAATTCAAGCTGGCCATTGCATTACTTCAAACTCATAGTGACAGGGAGGAAGAGGAACTGGATATTGCTTATTGCTGGGTACCTCCAGAATTAAATCATCACCCAGTTGTTCCAACCTGACCATTTCTCTCACAACCCACTCCTCTTCCCTCATTTCTGTATTTCCAGCCTCGAGTGCTACACTAAAAAGCTACAGAGAAAGTTAGGTCCCTTTCAACCACCTCAAAAAGATTCAGAGTCATATTGATTTTGGGGCAGATACTTTGTTTTAGGGAAGGCTGTGACAACCCATTCTTCGTCCATGATGTGTATGAATTAAGTGTGGTAAAATAACATGCTTGTCTACTGCATTTTTATAATAAGAAATAGTAGCCCAAAAATATAATATTCCAAAACAAATTTAAGTTCAGGTCTACTTTAAAATTTATATTCTTTTGTACATACTGCCAATCCATTTTGATTACCATGTGTGATCACAGCTTTTGGATTTGTCCTATGTGCGTGCACACGTGCACATATATCCCCATGTGTGTTTCTATGTATATACAAAATATTTCATTTTAAAAATCATAACTTAACCCCCAAATAGCTAAATTATTCTCATAATTTAAAATATTCTTACAAGATACATTTAAAACATGTAACATTTACTCCACAACATTTGTTATTTTTACTGTACTTCTACTGCCATGGAAGAGGTTTTTCACTTTGTCTGGAATCACATTATCAGACTGTTGAAATGAAGTTTAGCTCAGAGATTGAAAATACTTATAGTTTTTTATTACATATACTTTTAAACAATTTTCAATATTCACAGCTATATACAGTATGGTAAGAACCCTAGTTCATGCTTCTAATGGCAAATAGCTAAAATACTTCAACCTAGCATTACTCAGAAGAGCCTCATGCATTTAATTGCCAGAGCACTGTAATGCACTCACCTTGAGATTATTTCAGGGTGAACATCAAAGCACTTGTTAGACTCAGATAAGTTTGCATCCCTAACTTATTATTACCCAAAGCACTTGAACATGGAAACAGTGCTAAAATTCCAAGGCAATAGGTTTACTAAAAAGATATTTTTTTCTTAACTCTGGCCACATTGAAAATTAGACCCTTGCACTACCCCACTTCTGTTACCTAATTCTAGCAAAGAAATACATTAAACTTAGAAAAAAAACTATGACAGTATGGAAGAAGTATTTTCATCTTGGAAGCAAGCAAGAGGGGTGCAGCAGCGGGGGTGAGCAACTCGTATGAGCTTATGATTGCTATTCTTTTAACATATAAAATGTATGCAGCAACTGGAGAATAATGGCACTCCCCCTTCAAATTCACCCTAAGGTGAATCCTGGAAGGTATTCTTGTATAGCACAGCCATAAGCATTTACATAGTCATGTAAGTATAAAATGCATAAAGCCTTCCACTAACCCTGAACTGGGCTACTGAGATTTTTCAAGACTTGTTTCTGTTATATTTGTGTAATATAGCACTGCAATTTAGAGTACAGTATGTCACAATTTTAGTCTTCAGCATACTTGAACTGCCTGTTTCAAGTATTGCCAGATTAAAAAACAATGTAGTTACCTTAACATGCAAAGTATTTTGTCCAGAGAGTTAACCTGCTTGAAATGGTATCTTTTTGTTTTCAGATCTCTAAGGTCAGTCCAAGAAAGACCTTTTAAAAGTGTAAAACAAAGTATGTCTTATTTAAGGAAAATCAATTTTGGCCTAATACTAATGAAACTCAAATCAATTGTCTGTATTACCAAGTTGTCTTGTAGACCTGGGTCATCCCTTACTTGTTCTGTCTTCTTTTGTTCCTTATTATGTTTTTGAAACAATCTTGAACGACTCTTAAAAATCTGTTGTAGAATGTTTTCACTCTTAAAAGCAGGTGATCATTAAAGAAATTACCACCTTAGGTACCATACAACAGACAAAAAGACGAAAAAGGTTTCCTAAGAAATTTGAGGTCAGCTAGCCTGGAGGATAAAATAGGCACCAGGATATTGTCCCACTCTTCTATGATGAGTAGTCAGACAGAAGCTTCCTGACAGTGATTGTATGCAGTGATTTCTTCCTGACAGTGATTGTATTTATACTGATAAATTTGGATGTGCACAAGTCTAAGATTAGGCACCTACAAATAAACTCTGGGGCTATACTTATGTGAAACCCTAATTCTTTTAGGTGTTTGAAAAAAATATTAAATTTAAATTGTTTTATAGTAATTCAGTTGTATTATTTTAGCTGTATGATATACTTTGCCAAGAAACATAAACAATTTTTATAACTGTGGAAATTTACAGAACTGAATTACAAGTAAGCTATATACCACTCCTATGACCCCTAATATATAAAATTTAATGCTTGTTAAATACCACAAAATTTAAAAGGTTTTTAAACTTTTAAATTTAGGCCCTAGAACTTTTCTACCAACCAGCCTATAGTTATGATGCTTAAGTGCTGCTCTATACTTTGGCATTTTCCAGGCAGCTTGACTTCTGCAGAATTCATCAGGGAAAGCCATTAGTGCACTCACTAGCGTAAAACTTGCATGATGCTATAAATCTTTTACCAAAGCGGATTTGGAAGATGTTTTTTGTGAAGGTTATGTGTGTAAGGTAAGCTACATTACATCAGCCTTCAGTGCGTGCCTTCAACATTACACTTTCTGACATTTAATAAAATAGCAATTGCGAAGAGCTGCATCCTCAAAGGCCTTGTTATGCCAGTACCAGTGTGAAGGGAATACCCTCAGACTGTCTTCCATGTTTTAGCTGCAAAAGAATCAGTTTTATTTTTCTGAGCTATGCAGTAAAACCTGGTTCTTTAAAAGATTTTGCTTTTTCTCCTTTCAGGTTTTAATAAAGTAGCATTATACTGCATTAAATGCTAACAAGTATTTAATGTAGAGAAGACTGAATATAAGTGCACAGACATTTTAAAGCACATTAAATTACTTATAGCTAATTTATACTATAAAGACTTTATTGTTCTGCTCTTGTCAGTCTATACAATTCTCATACATTAGAAAGTCTGATCTCCTTGATTTCATATGCCAAAATTGTCTTCTTTGAATAATAGAAGAACGTGTGCTTATATCTACTAAAGTCTTGCTCATTATGTAACTAAAAAAAATTATGGCAAAGTGATATGATCTCAGTTCTTCTTTTAATTAACATCTATGATTCAGAAAGCTGGAGATGAAACTGAAAGATTAAAACTTTTTACTATTGACTGCTCAGGGAAACTGAAACTGAGGTTTAAATCTAAGGTCTGTACTGCAAGTTAGTGCATCTTGGTATCACTCCACAGTTTTCAAAGCTTCCCTCTCATATGAAATAATTTTTAAGCTTTATGTTTATTTCTATCCTTCCCACTCTGCAAAGCAAACTAGAAAAGCAAGATGACTTGCAGCTGAATTTATTAGGCACCTGTTGTAACTTAAAGGAGCTTAATACCTGCAAAAAGACCAACAAAATTAATTTTTTTGTTGTTTTGATCAGACAAAAAGCAGGAGGCAAAAATGTTCTGCAGCTGATTACCTTCATCCCATTTAAAAGTGGAAGTCTGAGAAAAAATGGCTGTTCTGTGTTGTGCTGCTGTAGAACTGCTTGTCCATGATGCTAACCCACTTTCTGGGCTTATCTTCCTGAGTAAATCCATGTTTGTGTTCTAATTTGGATCAGGATATGCTTCTGAAGCAAGTGTCCCAATCACTTGAGTGCTGACCAACTTCACTGAGTGGTTTCAGAGCAGTTGAGAGTCCTGCTGACTTAAACTAACATGGAAACTGCACCAACAGCTATAGGGGTGCTGATGGGCATTCACTCCACTAGCCCATCTCAGGGTGTTCACTGGTAAGATCCCCAAAATACATGTTCTGACAGCATCTCGGAATCACCATTAACTGTTTTACTCAGCAGATTCATTGTTATTCTGCTACCCTATCTGATAATGCTGCCCTGGTCTCATAGGACAAGAGGACATCCCTCACCTCAGGGTGCACTTCCACTGACAGGGGACAGGACGTATCCCATAGCCCCACCTCTCTTAATTTTACTTGCTGTTTAAGGAGTTGGCTAGTTGGCTTAGACTATGCAGCTTCTGGTGCATAGAGCTAGGTAAAATCAATCCAGACCAGAATATTAAACCAATTGTAACTTAATTACTAAGTTACTATTCAAGGAAATATACACCCAAACCATGCTTTGAACCAATGCTCTCCTTAAATCAATTTTCAAACATATCCAAAATAACATTTTACCTCTGCAATCAGAATCATGTGTGAAAATCATTGTACCTTGTGCACTGTAACAAAGATTAAAATTAAGAACAGATTATTTGATTTTAATATCTACCAGTGGTCAAACTGACTCAGTTAAATATTAAATCATACCTTCAAAAATATATAACCTTTTTTTTTAAATTTATGGATGCACTGATCAAGATATAGAAGGAGAAATGAAACAGTTCATTCAAAAGAATCATCTAGCTGCTGAATGAGTGCTGCCAGGGAATATACCAAATCAGAAAATATAAAACCTAAACTGGTGAACTGCAGCTCTCATTGAAAAAAGATGCAGCTGTTTTATACAAGATTGATAGTAGTCAAAAGATTGCTGGTGTGTTAACATTTCTATTTCAGGAATGAAGACACTGTTCCTTGATTTCTTGACCTGCTTTGATATTTGCTTTGGGATTCTCACTGAAAATTGCTAAATATTATACTGGCAGGTATAGTTCCATTTTAATCACATTCATTTTACTGACTTATCAAGACTATAATTAAAAATCTTTTCCCGTTTGCTTTGTACAGGCACAGGAAAATGATGACATTTTCTAATTGTTTCTTTTATGCTTGTTTTAGCTGGGAAATGTGTTTTCCCTGTCTTCTCTGTTCAGACTGACATTTTATCTACTAACTAAATATTTGTTTTTAATACCTGCAAGATCACTTCTGCTTGAAAAAGAACTTTCTTTTGCACTCTCGTATACAGCCATATTATCTGGAAGCCTTTTGCTGACTTTTTCTCCACCTAAAAAACCCATAATCTTTGATAATTTTCACTGCCAGTACTGTGCTTGTAGTAACTACATCATGAAAATTATTGACCTGAGTGCAGTTACTTAAAAATAATGTTCTGGGGGTTTTTGGCATACTGTTTTGTCATACTTGCTAAATAAATTAACCAGCACACAGTCAATGTTACTATTGGTCTACTTATTAATTCAGAACTGATCTGCTGAACTAGTTAATGCAACAGAAATGCAAACTACTTAATCAGGTGTCTCCATTTTATTTCGGCACAGATTATGCAGTTCCAAGCATAACATGCAGAAGAAAAAATTATTTTTGTATTGATTGTCTCTATACAAAAATACAGAGGACACCCCTCTTAGTCATATGATTTGGTTTTAGGTAGGAGGAGCAGGGAGTTGAAGTTGATGATCCTTATAGGTCCCTTCCAAACTCAGATATTCCATGATTCTATGAATCTTTGATAATATAATAATAAAAAGATAATGGTTTTCCATCTCTGGCCTAGTAAAAGATGTACAGGATTATTCATGTAATACATTTAGGAATCAAAAGTTGTTTGCTGCACAGGAATAGCAGATAAATCCTCATTTGCTGGTTTACTGCTTAAATGCAAAACTACTTTTTCCCCTTATTTTTGGAAACTATGTGAACATTACTAATTAAATCCCCAGACATGACTTTACCTTTATAAACAAAGAAAGAAAGGAAGAAAAATAACAAATTCTTTAGTCTGCTTTTGCAGGAATGGTGCTTTTAATTCTCCAGCTGCTCAAGTTTATAAATAGGCACTGAATAAAAACAATTGACATAAAACCAAATAGTTTCACCTCTCTTTTTTCCTTTTTTCTGTTACTCTGTTGTCTTCTTAGTGATTTCTTGGGCTTTTTCTTATGCTGTAGGTTTATGAAACAGGAATGCAAATGTAGATACATAAAGATATTAATACACATGACTTGTACAAAATGAGAACTGAACTGAAAACTGAAATGGTAAAATGTGAATATTGCAAAACAAAGTAATGACAAGCTCAAATGTGTCCATATTACAATTTCCTTCTCAATCTTAGTCTAGATGCACCACAATTCAGTCTTTAATTCTATAGTGTTCAAATACATCACAAATATTAATGAAATCATTTTCCTGAGGTGAAATGCTTTTTTTGGCAAGAGTTCTCATGTAGATAATTAAAATATTTATATATACATGTTAAAAAATGCATAAGGGTGGGAAAAAATCTTTGTTCTGTCTCATCTCTCTCACTTGTCCCTCATCTTTAGAGGGGCAAAGTTTAGTTTTCTTCATATCATTGACAAGAAAAACTAAATTCTGGATAACATGATCTTACTATGTTTATTGCATTACACACTTCTCTTTTACTTTTTTTTTTTTTTTCCTTCTGTTTAACTGTAGTAAGTAAAAGGGTTTTCACTAAAGTGTGTCACAGAGTAGCAAGGGTGGGTGTCTCAAGGATGAGTCAGTCAGGATCTGAATCAGTGAAGTTCATGGCCAGGGTTGCAGTCAAACAGAGAGAGACCAAGGGCCAGGGCTGTATCTTAAATGCAGTTTCCCAGTGAAAGTGAGGCTTATAGAAGAACAGGTGTCTCAGGTGGAGGACCCCACTTTTCACAGCTCTTTCTTAAACCAGTGTTATGCAGGCACTCTTCAGCACAGGCAGGCAAAAACACTGGAGAAGGCAAGGTTGCACTGAGCACCTTCTTACGTATAATTTAAACATCAAATATTAATTTTTTTTTTCCCAGGTGAGCATATTTTAGCGTCACATAATCTGAGTGTTAATAAACCTAATATTTATTATTAACAATATATTCTTTTTCTCCTGCGAAAAGTAACGTGACGTAATCTTATTCTATTTAGTGATGGAAAAATCAATGCCATGAAACATATTTGTATCCCTTTCTAAAATTAAAAACAAACTCTTTAGTCAGTAACATGCTACTTAATAATTAAGCATCCACAACTGATCTTGTTATTTAGCTTTCTGAAATTGATATTTTTCTTTGTGTGACAGAAATGCCTATTCAAACCAGAGAAATCATATATATAATGCGAAAACTTCTCTCTTGTTTTGGCCACTATTGGATAACTCACAGGAAGTAAAAAGAAAAGAAAACAAAAAGTAATGAAATCACTGAATATGCAGTCCAAGCAACTTGCTTGTTAATGCAAGAAGCAAAAAATTCAGAGTATTTGTATAAAATTAATGTTACTGTATATATTTATAATTAAAAAAAATTGTGCTTATTGATATTAAATATATTTCCTTTTACCTTTGCTGAAATCATCCCCTATAAGTGCGTTATTAGATGTAAATAAGAGTTTCCAACATGCTGACTTTATTTTATTTTTAATATAAATCTATGAAGGGACAAACTGAAACTGTCTAGGTTGTTATGGTATGGTGCAACATAGCATGGCAGCCTCATATTCACACATTAGTCATTATTTCGTTGTCCTATAAAATGTCTAGGAAAGAGATTTTTTTCTTTAATGGAACTTAATCTTTCCCTGTATGATCAAATGCCACCTTGTTTAGAGTTTCTCTTTGGGATGTGAATACTTAGTTCAAATTCCTCATCTAAAACAAGTTAAACTGAAGTTCTGAACACAGGACTCCCTTTTACCCATATGACTGGCATAAATTTCTATATTTAGGTGGGACTCTATGTATTTCTGTATATGCATATGTGTGACATATTTGCTGGCTGTTTCAGGGTCACTTTGAACCCCATTCTGAGATAGGTACATCTCCCCATGTCCTGTTATGCATGCCTGAGGTATTGATTCCTCTAGCACTTCTGTAAGACTGAAGTCATTTTTGTACGTTACAGTTTAGAAGATGGGGCAATTATTTGGGATAACAACAAAATTTGAAACACCTTCAGAGCACCATTTTTTAAATATGGTAACTTTTCTCTACCATTCTGTATACTGCTTTGTAATTGTTTAAGATGCTAAGCATAGACTACTTGTAGATTTACATTATATAAGCTCATTTTTCTTTCCTGACCTTCTTTGAAAAGTTATCCCTTGCAGTATATTTGTCAGTGTCTACTCTGACTCACTTGTCTGGCAATCTGACTGTTGGCATCCTCATAACATCTGTCATGAATGTCTATCTGCACCATTCTCCAAGTCCTTCATTTGTTGCCTTGTCTGTTCACAGTAATTGCCACATTCATCATAGGTATTTCTTTTCAAGTAGAAACAATTTCATTCTCTGATGTTCCATTTAATATCTTCTTTGTGGTTCTTTGTATTTTATTTCTTTTTGTAACCTGAGATATCTGTACTCAGCAAACAAGCATACAAATAGTGCCAAAATTTTTTATCCCTTACTTCACATGCTGAGATTCTCATCTTATTGTTACATAAGAAATGATCTCACATTTCTGTCACAATCTGTAGATCTACAAGAGGTGTTGCCTTGAACCTGATTCAAAATAATGTGAACTAGAAATTGAAGCTGCAATTAGCTGCAATGATGCAGTGCAAATTATATCTTGGTACTGTACATAAGCATAATAGCAATAGGTGCATTCACTCCACAGTATAAATCATGATATTTCTGTCCTCTTTTCATCCAGAGCCTTATGGATACCCGTAATGTAGGACTGTAAGAGAGCAAAGGGTAATCTGTGGGAATTTACTGGAATCCTATGATTTTTAGAGGACATGTACCAAATATTCAGCAATAAACCAAATCTTTGCTAATACTACTTACATGAGAAAAGATATGCTTCTTAAATATGTTACCTTTGTTTACAACACCCTCTTGGGCACACTTATCTGCCAAGCAGATAATCCTGTGACACTATTCTGCCTAGAGATATGCTATTTCCTGTTTTAGTAACAGAATCAAGAATCAGAGAACAAATAAATAAATAAAAGAATGAGCTTACTCCTGCCTGATTCCTTCACAGCTTTCCTAGCACATCTGACATTGCCAATTATACAGGTAGATGAGATGTGTAGACACAGAAGGGGATTGGGAATATATATTTTTTTAAAAGCTGTCTAATTCTTCACTTTTAGCATAATGTCATATTAGACTATAATTATATGCTGATGTGACATCAATATATTATAGCATTATCTCTAATGATACTGTCATATGAATGGACACGGTACAACTAAGTAACATCATCATTTGTTAATACCCACTGTTCTTGGGAATTTTGCCCCTATTTTGGAATATTTTTTGCAAACTCATATGAATTTTCTTTTTTTTCCATTTCTGTTTCATGTTGAATTGCTATGGTTGCAAAAATGAGCATAAAATATAAACACCAATCTATAAGGTTTTGTTTTAATTTTGTTCTTAAATGTACAATTTATACATTTTATTTTTTCCTTTTTGGAAGGTCACGGCAGACCAGATTACGTTTTCTGTTTTCTTCTCAGTTTTTATTATTTCTTACATGTCCCCAAAGTGCTGTGGCATTCCACTGATAATGTTCCAGGAATGATAAATATCTATTATTCAAATTATAATTGTTTTGACCATTAGGTCTCTTAGAATAAAACATATACCTTTTTCTTATGTCTTCATCTAATTTAATTCTTCTCTAATGTACATGCGTCTATAGCCTACAGTAATGGATTGATATTATGACACAGAAAATCCCAGTTTTTAAATACAGATTGCTGCAAACAAACCATATTGCCCCACTTGGTTTCATAAAGTGTTCATGTGGTTTTATAAAATCTGGCTGCAGCGACAACCTTTACAAGTCACAGTATAATACAGTGGGTGATGTACCACTATGCACTATTTGCTTATTCTTTCAATAATGGAGTAAAGTAATACCAACTGCAGCACTAACTCTCTGGGTTGTGGACCAGAGTCCACCAATTCATTTCACAAAGTTGTCTGAACAGCAATCAGATAATAATGACTTTTTGGTATTCAGTTAATGATGCAGGGGTTTAGAGGACCCATACCTTATTAAGTGTGCAGGATAGATGGTGTGCAGTTAATGTAATGTAAAGTAATGATAGAGTAAGTAGAATAAAAATAAATAGCTTAGCTGCCACATTCTCTGCATGTTGAATGTGAAAGGCAACTGGTATGTAGAGGCCTTATTTATAACAATTATGAGTTAAACTCTCATAATAGGACTTATGTAGGATGAACTAGACCTTTTATTAGCTTTCTGTCCTTGGGTAGGATTCATCTAGGAAACTGGGTTGTTCAGACAAATCATGCTACAAGCTCACATAGATGAAATCAGCTACAAGTATTTATACATAACACTAGGGTTGGGATTGTACATGGACACCAGGGTGATACACCTGAGTGACTCGTTTTTCAGTATAAGAATTTTTTAACCTGTTTTTGTGAGCATTTAATCTTGATATATGATATGCTTTGCATCTGTTATCACATTAGCCTGCATGGACCATAAGAAAGTTGACTACATGGCAGTGCTGATTGAAAGCCTTTATTTTAAAAACAGAATCCTTACTTTTAATTCATGAGCACCATAGCAGCATCAATTTTCACCAAGTTATTTTCTATAACTAGTTCATCATAAGTTCTTCATTGCTTATCAATGCTAATGTATAATGTAGCTTTTTTTTCATTGGGTCTAGCACTATTAGGTGGGTAAATCATTCATACCTAGTCTAAAGTATTGCTAACAAACAGGGCCATTACTTTTGCTCAATTAATTTATCTGTAGATCTGAAAGGGACATGAATAAGTCAAGTAGTCTTGCTGGAGAAGTGGTTCTCCTTCACTTTAAGGGGAACCAGTCTACTTCTTGCTGTCTGTCTCAAAATATAAAGTAAGAACTAAAGTACAGAGACAATATATTAAAAACTGATCTTGAGAGGACACATACCTCTTACTAAAAGAAAAAGAAAACCATAGCCATAAATAAACAGTAATAAACAGTAAGTAAATGCAGAAGTTCCCTTATTAAACAAAATGAAACAAAATGTTTCATTTCAGTGACTGAGAAAAAGCAATGAGAAGAAAACATTAACTCCATTCTCAGAGGAGTTCAAACACTCAGCATAAATTAAACCTGTCTAACTCTTAAGGGAACTTCTGAGCCCAACTGAGAATTGTTGTTTTAACCTTTCTCTTTCTGAGTGCTCTGCTCTTGTGTGTAGTTAAGCAATATTTGCTCTGAAGAAACTGATCTGCATTACTGCCCCTTTCAAGTGATCAAAGACTCCAGAGGGAAGAAGCTCTGTAAGAGTAAAGTCTTGTGGCTCTGGCACAGAGTGGGGTGGGGAAAAAGACATTCTGCAGTTCCATTCAAAAAAGGCAGGGATTTCAGTCTGAGAAAAGTATAAACACATTGCATTTGAAAGAAGTAACCTAAAAAAGTCAGCATCCAGGTAATTTTTTATTTATTGAAAAGCAATCTTTAATATTACTTCATATTCAGCAATATATATTAATTTCCTTATGCACTTCAAGCCTATAAAAACCTCACACATATTCTAAGCCTTTTAATGGTCACAGGAAGGGATCACAAGACTACTCACAGCTAAAGTTAGCAACAGAATATTGGAAATTGTTGATTGTATAATCACAAAATTCTCCCACACTAGGCTTTTTTTCCTTTCTTTCTTAACTATTAAACCTATTAAACTATTAAAGTATGCCATCAAATATCACAGCATTAAGTAAATTGAAAAAATTCATTTTTTTTGTTGGAAAGTATTTAAATGATGAACTGGTTATCACAACAGTCCCTGTTTTAAAAGGGTGGATTTTTTATACGCAGCCTAAGTAGTGAGTGTTTTCTTTAAAGCAGAGGTGGTTTGATTACTCATTACCTAAAAATAAAACAAATAAAAAACTCAGCTCTGTAAATTATTTAAGAAAATTCAAATGCATAAACAAGTTTCTATAGTTTCCACAGGAATAAATGAAGACATGGGAATCAAGTTCTTCCGTTCCATCTATGAGGATCTTGTGTTTTCATATGGATCATTTAGCAAATCCATACCTTGCCCTATTAACCAGCACAATGGAATAAAATTTAAATTATACATCATCCTGAAAGCATTAAAGCAATCTGACATCTAGAAAGATAAAGAAGCACAGCAGCATTTTACCAAGCCTGCAGACAGCTGAACAGATGTCACAGCAGCCAGCAGCAGAACCAATCAAGGAATCAGAGAGGAGAATATGCCAAGGGAGCAGACCCATGCCCAGATGCCAACACTAGAAGATTTCATCTCTTAACATCTGGTTGTACCAAGCATTCCCCATATGTGGGTGTATGTATTGGCTTTGGGCCTAGTATAAAGCAGAAAAAAAAAAAAAAAAAAAAGAAAAAGAAAATAACAGAAAAAGAAAAAGAACTGGAAAATCGAAAATCTTTGATACTGCCAGGGATAAGGAGAAAATCTGCCAAGTTTGTGCTGAAATTCTGTGAATATGATAATTGCATTTCTATTTGTAAATGCACAATGTGTCCTTGTGGTAGCTTTGCATATGTGTATGTTTCAGAATGTGAAACAGTTTCCAACCTGTTTAAATAAAATCTTACCTAAAATGTCTTGCTGGAATTAACTCAGTCTGTTAATAGACTCTAAGAAACCCCCAAACAAACAGAAAGCCAAGACAAAAAATGTTACCCCTATACAAAAAAAAACCCCACAACAACCAACACCATGAATCAAGTTAACCTCAGTTAAATAGGGGCTTACTGGATGTGTCACTCATTGGAATTGTGACTGACATTCCAATAAACTTGCACCTCCTCCTACCATCCACTACAAGCAACGTGAATTAATTCCTAAAGAAATTTTAGACTAAGCACAAAAGGACAAGGACCCAGATGCCATCAAATATGACATTTCTGATTATTTCTTTACTTTCTAAGTTTTTTATTTAAATATTTTATTACATAAGGATCAGAACCAAATAAAAAAAAAAACCACAAAAATACAAAAGCCATATATATCTAACTACAATTTATGCAAACTTCTGCCTCGTTACTGGAAAACCTACTAAACACCTAAAATCACAGCATTTGGGACATGTGAACTTCTGACAACACTTGGATGAAAAATCATCCAGGTCTTGAAAAACTGTCACCTTAGAGTTCTCACTCAGACCTGGTTATCATGGCAGGGTTTGAAAAAAAAAAAAAAAAATCACAAAGACATTTTGTCCTCAATTACAGGTAGTCATTGCTGGAAGGAAGCCTGAGAACAGGCCACTGGAATGGGCTTGCTGAAAAGACTGCCAGGAAAGTTTTAAAGACAGGTATTCTGAATAGGTGAGAAGCTAAAACATTTCTTATGGAACAGATGGTTTGAAGAACTTTGCTAGGCAATAGTCAGCCAAGGAGCCTATTGTAACAGGAAGCTTCCTTTTCATATAAATCCTCTCTGAGAAGAACAAAATGAGTTTTCTACCATGCAGCTTCACAACTGTTGACTGGAGATATTTTGGATGTAAATTTTGTATAAAGAAAGATAAAGCTGTCGTTGATCTTATTCTGGGCCCAAAGACATATGACAGAATTACAGAATCGCCTAGGCTGGAAGGGACCTTTAGGATCATTAACCTAACTCTGACAAAAAAATCCCAAAACCAAAAAAATCGCAACACTAATCCATATTCCCAAGTACCATGTCAACTCGTCTTTTGAATATCTCCAGGGATGGTGCCTCAACCATCAATGGACAGCCCATTCCAATGCTTGATAACCCTTTCAATGTAAAAATTTTTCCTAATATCCAACCTGATGGATATTAGGAGCAACTTGAGGCCATTTCCTCTTGTCCTATTGCTGTCACGTGGGAGACCAACTCCTGCCTCTCTACAACCTCCCCTTCAGGTAGTTGTAGAGAGCAATAAGATCTCCTCTCAGCGTCCTTTTCTCTAGACTGAACAACCCCGGCTCTCTCAGCCTCTCCTCATAAGACTTACTCTCCAGACCCCTCACCAGCTTCGTTGCCCTTCTCTGGACCCACTCCAAAACGACAGTATCTTTTTTGTGGTAAGGGGCCCAAAACTGGACACAGTAATTGAGGTGAAGCCTCACTAGTGCCAAGTACAGGATATACAAGGATCAAGTGCTGAGGCAAAAGGGACCACACTCAGTATATGACAAGAGAAATATATTGCTTGTCCAATTAATGTTTTAACCATCTAATAGTCCACATTATCTAATGAATAATAATAAAAAAATCTCAATAATAATAATAATACAATTCAATTTTTTATGCATAAACACCCTTCTTTTCTGTGGTGCAATGCTCACTCTTTTGCTGTTCCCTTGGGTCCTAAGATTGATAGATGCAGTTTTTTTCAAGAAAGGAGGGAAGGTTTGCAGTGAATGAGTCACATTATGTTGTCATGGCTAGGAGTGAAGTTCCTCACTTCACAGACCAGTGGCTACTTGAAGCTATTTTTATGTTTGTTATTTTTTTATTCTTTCTTCTCACTGGGCCTCAGCTTAAGGTGGAAAATCACACATAGAATGATTGTTACCCTGTGACAGCCAAGGAGTGTCAGAGCTTCACCACATATGGTATTCCCAGGGCTTTAGCTAGAGCAAGGCTGGCACCAGTCATTTGAGCTCTATGATTGTTGCAATGATCTACAGCCAGCTTAGGCCAAGGCAAGCTTGGGGAGATTCTTACAGTCCTGAGAGATTGAGTTGGTGCTCTTGAACATGAAGGATAGTGAGGGGCAGGGAGTTGGGGAGTGTTGGAAACTGGAAGATTTACTTCAAAGTGCTCTCCTGATTTGAACTAAAACGCTGATGCAGAGGCATTCTAAGTGGGTTAGAAGTTTGTGCTCTTTAAAAAGTGATTTTGGCACTTAGAGTTCAGGCATCTAAATGCTTAGGTCATGTCTGAAAAATACAAAAATATACCTTAGAATTCTTATCATAAGCCTCTATTTCCTTGCCTTCATGTCAGGCTACACCCCCTGTACAATTTTAGGAATGTCTTCCCAAAGGCACTACTTCGCACCAGCAGACCAAAGATATTTCCAGTTCTCAAGCTGCAAACCTGGGCTGAACTGCAAAATGCTATTGCTGATCTGAGCTTTTGTAATTTTTTAATAGCTTTTATGGCTGTAGGCAGATATCTGCTCTCAAGTGTTTCTGAGGCAGAGAAAGAGAGTCCAAAGGCCAGGAACACACACATCACCTCTTCCTCTTTTCATAATGAGATGGGAAAGAGAAGATTGAATCTGCAGTTATCTCTTGCATGTGTAGCACAAAAAGAAAAGCTATATGCCTGCCACAGTCACCCATCCCTGCAGGCACCTTTTGCAACACTATTCTAATAGTCAACATAAAGTTATGTGGTTGGCTTTAGAGAATGGGATAGCATACAGAGATGAGATTAATGTCACATTTGTGATCAGTATAAATATAAGGTACTATATTGATTATAGTGTTCATTAATGATCTTTAAAAATTATTTTAGCATGTGCCAAACATTGAAACCTGCACCAGACTGATGTTATGCTCCCTAACAAAGAAATTGGTTAAAATTAACTGAAAATCACTCTAAAGAAATGGGATATAATTGGTGTTTTCAGCAGTTCATGGTAAATGACAAATCATTTCAAGTCTGAAATTTAAGTTTCTCTCCAACTCTGCATATCAGTATTACTCTTAAGATTATATTTCTTTTATTACGTACCATTTTTATAATTGAAGAAAACATGGAATGCTATTACTTTGCCGTTTTCTTAGTTTCAATAGCATCATTTTTTATTTGGTTGATTGGTTTCTCCGCAGATACAAAAATTCCTGAGAAATATGTGATTTCTAGGATTTCTACACTTGGTGCCATCAAAATGGCAGATCATCTCAACTTTTTTCCACTTTTTGCTCCTCCTCTAAATAAAACTAATCACTTTTCAGATGAATTTCCAGTGTCTAAGTTGGAGTTTTCAAAAATATCACTATAATACATGCTTATCAGGGTGCTGGAGACACTTCAATCTACCAAAACATACGATGAATCTGAAGTTAAACTTTGTAAAGATAACAAACTTAAATAACTGAAATTCGGTATTCAGAAGAATTCTAGAATATTAAATGAAGTTAATCTATCTTAGGGCTGCCAATATTTCTACCTAGAGAGACAAATAAAGACTTAGGACTCTAATTTTAGAACCAACAGTCCTCTCACTGAACTAAGCCTGATGACCATCTTCTTTTTTTTTTCTTTTTTTTTTTTTTATTGTCTTATTTCTTCACTATATTCTGTGTGTAAGATAGCAGAAGTTACTTTTCACTTTTTATCTTACCTGCAGATTTTTCACTTAGTCCATTAAATTGAACTCTTCAGGAAAGACACATTTTTATGTATATTTAGAAAGCTGTAGGCACAATCTAAAGTCCATGTTCTACCTTGTAGGCAAATGTTCAACTTCTCTTAATTCAGTTCACAATATTTGGTACCTGGTGTTCTTTTATACTTATCTTCTGATTTTAATATCCACCACCTCTCTTTAGCCAAATGACACCAAATAACACTGTTCATGCCAGTCAAGTTTTCATGTACATCTGCTCAAAAAATTCTTTGAACTTTACATCCCTTGTAAAAGTAATTCTCTGCAGTCATCGGTGTCTGACCCTAAGGCTTCCATCAGGATATTTCTGTATTATCTAACAGTAACTGGTTTTGCTTATCTAAACAGACTACAAAGTTAAAGAATTATCTCTATGTCTTCTTAAATAATTTAAAATGTGTTTTGAGACAATTTGGAACAGAAAAAGGAATCCACTTTTATCTCTAATTGAAAAGAAGAGAAAAAAGAATATCTATTAACTTCTTTTTTGTTCCCTTAGACAATATTAATTCATAACCCATTGGACTCCCTCTTAGACATGGTAGCAACATTTTAATCATATGTAATTCTGACACCATAGACGTGTAACATAAACTTATCAAAATTTCCACTTTCTCTGATAAGTCTCTTAAGTAACAAGTTTCATTATCCACGTCAGTTCTAAGAGATAAAACTGTATTTAACTAACATACAGAAGTTGCGCTATTTAGGTTTTATTAGTTTCAATTAAACTGCTGCTCAGACTAAGAAGTAATTTTCCTTATTATCACTAGCTTTCAAAGAATTGAAAAGAGTCAAAGCATAAAATTTAATCATAAAACATCTAGGTCTCCTCTTTAGAAATAGTTATTTTTCCTTCAAGTATTTCTATTATCTTGTCTTTATGTATCAAATAATGTATCTATGCTGATGCTTTTCCCAGCACCACTTTAATAGCATTAAATCTTAAACTGAGTAAAACTGAATCTCGACAGTGATAACATAGAAAGTATCAAAGAAGATATTTAGAGGCCCTGGAAGTGTGTTAATGACTGATTGATTGTTTTCTTATTTCTGATATTTAAAAAAATTGTTTTGTAGGGTCATTTTCTGTACTGTGAATCTTACAAAATTTTAAAAGGGTCCGGGACTGAAAAAGCAAAAAAAGTTTCCTGCTATGAGACATATCAAAAAAGACTTTGAGAGGGAAATTCTACGGTAATAAAATACTACTAAATAAAATTGTTTTAATCTCAACAGAAGCAAGAGTCTCATAATGAGCCTAAGTGGCAGCTAGATGATCGAGTAGCTTGAAAAAAAATTGTTTGCATCACTGTCACTATGCAAGAACTAAAAAGAAAATTCACACATCAGAGGAAATGACTTGCAGAATACCAGCAGAAGATATTTTAAATTCATAAGTAGATGAAAAGTTATACTGTCTCTTTCAGCAGGTTTATTACCCCAGTCTTCAAAAAGGGCAAGAAGGAGGACCCAGGAAATTACAGGCTATTCAGCCTCCCCTCCATCCCTAGAAAGATCCCTACTGGGCATCATCTCAACGTATACAGAAGAAAGCAAAGCTATCAGAAGTAGTCAACACGGATTCACCAAGGGGAAGTCATGTCTGACTAACCTGATAGCCTTCTATGACAGCATGACTGGATGGATAGATGAGGGGGGGGTTGTAGATGTTGTCTACTTTGACTTCAGCAAGGCTTTTGACACTGTCTCCCACAGCATCTTCATAGGTAAGATTAGGAAGTGTGGATTAGAAGAATGGACAGTGAGTGGGATTGAAAACTGGCTGAAAGACAGAGTTCAGAGGGTCATGATTAAGGGCACAGAATCTAGTTGGAGGTCTGTAACAAGTGGTGTTCCCCAGGGGTTGGTATTGGGTCCAGTCCTCTACAAATATTAACCAATGAACTGGACGAAGGGATGGAATGTACCCTCAGCAAGTTTGCTGATGAAACAAAATGGGGAGGGGTGGTTGACACACCAGAAGTCTGTTCCACCATACAGCAAGACCTAGACAGGCTAGAGTCCTGGGTGTCTAGGGTGCTGGGTTGAGAGAAATCTAATGAAACAAGGGCAGTTGTAGGGTGCTGCACCTGGGGAGAAATAACCCCAAGCAACAATGCAGGTTGGGGGCTGACCTGCTAAAGGAGGTCTTTCATCTCCTTTGAGGAGAAAGACTGGGAATCCTGGTGGACAACAGGATGAATGTGAGCCAACAATGTGCCTTTGTGGCCAAGAAGGCCAATGGCATTGTGGAGTGCATCAGGAAGAGTGTGACTAGCAGGTCAAGAGAGATTATCCTGCCCCTCTACTCTGCCCTGGTGAGGCCCCATCTGGAGTACTGTGTCCAGTTATGGACTCCCCAGTTCACAAAGGACAGGCAAGTACTGGAGAGGGTACAACAAAGGGCCACAAAGATGATTAAGGGCCTGGAGCATCCCTCCTGTGTAGAAAGGCTGAGACACTTGGATCTTTTTAGTCTGGAGAAGAGAAGGCTGAGGGGCGATCTGACCAATGCTTATAAATACTTAAAGGGAGGGTGTCAAGAGGATGGGGCTGGTCTTTTTTTCAGTGGTTCCCAAGGATAGGACAAGAGGAAATGGGCACAAACTTGAATATAAGAATTCCCATCTAAACATGAGGAGGAACTTCTTTACTTTGAGTGTGACAGAGCATTGGAATAGGCTGCCCAGGGAGGTGGTGGAGTCTCCTTCTATGGAAACACTCAAAACTTGTGTGAGCATGTTCCTGTGCAACCTGTTCTAGGACCCGCTCTGGCAGGGGGGGTTGGACTAGATGATCTCCAGAGGTCCCTTCCAACCCCATATGATTCTGTGATTCTGTGATTTGTTAAAATTTTGTTAGAAACATCTTATTTGAAAACAATTTCTGAAGAAACACAGCAAGGACATTCTTAAATAGGAATGGGAAGTTACAAAAGGCAGCAGCCAACTTAGAACAGAATTATAGAATCATAGAATAACTTCAGTTTGAATGGACCTTTAAAGGTCTTCTGATCCCACCTTGTTGCAATAAGCAGGGATATCTTCAGCTACATAAGGTTGCTCAGAGCCCTGTCCAACCTGACCTTGAATATTTCCAGGCACATCTACCAGCTCTACTACCTCTCTAGGCAACCTCTTCCAGTGTTTCATTGCAGAAAATGTCTTTCTACTGTGTAGTCTAAATCTACCCTCTTTTCGTGTAAAGCCACTGACTCTCGTGGCAACAGGCCCTGCTAAAAAGTCTGTCCCTGTCTTTCCTGTAGGCTCCCTTTAACTATCAAAAGGCTGCAATAAGGTCTCCCCAAAGCCTTCTCTTCTCCAGGCTGAACAACCCCAGCTCTCTCAGCCTGTGCTATGAGGAAACATGCTCCATCCCTCTGATCATTTTTGTGGACGTGCTCCAGGTGCTGAAGGCTCCAGTAATGGACATAGTACACTAGTGGGGTGTCACCAGAGAAAAGCAGAGAGGCAGATAACTCCCTCATCCTGCTGGCCACACTTTGGATACGGTTGGCTTTCTGGGCCACAAGCTGACTCATGTTCAGTTTTTCATACAGCAATACCCCGTCTCTGAAAAGCTGCTCTCAACGCACTTATTGCCCAGCCTTTATGCATTTTGGGGATTGGATATATTATCATACATTATCCTCAATGGATGCATATCATTATCTAAACTTGACTGTCTGGCAATTATTATGAGATTTGCTTTTAAGTATTGCAATCTGTGAACATTTCCATTATCTTTTTTTAAACTGTATTGCAGATAGTAGATAAGTAGGTATCTGTGTCTGATTAAGAATGTGCATTATGTAAAACTGTGTCTAAAAGAAGAGTGGGAATGGGAGTTTTTTAAATTTCCTCAGCAAATTTGCCAGAGCATATTCAGTTCTCAGATTCTTTTGTACATGAAGTTAATCACTTCTTCTCCATTGCTATTCTTTTGGAATTTTAGGGTACTGTTGTAACAATGTCTGATTAAAATACATTTATTAGTAAAACACCTGCTAAGGTGTTATTTTGGGGTTGGGGCTTTTTTCCCATAAAGAATTACAGTGTATCCACATCAATCTGGAATGTTCTTTGTTCCAAGCACGTACAAGTACTCTGGAAAATATTTGTGAGAAGGAAACCTTGTGTATAATGTAGTGTTAATATTTTAAATTAATCTATTTGTAAAAACTGACAAATATTTGGGGGCGGGGAAAGATATACCATTAATCTGTTTAGGTATTTGTAATATAAAACATGTAAAAATATAAAAATTATCTATGTTTATAAAAAACATAAAAATATGGCATTTACTTTTTGTTGTTTCTATCAGAACTTGTTTAAGTTGTGCTGCTTTCTAGCCAGACAATGCAAAAGAAGCTTTGATGAAACAAGCAACAGAAATGTTGCCTTTTTTTTACCATCCTCACTGCCTGTCAGTGTCTGTAGTACTACACAGGCACTCAATCATATAAATGGAGATATTTTTGGAGGGGGGAAATTTCTAAGTCTGTTACCAGATATCTCAGCTGATATTTTGAATTAATCTCTGCTTATATCTATGCAAAATAGTGATATAGATAAGCAAAATAAATTTTGACATTTTTTCTTTCAAAGCACATCATTATTTTATCACTACCCATCTCTTTGGAGCATATATATTTCAAAATCATTCTCTGAAATTCAGATTCATAGCCAAAATAAGTAAGCATCATTCTCCTAGGGTTTTTATTTTTGTGTTTGTCTATGAGGAAACAAACAGATACATAATTATGTGACCATTTTTCCTGAAGCGTGTATGACAGTTTGGAAGCTAATATAAAATATAGTGTCTTAAATGTTGCATGTGATCTAATCATAGAATCATAAAACAGTTTGGTTTGGAAGGGACCATTGAAGATCATCTAGATCAGCCCTGCTTCCACAGGCAGGGAAACCTTCCACTAGTCCAGGTTGCTCAAAGCCCCATTCAACCTGGCCTTGAACACTTCCAGTGATCAGGCATCTGCAACTTCTTTGGGCAACAGGTTCTAGTGTCTTACCACCTGTCTAGTAAAGTATGTCTTCCTTATGTCCAATCTAAACCTAATGTTTTTCAGTTTAAAGCCATTGCCCTCCTTCCTGTAATCACAGGCCCTAGTAAAAAGTCTCTCTTCATCTTTCATATAAGCCATCTTTATATACTGATGATTCTGACATTCCCTCAATATCTTTGAATCTCAGAACTCCTGGGAGGGGTTACCTGGGAGGGGTCTGGCATGGCTTCTTAGCAACACCCTTAATGCTGAATCTGTATTATTATCTGTATTAAAAGTAAAAATTGGTTTCTATTGAATTTAAATATTGCCACATATTTGTTGTTTACAGGCAGGAGATTTTTGAGATCTTTACACGTATTCCTTCCCTAATACACACTTTTCAAAGGAACCTAAAGTTAAGTGGTCAGAATGCCTACCCTAGGATCCAAAGAAATGGAATTAAATGTGCTCCGCAGAGAATGAAGTTTGGTCTGATCTCCAATTTCCCATAATTCAGCATGTCCATGCACAGTCAATGAGAAAAAAAATGCTGAATTTCTGTGTCATCCTATCTTACAGGAAAGAATGGAACCCAAATATATGATTTCAATATGAGAGTAGTGAATTGAATTCAGCACATGGGAGATATTAAACCGAACTGATTCTCAAGTCTCTGAAACTTCTTTGATGACCAGAAATCATTGGGTGCAAAAAGTAAATTTCACAAGTTGATGTCTGAATTCCACATAAGAAATTTTTCTTAAATTCTGTTCTTCCACAGAAGATGTGATAAAAACAGATACAAGAGAGTGTGAGGAATTAATTTTAATAGTTTAAAATTTTACTTTTGTTACACTTATGTCCTGAAATCATCAGCCAACTTTGGAATTACCATGCATTGCCAAGTAGAGAACTGATGGAGGAGAGGAAAAGATGTAATGAGTTAATTTGAGTACAGGAGTCTGGTCCAAACACACACACTCACACACACATCCCATGCACACCTGCAAAGAATTTGGAATCTACTCCTCAAATCCTTAACACCTTTTGCAATTCTACTGTCATTCATAGGACCATAGAATGGTTTGGGTTGGAAGGCACCTTAAAGATCATCGAGTTCCAACCCCCCTGCCATGGGTAGGGATGCCTACCACTAGAGCAGGTTGCTCAAAGCCCTATCCAGCCTGGCCTTGAACACCTCCAGGGATGGGGCATCCACGACTTCCCTGGGCAACCTGTTCCACTGCCTCACCATCCTCACAGAAAAGAATTTCTTTCTAGTATCTAATCTGAATTTCCCTTCTTCCAATTTAAAAATGTTGCCCCTTGTCTTGTCACTATACTTGCTGACAAAGAGTCCCTCTCCGGCTCTCCTATAGGCTCCCTTCAGATATCGAAAGGCCATTATAAGGTCTCCCTGGAGCCTTCTCTTCTCCAGGCTGAACAATCTCAGCTATCTCAGCCTGTCTTCATAGAAGAGGTGCTCCATCCTTCTGATCATCTTCATGGCCCTTCACTGGACCCATTCAGACAGGTCCATGTCTTTCCTGTGTTGAGGACTCCAAAGCTGGACACAGTACTCCAGGTGGGGTCTTATGAGCGCAGAGTAGAGGGGCAGAATCACCTCTTGAGACCTGCTGACCACACTTTTATTGATGCAGCACAGGATGTGGTTCACTTTCTAGGCTGCCAGTGCACATTGTCAGCTCATGTTAAGCTTCTCATCCACCAACACCCCCAAGTCCTTCTCCTCAGGGCTACTTTCTAGCCATTATCTGCCCAACCTGTATTTGTGCCTGGGATTGCCATGTCCCAGGTGCAGGACCCTGCACTTGGCTTGGTTAAACTTCATGCAGTTTGCATGGGCCCACCTCTTCAGCCTGTCCAGGTCCCTCTGGATGGCATCCCTTCCCTCCAGTGTGTTGACTGCACCACCAAGTTTGGTGTCATTGGCAAACTTTTTAAGGATGCACTCTATCTCACTGTCAATGTCTCTAACAAAGATGTTAAATAGCACCGGTACCAGTACCAACCCCTAAGGAATACCACTCATTATTGGCTGCCAATTGGACATTGAGCCATTCACCACAATCCTCTGAGTGCTGCCATCCAGCCAGTTCCTGATCCATCGAGTGGTCCATCCATCATTTTTTATTCACTAATAATGGTCATAAATTTAATGTAGATAGATGTCTGCAATTAGATGCCCAAATTCCAACTCTTGAAATAGGATTTTCCCCACATAACTTGTAGTGTCTACATCAAAGTGAAATTAATTATGCCATAGGCAATCCAGATTGTTAGCTTAGATACTTCTCCTCTCATCATTTATATTATGATTGCACCAACTATAAATCTATTGAGATAGAGATAGTCATTCCATATACGCTTGTAGAACAGTAAACACATATAGGTCCTGAAGTTTCAAATGTAATCATAGCATAAATGACACAAAGAATGTTTTTCTAGGAATTATTTTTAATATATATATATATATTTATTTTATATATATATTTAATATATATAGTTTTGAAGCAATTCCTTTTTTATGTAGATATATGGGAGGAAGGGTGACAGAGCAGGTTTGAGGAGCATTTGACAGTCATATTAACTTCCAGTTCCATAATAAATAACTCCAAGTTAATTGTTGTCAACTATTTTATTAAAAGATGAGAAGATATATATCATATTTAAAAAGATTTTGACTTAGATTTTGTTTTAAATAAATATTGTATCAATAATCATATTAATGGAAACATTTGGAAGTTAACTGAAACCATATTCATGCAGGTCTAAGTAGTAATCAATTATTTAAATTCACCACTTCAAAGATAAAGTTAGACTGTGAAGATGGAACATCATGCATTCTTTCAAGCTTGCTATTAAGAATTCTAAACATAAAATCACATGTACACTTGTTAGAAGGAAATTAAAATATTTTCAGAATTGAGTGTGACAAATTAGAAAATTATATAAGGTGCTTAGTAATGTGATATTTAATTACATTTTCAACCCACAAGATACTTAGTTTCATATTCGGTAAAATAAAAAATAAAAAAATAGCGTCCATCAATGCTTTAGGTCCTGATATTTAGGTACTGAGTTTTATATAGACTTCAAGAACCCTTTTAATAGTGAATGGAATGCTATAGGCACATCTAGAAGGTGTTTAATTTTACTGATTTTAGGATTATTGGCTTGCCCTCTGTCATAGTTGAAGAAAACCCTTGAATTTGAAGGCTGCAATTATTTGGGGTTAGGGCATGTGAATGTCCAGAGCTAAGCTTTTGAACTCTCAGGCAAAAGACTTCTGCTTGCTAGCTGCAGTAGATACAGGTTAGTTGTAAATTTTGCACCAATTGGACAAAACAATAATAGAATGTCTCTTAATTTAGTAAAGAAAGAGACATGGGAGAGTAGCACCCACTGATACACTGATTATGTATTGGGGAAACCAGGGACCACAATCCAGAAAGAAGAGCTGGTGCCAAAAAACTGGGGTTCCTGTAAAGAAATTAACTTGAAGAAAAGAGGGGGGCCTGGAAAGAAAATGACAATTCTGGCTTGAGGAAATAGCTTTCTGTTGGGAAATGTAATGCTGTGGGTTAGTGAGTGAGCAAGCATATAAGGAAATGAAGTGGTTTAAATGCTTCAGTTTCATCGGTTGTTATACAGATCCACCATCTAGATCCACTATACAGATATGCATTATCCAGAAGAATTACTATATAGGAGGGGACTCTTTACCAGGGAGTATAGTGATAGAACAAAGGGTAATGCTTTTAAATTGAAAGAAGGCAGATTTAGACATTAGGAAGAAATTCTTTACCATGAGGTTGGTAAGGCACTGGAACAGGTTGCCCAGAGAAGCTGTGGATGCCCCATCCTTGGAAGTGTTCAAGGCCAACTTGGATGGGGCTTTGAGCAACCTGCTCTAGTGGAAGGTTTCTCTGCCTATGGCAGTGGTTTGGAACCAGATGATTTTAAAGTGCCTTTCAACCCAAACCATTCTATGATTCTACATTTTTTTCTTGCTTTGATTTAAAAAGTTATAGTTTTGTTCACCTATAGATGACTAGCATAATTACTTTACTTCTTGGTTGTAAGAATACATTTTGTCTTTTCTAAATAAATCAAGTATTTATTGCTGTCACAAGCAAGATAAATGACTGCATGACCTAATGATGTGATTTATTAAGCTTGCTTTTATTTTTCTAAGGTAATATCATTAGTATTCACATAGCATAATACTTAAACTGAAACCAAACAAATACATTTTTGACTGGAACCAATTACATTGTAAATCAGAATTCCACAAGATGTCTACCTAAAACTGATCTTAGTACTTTAAAGATTTTAATGTGACTGACACAGTTATTGTAATAATAAATTCCTGCAAGCTGCTAATTTATGTCTTTGCGACATGCTTTGTAATTTATCTGTGCTGCTGTTAGAGAAGATAAAGTAAGATTGATCTGCCTTTTTTATGTAAAGAACTTCACAGTCCTCATACATTTTGAAAGCATGCAGAGTAATTCCCCTTGTTCCTTTAATATTCCAGTTATTTCTGAATTTGTCAGACTGACAGCCTGAAATATTAATGAAATGAACATTAGGGGAAAAAAAAGATCCCTGCTTTTTTGAGAAATAAGTTACTTTGGAAATTATAATGAAAAATGTGGGGTGAAAAAAGAAGGTAGCTTTTTTGAAGTGTATTCAGACAAGAGGACACACTTGCACTGGCTATCTTCCATGGACACCAGTCATTTTTGTTCAGATAAGAGAGTTTTGCCACATATGTATGTAGACAGTAAGAGCACAAGGCAGAGTACTCCAAGAAAAAAAGGTATATATTTTTCTGTACAAAATGTACTGTAAATGGTACATGTCCCCAACAATATATCAGTAATGATCAGCCTAAGTAGTTACAATGTTGAGATTATATGAGGGAATTAATTTAACCAAATTTGATGAAATGGCACAAAATTCTGCCAAAGGAAATGTTTTCTAAAAGCAAGAAAAAATAGCTACACAACATTCAGTCAGCATTAAATTTGGAAATAATTTGAAAATTCTATAATTATACATCATGATTATTCTGAACAGAAAGAAGCTATGATATTCTTAATAAGAGATTTGTGATGTATCAATTATCTTCTAGTTAGGCTGTGGCCAGGACGGAGTTGACTTTCCTGATAGCACCGCATGCTGTGCTTTGCACTTGTGGCACAGTGTTGGTAACACACCAATGTTTTCACTGCTGTTTGGCTTTGCTCACAAAGCATCAAGGCTTTCTATTCAATTTCCCACCAAAGGCTTCTAAGCTGGGGGTGGGCAAGAAGCTGTGAGGAGATACAGCTTGTACTGCTGACCCGTACTGACAAAAGAGATATTTCATACCATATGATGTCACACTCAGCAATTACAGCTACAAGAAAAGAGGAGGATGGGAATTCATAATTATGACATTTGTCTTCCAAAGTAACCATTGTGTGCACTGAGGCCTGCTTCCCAGGAAGTGTCTGTACATTGCCTGCTAATGGGAAGTAGGGAATAAATCTTCTTTGTTTTTTGCTTTTTTTTGGTTTTGCCTTTTTTTTCCCCTTTTTTAATTTTTTTTTTCCTTATTGAACTGCCTTTTTATCATCCCATGAGTTTGGGGTTATTTTCATCTTATTTCCTCCCCTAAATTACTGAGGAGGGGAAGTGAGAGAACATCTTGGTGGGCACTTGTTGGCCAGCCAAGGTTAACCCACCACAAAGAACAATTCCTTAGTTCTTAGAGTATGAGAAGAGCCGGAGAATGTATCTCAATTTAATTATAGGATTTATAAACCAGAATATGAAACCAAGTACCCCTACATCATGTTACATGTATTTCCAGTAGTGAAATGTCTTATTAGAATCTTTTAGGTTTTTCCTAATACGTTATGCCTTTCCAGTGACTATTTTTACCATTAGCTGAGGGAAAAACTAAGGAAAGAAGTTTTTCATATCCATGAATTCTAAAAATCAACAAAAAGTACTTCTACAATAACAAGTTATTTGGAGTATCGGATAGGGATCAGCAGATCAAGTGGCTAGGGCTAATGTCCTGGCATTGATACTCCCTGAATTTTATTTCTGATGAGATTTTACTGTGTTTCCAGAACTAAATGGCAATGTATTTTGGAATTGACATGGTTCAGATTCTGATGCTGCCATCAGTAGCTGGTGTGCCTTCTCTGCATGCCTGGAGTAGAAATTCAAGTTTAATTTCCTCCAAACAAATCGAGGCTCCAAAAAATTTCTGCAAACGGATTCAGTATGCAAGAAGCAGGGCTAGTCAGAGTTTCAGTAGAAACCAGAATATCACTTTAAGCCAAAATCCTAACACACATGGCCAAAGGGATTCAATTATATTGTTAGTGTTTATTGCTATATCTAACTCTAGAAACCCTCTTCGAGAGTAAGATCGGTAAGGTAATTGCTAAGCAGAATATATAGGGTGAGTTATGGGCCAGAGAATGGGATCCATAAAGCTAAGACATAAAGAGGATAAAACCTAAAAATAGTCAGTGGAAGACAATAAGGGAGATATGAGCTTGAAGTCTTTCTTTTTTTCCGAGATTTAATACTTAAAAAGGGATTCATTTTCCTGACCTGAAACTTGTCTCTATTGTATGTGTCAAAGGAATGATGAGTCATGGTAGTTCAAATTCTCAGTGTTTATATGATTATATTGTTTGTAATTAACTTTGCTGTGCTTCTGAAGGTCGAACAAAATCATTTGGAGGAGATTTGAATGGAACTACAAATGGTCATGACAGTACTTCCTTGAGCTTGAAGCACTCTAGAGAGGATGGGTGAGAACAGAGCTCATCTTCCCACTCTCAGGGCCTCACACAGAAGAGCATAAGATGATTTTTCTAAGTAGGGGAGCAGAGTGCTCTGTTCAGCCTCCTGTTTTATTATCACAGTGTTTTAAAGTTATATCCACTTTAAGAGGTTATCCTGCATGTGATCATCCTTCACATTTTGCACGTTTTTTTTCATGAAATCCTTTTCATTTTACCCTATTGTCATGGGTTAACTAGCCTCTTCTTCACTACCCCCAGTGGGCTGGGGGAGAGAATCAGAAGCGTAAAAGTGAGAAAACTGTGCGTTGACATAAAGACAGTCTAATAGGCAAAGCAAAAGCTGCATATGCAAACAAAGCAACATAAGGAATTCATTCCCTATTGCCTATAAGCAGGCAGGTGTTCAGCCATCTCCAGAAAAGCAGAGCTCCATCATACAAATTGGTGACTTGGGAAGATAAACACAGTAATGCCAAATGTTTGTCCCTTCCTCCTTCATCTCCTAGCTTTTATTTCTAACCATGATGTCATATGGTATGGGATATCCCTTTGGTCAGTTTTTGGTCAACTGTCCCAGCTGTGTGCCCTCACAATGTCTTGTGCATCTTCAGCCTACTATCGTAGGGTGGTGTGGTGGGCTCAGGAGCAGAGAAGTCCTTGACTCTGTTTAAGCACTACTCAGCAATAAGAAAAACAATTTTATCAAGACTGTTTTCAGCACAAATCCAAAAGATAAAAACATACAATCTACTATGAAGAAAATTATCTCTATCCCAGACAGAACCAATACAACAGTGAATTGTTATTTCTGAAAAGCTGTGATGATAGTATTGATCAAACAGCCAACAGAAGTCACTGTTACAGGACAGCTGGTCTTCTTACAGTCAGGTGTGATTTCTGATAATAAATTTCTCTTCTATTAAATGATGTGAAATACAGCTATGTAAAATACAGCTGTGTAAAATATGGTTATTTGGTCATGAGAGTGCCATAGCATATTTATTAGTGTAAATTCAAAAGGGAATTTTCATGAAAACTTTTAGACATAATTGATGATTAAAAACAACCAAAAAGTATATAAAAATAAAATTTGAAGACTCAGTGATTTCCTGTTAATTTTATAGACTACTTACATAAATAAGGCTGAACTATTCTGCAATTGGATTGCCTATTCCCAGTCCCTGTTCCCTCTCTACCAAGCTTTATTCTTGTCTTGACATATTGAAAGTCACTAGAATGAGTTATTACTCATTGAAGTGACAGTATATCTTAAACTCTACTTTTCAGTAATACCATACATGAAACAGAGAAATCTAATGGGGAAAAAAAAAAACCAAAACCATATATGCCAGTTTGGCAGAAATAAATTTTACATGTAAAAAAAGTCCTAAGCTTCCTAACCTTTTGACAAGACTTCTTTTTTGGAGGCTGAAGACTAGTTTAATCTGAAACTGTTTTTTAGTAAACCTCATTAAAAATGGGAAACTAAAGGCTATTCTGCTTTTAAAGCACTTAAGAAGACATAATAAATATTTTAGAATTTTTCCAAACCTTTAAATGCAAATAAAAATAATGCTAGATAAAGAAAACAGATTTTCAATATCAGAGACTTACAACATCAGAAATGAGAAACGTGATTTTTATATATGGTCGATAAAAGCCTGCATAACAAAGAAAAACCTCCTAAGTAAAACCTCCCAAAGGAAAAAAGATATTTTTTTTTTTTTCCTGAGGAACACAACAAACTAGGTCTTATAATGAATATATATTTTTAAGCCAAATTGTACTGAGTGGAAACAGAGACTGTCAGATTCAGAGAAGTCTTTAAAACTGCAGGCAACACAAACATGATGGGTATGAGGTCACAGTCCCAGTTGTTATATGACAAGAATTTAAAAACAAAATAATATCCTGAATGCTACTGAATGCTGCTTTTTCTTTTTTATTCCCATTTGTTTTACTTTATTTTCAATTTTGTTGACTAACTGAGCTCATAAAATTTAAATAATAGAGCATGATTCAATTCCATATTAGAGAAACAGTGAAACTAAGAATTACTTAAGTACCATAGGTAAATAATACATTAAGTATACCAGTGAGCATGAATATTCATTCTATCATATGCATACTGCTTTTGCTTCAGCAGATTATTTAAGAATGCCAGTCTAAAATGTTTATTACTCTCAAGTGAAGTGTTTGCAATATTTTCTTCCAAGACAGAAATGTTTCCAATGCCTTCCCATAAATTAAAGCAGGGGGGGATAATTTAGCCAGTTGAAAGAACATAATGATATATAGGATTCACAGTATTTTTTCCCAGTTTATTATTATATTTATCTTAAATTCAGAAGTAAATTTACTGATATTCAAAGAAACTACACAGAGAGCATTAAAGCATTGTCCTACACATAATGCACTTTGCTTGAATGTAAAATACAAATGTCTCCTTAGAAATCTGTAGTCTTCTGCTTTTGACTACAGAGCCCACCTCACCACCAAAATACTGTAACCCTTTCTTTATGGAATGAAAATTTGAAACGTCAATCAGTAGTTGTTTTTCATGCACTATATCACTTTGTAACTTATCCAAACCTTTAAATCTAAACTGTGTATTTATGATTAAATTTTCTGAAACCACTGACGGCCATAGGAATTATTTTCTCATTTTTATCTAATCACATGAGTAATTGCAGTTTAGTAGTTTTGAATAGTTTGTTTTGAAACTGCACTTTTAATAGAATATATTATTTGTCAGGAAGAAAAAGCAACAGAGTCCTAATCACAGTCACACAAACAAGGCCGTTCAATTAGTGTTTAATTATTTAGTGATGTTTAATGTGACTACAAACCTAAACCAAAAAAGCAAAGATATCAAGGAACCTTTGGGGAGCCTGAATTGATCTAATCTAGCCCAATTTCATTTGGAAGGCAAGGTATAACTAGAAATACTCTGCCCTTGAAAACTAGCTAGGGTTTCCTCCCATCCGAATTTGATCTACTTTGGAGTATGCAGCATGGCACATTTTAGTATGTTTGGGTTGGTCACCTCAGGTAATGTCTGTGTCATTTCATCTTTCTTTCAAGTCTGGAGAAAATTATATTTTCAATTCAGGAAGACTGAGCTTGAGAGCATTAAAGACTTCTGGCTTCAGAGTTGATCTTCCACAATGTATTTATCAAAAAAAAAAAAAAAAGAAAAGAAAATCACCTTAGTGTCAAAAACCAGAGGTTTTGACTCTGATCATACAAAGCATTCATACTGCAAATATTCTTTTCAGAGAAGACTCTGCTCTTTCAGTCTTACATTGTAAGGGCAAAAAACCAGAACCAAATAACAACAACAAAAAAAACCCCAACTGATGACACATTTCTTCCAGTAATTGCCTTGTTTGTAATCTCATCTTCTACCTGTGTGAGTCTTTGGCAAAATCCCACCAACCTTTCCTATAAAAGGTCAAAGCTGAAAGTCCTCTCCACCATGTGCCTTTGATAAAGAAAGAACAGAGAATTCATATTAAAATTCCTATACATAAAATGAACAAGTAAGAAGATGTGCTCATTTTTTCCTTAATCCTCAAGTTCCACTGACTTCTCTATGAATTTTTTGTCCTTTACACATTTTCTACTTAATTATACCTTTGGACATTGTACACAAGAGAAATGTGTAATAGGTGATAAAGCATGGGGATTTTTGCTTTAAAAATGTTTCCAGAATTACATTTTTATTGGTTTTGTAAAGATTTGCTGATAATCTATAGATATTTATTTTAGAAACTTTCCTTTCTGTACTTTAATTGTCAATACTGCCGTCATTCTACTACCAAACTTAATAGTTAAGTGCCCAAGTGCCCTTTCATCTAGTAATTTGACATAAATCTTCAAATAGAATAAAAGAGATAGATATGAAAAAAAGATATAAAAACAATTTTGCAGTCAAAGACTTTTAGCAAAAAATAAATAAATCAGTGTTAATTCAAATAGGATTAGTGCTGAAGCATTAAAACAATCTGTGTTATAAAAATCTACTGAATTTCACCTAATTTCACTGAATTCTTAGAGTTGGAAGGGACCGTAGAGATCATCTAGTTCAACTCCCCCGCTGAAGCAGGATACGAAAACTGAAGATAAATTTAAGAATACATTTTTCAAGAAAATTTAGAGATAAATTACTACTTCTCCCACATAAACCTAAGCTAAAAACTTAAACAAAGTCATTAAAAGGACAACTTATTTTGTTTTAGTCACTTGCCCCTGAAGGGTTGAGTGTCACAAATGTTTTCAGAAGAAATTCAGTGAGATTTGGGACAGGTCAGTGAACCTGAATAGTAATTTCCTCTCTAACATTATTTTTGCAACACCAAAACAGTTCTTGCAAAATGAAAGGTGAAAGGTAATGTTAAAGAAGAGAGATGTGAAAATTACACCCTCAACTGAGTTAATATGTAGAGTGATCATAGAATCATAGAATCATTTAGGTTGGAAAAGACCCTTGGGATCATCAAGTCCAACCATCAACCTTACTCTACAAACTTCTCCCCTACACAAGATCCCCCAACACCGCAT
>BJBW01001748.1:0-61641 GCA_004320125.1 Scolopax mira | reverse complement strand
TCAATACTTGGTCCAGTCCTGTTCAACATATTCATCAGTGACCTGGATGAGGGGACAGTGTATCCTCAGCAAGGGAAAAGTGTGGCTAGGAGGCTGAGGGAGGTCATTCTCTCCTTCTACTCTGCACTGGTGAAGCCACAACTGGAATACTGCATCCAGTTCTGGGATCCCCAGTTCAAGACGGACAGGGAATTACTGGAAAGAGTACAGTGAAGGGCAACAAAGATGATTCAAGGATTGGAGCATCTCCCTTACGAGGAAAGGCTGAGAGAGCTGGGACTCTTTAGCCTTTTCATATCTTTGCTACAGCTCTGATCCTTAGAAAGTTCAATAATTACAACATGAGGCTGGTTCCTTGTTAAACTGCCTGGAGAGCTACCAAGGAATTTTATAGGATTCTCTCTTATTCTGGCAATGTGCTGAAACTTAACTCACCTACGCTATTGCCTGTGGTTCTGGAGCTTTAGTTGACGTGAGGAACTACTCACTGCTCTGAACCTCCTCCTCTCTTCCTTTGTGGGATTCTCCAGTTGAAGCTGGAGGAGAAATCACATAATTTCATGATGAGACACCAATGTTACAGACAAGAATGTCCTCCCTTAGGGGTGAGCACACTTTTTTTTTTTATATATATGTAAAAAACCACATTTGACATCACCTATGGGGATGAAGTGTGATTTTATTATAATACCTTTTGCCTGAAGGTCAGCAGCCATGACTGCTTCAGTGTAATGTGGTCATCTCTCCAAATGAGGTTACACACATACAACTATATACTGCAACCTATAGATACTTCTCTGAAGTATATCACTTCAAGTTAGTAGAGAATTCAAATTATTTCCTGTGTCAGTCCCATCAACTGACAATAAGCCCATCAAAGCCTGTCTTGCTCCTGTGCCCTTTCAAAACATGTCTGTCTTTATCAGTTTTTTAAAACTTTCACATCTTTAATCCCGATAAGGTCACAGATACAGTCAGAACCTATCGGAGAGGGGGAAAAAAAAGCTTTATTGTTTAAGTTAATGGAAATCAGACTGTAAATCTTTTGATATTTATTCTTTTGATTACTACCACAGACTTGAATTGTAGTAATGTGAATGTTGAGTCTGGGGTTACAGAAAAGACAAACAGAAAATGCTTTTAGATTTAATGAGGAGGAGAGACTTTTGGGATTATTTTTTTCCAGAGGTACTGAGGCTCAAGATTTTCCAGTGATGGTGGGCCCTCTCCTTTGCCTTAGT
Organism: Scolopax mira; assembly: GCA_004320125.1. NCBI lineage: Eukaryota > Metazoa > Chordata > Aves > Charadriiformes > Scolopacidae > Scolopax > Scolopax mira. The sequence goes on along the minus strand of BJBW01001748.1, from coordinate 60,400 downwards.
GACACAGCTTTATCTTAAGCTGAAAAGCTTCCTCTTTCCTTCCAAGTAGGATATTTAAAAAAAATTATTAATTAGAGACTAAAAATGCAAATACTACATTTATATCGCCGTGAATAAAGCTTGTTGAAGCCAGAAATCATCATCTTTATAACTGTAGGAAACACACTGCTTACTCTGCAAACATACTAAGAAAATATTTCATATTTTAAACGAGTAAAGCGCTTTCAGTGATTTGGCACAAATTGGACTGTCAGCAGTTTGAATTACACAGATGACAAAGACATTCCTGTTAATTTCTCAGAAAGGACACAGAGGTTTCATGTTTTATGAACCAGAATTTTAGTGTAAAAAGAAAAGGGAGAATTTACAAGTACCTAGGCACATAGTACATGACACAACCCACTAAAGCTTTGAACATTTCTCTCCCCCTTGACTGTGAACCAGGAACAATTATTTAAATAAATAAATCAATACATACATAAGTAAAAGAAGATGCTAATAAACCTAGCTTTCCTTATACTGGGGAGAAGACCCAACCTTGAGGAGTTCCTCCGAGAGAAACCAAACCAGCCTGCTTGTATTTGAGAAGAAACAGCCACCAAAGCATTTTTTTAAAATTATTTTTTTTTAAGTGTACAAATTCAAAGTCAGGAAACAACTGTATCTCAAAGAAGGAACTGCCTTAATGTTAAGTTATGTTCTTTCCAGGCCTCTCAAGGCCCAAGTGCCAGCTCCTCTGCTTGGCTCCTTGCTTTCTCCAGAACTTCCACCCCCTACACAGCTGTAAGCACCAGGCAACTGAGGAACATGTGTTTTCAGTATCTGCCCTTCTGCTAAGCTCTCAACATCTTTCGCCAAGGCAGGTAAAACAACTAAAGATTTAAACTTGGAGAAGAATTCTGGGAAGCTTTCAGCACGCAGGTCAATCAGGAAGACAGCAGCTTTGGTGCTTCTTGACATTGCTCCCTGCCCCAAGGCAGGGTGGCAGCCAGAAACGGCCCTCACCAAGTGCCACACGCTACTTCTTCGAGAAACGTCACATCACAGAGAAAGCAAAACTCAGATCATGTTGAGGTCCTGTTCACACTCACATCCTTGGAGCTTGAAAAATTACTTGAGCAAGAAATCAAAGTTGAGCGTGATCTTATAATTTTCTTTCCCTATTTGCTTTTTGTGACCATCTGCAGGAAATTGTTCTGCTCAGAGTTTCCAGGACTGCCACCCCACCAGCACTGGTTTCCCTGCATAAACCCACACTTCATGAGGGCAGCAACAGACCCTGGGCAGCTTTTCCCAGCTATGACAAACAAGAGGGCTACCGTGTGTCTCCCTGCCGGTAGCCAGCTCTCACACCCTTCTGCCAACAACAGAGGAAACAACTGATGGTGTCCTTGAAGGATTTTTGGAAGGACTCAGCTACCTCCAGAGATTTTCTCCTTTCATCTCACAAAAAAGAAAACAAACAAACAACAAAAAAAAGGACAATGGAGGTAGAAAAACATTTGATTAAACAGTTAGTTTAAGTGCTGTGATGCCTCACTAGTACCAGTGATTTAACTGCATCCTTCCCTACTCAAATTATGCACTTGAAAATGTGCCATTACTGCTGTATCAGTAGCTTTACTTCATAAAGACAAATAGTTCTTGGTTTAGAAAATAAGAATACTTCCCAGATATATGTATTTGGAAACACCAAAATACTCATATCCTGAAAATACAACAAAATACAATTAAGCCCTTTTAAATAAATTCATCATTTCCACACCCACTGACAGCACACAGCAGCCACTGGGTGAAATCCTTTGAGCAAGGCTATGTGCAAAATTGGAAGGGGTGACAGAAGGAATCACCTTCTCACCAAGAGACTATGAATTAAACCTGTATTCCTAAACCCCACTAGTTTTTCAAAACTGATACAATCAACCTGTTCTGCCCCTTCTCCTTGGGCATTTACTCACTCCCCTTGCCCACCAATACTGGTATGTCTTGTCACCATCACAGCCCTCTCCCCCTCAAGCTCTTCACCACACTAGTGTCTCACTCAAATCCTTTCCGGTATTTTGTCTGGGAGAACCGGGCTGAGGAGAAGGTCAATTTCTGTAAAGGTAATATTTAAGACATCATTATACCTTATTAAGGGATAAGGCATTATCCCTTAATCATTTCAGCCCCGTCTCTACCCATCACAAACTTGGCTTGTGTTGCACGTTTTCCATCACAGACCAACATCAAGAAGAACTCTGAAGGGGACAGGACCTCTCTGCTGGTGAAGGATAGAGCCTGAGGGACACCCCTGTGGGGGTGCAGTCCCGTGCTGCCCACCAGCCCTGCAGCCAGCTGGGGCCCTGCCAGGGCAGAGTCGCTCGCCAGCCCCGACACAGTCAGTGGGCACTAATCCCCACCTCATCTCTGTACATCTGCGAGATGCCTGCTGTGCTTGTGGGGGTGTCCAAAGAGATGGCTAATTAGTGCTACAGACACTAACACCAACCTAAGTTCTGAAACACATGCCCCATTACATGCTGGTTTCAAGCATCCATGCCATGGCTCATGTGCCGAGGCTTTCAGGTTTCAATGTGTCAAAAAGCCACTAGAGGAAAGATTTATTTCTGAATTAAGAAATTGGAAATTGCACACTTACCCAAGCCCCTGGGGACAGCACGTCCCACGCTGCAGCCACAGTTGCACCCTTGGGAGACACACACAAACTCTGTGGCTTTGCTCTAACCCTAAACAACGGGTAACTCAAACTGCAAAGCTCCCAAAACATCATTAGCATTTCTTGGTATAACCCACAGACTCTTGTTTCACATATGATGATCTAACACCCTCTTAAACGTCAATAACTTTGGATTTAAACACTTCCAATTTCAGTTTCATTGAGAGTCCTCACAGTCCTCAGCGCAAGAGGAAGCAAAAAGCAGCCACCCCACTTACTCTGCATCCGACTTGGTCCTACACACAACATGTATCACGTAAGGCACAACAGGAGTCTAATGAACTGAAAAGTGAGCATTTACAAAAATGGAAATGAAAATATTTTACTCCCTTTCCTAACATTAACAGACAAAAATGGAAAAGTGAGTATTCAAACGGGAGTTGACTTTTCTATACTAATAGAAGTCAGCAAAAATGGAAATAAGGTAAGTGCCTACCACCACTCATGCCTTTTCTCTTCCATCCCACACACCTCCTTTTGGGACTGCAAACTCTCCTGGTTTTGCACCTATTCACACAGCCTCTCACAGGACAAAGTCACAGATACTCAAACCACCGAAATTTTGCTGCATTATGGTCACTCTGTAAGCACTTTAAAGACAATTAACATTGTACATGTTGAAATTAGTCCACAACCACAACCTTCAACCTTTTGTTCAATAAAAATTGTCATAATTTACACTTAGTTCAGTAATTACAAAAACCTGTATGTTCCTCATACTCCCAAAATGACTGCACACAATTATTGATAGAAAAAATATGACTAACAAAGCAAATTTATTTTCTGAAAATTGCATGAATTTTTCACTATTTCTCATACTGAAATATATTTTCTGTAATTTGTGTAATTTTTAATTTGCTGCCACCTAATTTCCTTAGCATCTTAAGGCTACTACTTCACCTGTGAGTTGTTCAAAACTTGACCTCAAACTGAGGAGATGCAGAACACAGGCTTGGCATGACTTGAGAAGTTAAGAAAATCCTGCTGGGAGAGTCACCTTGTCTCATTGCTCCACAGGGATGGCCAGGAGAGCCAGGTGGCCACCTCACACCCTCTGAAGATGGCAAGTGAGGGCAGGTTCCTGATATTGTCTCATTAACTTTGAAGCTCTGTGTAGAACAGGGCACCATATGCTTCCCTGCACAGCAACCCACAGAGAGCTCCTTGACACCGACCTGATTCTAGGCCAGCTGTTGAGTGTCCCTACAAAGGAAAAAAGTATTTGCCCTGAACTCCTAATTATATTACAAAATTGCATGTCTTTATATTTTTCAGAACTAAGGCCTTTTATTGCATTTTGCATCACCATTCAAATTTAGGAATAAACCACATACATTGAGCCATGATGCATCCTTGACTGCAGTATCTCAGCAGTTTACAACATTCAACTTACAACACTAAACACTTGAAAAACATTATTGCTGGTGACGGAATAGCTCCATCTTCTGGAATAAAAGTTATTCTCTTGACAACCACCTTTATATTTCTAACATAGATCTAGGTGTAAAGATTCCAATTTCAAAACCTAACTTGAATTTTTTTACTGATATGGAAGGTGAATCTTGAGAAGAAAATGAGAGAAATTTAGGATAATAGCGTGAGTTTTGATAAACTTCAGGGAGCATTCATTATTTTCTAATAACACTAGAAATGTGCATCTGTTGTACAGCATGCCATATTAAAAACCTTATTATTTAAGAAATAGCTGTAATCTGACTTTGAGAACAAGAATTTAAACTCTGTCTAAGACAAAACACTCAAAACACATACTTAACTTCAGTTGTCCTGATTTAGGGTACTTCAATCTTCACGTTAAAATTCTGCAGTATTACATGAGCGTGCTTGTGGTTAAACACTGTCCTAAACAGGGAGTGATTAAAGCCTCTGCTGAAGTACTTGAAGTCCAAACTACGCAGAAGGAGTTAACAAGTGATCTGTATTGCTATTGATCGAAAAACTGAAATGTATGTTTTAAAAGAAAAATTTCAAGTTAAGCACATCATGCATTTTAGGCAGATAATTAGAAATTATGATTCCCACATGTAAAATTTAACTTACAGTCAAGTCAGGTGTTCAATCAGAGAACAAAACCATGATTACAATTTCTGATTTTATCACTTTTATGTGTCATGGACACATTCTATGCCTATTGCTTGAAAAAAACCCAAGCATTAATGAACAAAGTTCTTAGGTACTTACTCACAAAGCGAAAAGAGCTTTGAAGCTGTTAGTGACCTACTGACTTTTGCTGCGTTGTATTCCTTTCACAGGAAGGGTAGAGCCACCGAAGGAAAATGAAAAATTAAATACGTGCATCTCCATCTACTTTTGAAATAGTGGTGTATCTCAAGTTAATGCAGAGTCACGGACACACAGGAATAGTAGAAATTTAAATAAACTTGCTTAACAAAACAAAGCAACTGAAGCTTTATTTCTCTGTATAGAAAGAGGTGTCCCCAGGTGCATTCTTTTAATCTAAGGAAAACGAAAAAGCCATGCAGCCCTTGTAAGATAAATCCTAAGGTGGCAATATATATACATAAAAACTTTCCCCTTTAGCAGACGATTCCTCTCAGCAGATTCTTAATGTCATTTAGAAGAGCCAAACTTATGACTACTTTATAGTAGAATATTCTACTACATTTTTTTCAGTACAATAGCAAAACCATTGCATGAACCACCATATTGCTCACATCAGCTAAACAAGAGCAAGTAACAAAACTTAAGCAGCTAAACGTGTATCTGAAAGTCAGACTCCTTATGTAAAGTAAGCACAATGAAAGGATATAGAACAAAGGAAAGTATTTTTCTTCAAAAAATTTATCTTTCAACTTTCTGCAACTTCACGTCTCATATGGCTTTTGAATGGAGGCATTAAGTTAAAAGAATTTTCCCACCCATAGTCAAGTATTGATTGTATTTAAATACAGCAATGCAAGGACAAACAAAAGCTAAAAATTTAGCATACCGTATTACTTTATGTAATATGGGAATAAATTCCCTTACTCTAAGGCTATAAAGGACAGATTTACAGAAATATGAGGTACTGGCTTTTATGGTCAGAAAAGTAAAGGAGGCAAAGAATTATACAGCATTGTCATCAGACATTTCCTTTCTCTTTTTCTTTTTTTTTTTCTTTTCTTGTTTTTGAGGGTTTTTTTTGGTTCTGTTCTTATTTCTTTACAAAATACATGTCTTGATGACCACATGCTTTAAGCTTATATTCATTTATTTTTTTATATATATATTTTATTTGTAGGGGCAATTGAGAGAGAGTCACAAATAAGGAAAGGACACTAAGGTTTTAATAAGGGCAACAAAAAAAATGTTTTCACCAGAATAGATTCACATTACAGTACACCAATATTGACAGCATTCTCTTTTGTCTATTTTTGGTACATAAGATGGAATCTCTCTACATAACCTTGTAAGGCTTCAGTAACTAAAAAGTAAAAAACCTATTAGTTTACAATTTATTTAAAAATTCTGAAAGACACACCAAATTCTAAACTTTAGTAGTGCTACCCATACACAACCATCCGGTTTAAGAACCCATTAAAAGAGCCTCCTTTCAAGGGAGCTTCCAACAGCAGAGTTGTGCAATATGGATTTCTCTTACTACAAGGGCAGGGAAAAAAAAGTACACATGGCACATTCTCATTCATAGTTTGCAATGTAAAAAGTTACAAACATACCTAATCAAATAAATAATAAAAAATGAATCTGAAATGTGTTTGTTATGCATCCTAAAACCACTATGCAGAATAATGGAAACTTTCACTCACAGACTATTTACATGGTAATACCCAGCTGAGGGTACACACATTGCTACAAAACTCATAAAACAAAGGGTAAACTTGAAATGTTTTCCATAGTAAAGGTCTAGCAGCATGACTATATCTAATGCTGTTTGTTTTCGTGACGGTGCTTGGAAGTTCATTTTAATCTATGTCTTCATCCAGTTCGTAATTGTCTTTATCATAAATATCTTTTACTAGAAGAACCCGTACGAGCATATTTTCCAAAGTGTTGCGGTCCAGTGAAGTGGCAGTGTACCAGATGGGACTCCCCGCCGAGACAGAGCACTCCGGCTGCAGGTAGAACATGTCCGTCCTCTGATTCAGATTCTGTGGGCTACACCAGGGGGGAAAACATGGGGAGAAGGGGGGGTGTGTTTAGAAAAAAAGCCTCACGGGAGAAAAACAGTACAGTAGCACTTCTGACATCCTCTGCAAACAACCCTACTCGGGCAAGTTACAAAAAGCAGATTAATGTGGAGAAATAGAGTCTTATTCATAGAAGGAGCTGTGCTGGGACTGGTCCAAGCCCAAGCCAGTCCCGTGTCCTCAAAGCAGCCACAAGCAGATGCCTGGGACTGAGCAAGCACACGGGAGACCACAGACTCTTCCAGCTTTCAAAAAATTTGCAGCTTCAGGACTTGCTAAACCAGAGAGTATTTCACTGAATTTTTCACTGAATTTCACTGAATTTTTAGAGTTGGAAGGGACCATAGAGATCATCTAGTCCAACTCCCCTGCTGAAGCAGGATTGGTCATAGCACATAGAGTGCTTTCTATCTATTTCACTTACATAAAATCTCCATTAAAATCAGTCTCTTGAACGGCTATTCTGATTAAACATTTTCCCATGAAATCCTGTTTTCAAACACTTCCAAAACACTTAACTGATAAATTGTGGGGGAGTTGGTGGTTTGTTTTTTTTAAGAGTTGACTAAGCTTTTCTTTTTAATATATTAATTTCTGTGCAGATTGGAAGGAAACAAACTATTTCTAAATGCTAGATTACGGTCAGTAGTACTTTTTCCTACTACAAAATATTTAAAATGTGCTTTCAATCTAGGTATCTCAAAAGCATTGACATTTCCAATTCCTGATAACTTAACACTAAGTAAATCTTGTCTTAACCAAATTTTTACTGAAGTGACAGGGACTTCACAAATGAAACCCTCAGTAGCAAAACCCACCAGGTCCCTTGCTGGTAATTCTCCACAGAGATACTTCCCTGTTTGCTGGTAAGGAAATTGAGTCATGCTGTGATTCACAGATGGAATCCTTAACACCTTCTCCACATCTTGTCCAGATACAGAACTGGAGACTTCAATGCTTCATTTAGCTGTTTTTCAGAAGATCTCAATCCATTCCCTTTGCTTGAGCCTATTTCACATTGCATCAAAACACGTCCCTTGTGTATCTGGTCTACTCTAGACTGCTTGTGCATTACCCCGTATCACACTTACCTTTTAGACAGATAGCACTCAAACATTTTCACAGGGCATCTAGCTGGATCAGACGTGTTCTCGATTTGTTCAAATATTGGTTCATCATCTTCATGTTTCCTTTTTCCAGTAGTGATTTTATCTTTAAGAAGAAAACCAACAACATCTAAGCCATAATTTGAGGATGTTCTACATTTTTCAGTTAACCCCCCAGAGTAGGCAGCCCACCAAGCTCTGCAACGCAGCCACCACAGCTGTGCACACCTGCAAGCTGGAGATGCAACCTGCAGCCACAACAAAGTCACAGCATTTAACGTGGAGACCAGTGGGCTCAAAGGCATCACTTAGCGCACAGACCCCGTAGCCTCCATGGACCACACACTCCAAATATAGATATGGGAGCCGAGAGCTGCTAAACTTTAGGCAAAGGCAGACCCCTGGCTCCTGGCAAGGTGCCCAGAGGTCCCTCAGAGAAGCTCAGTGTGGACGCTCCTGCAATACCTATTTTGGAACTGTCATAGTACCTTCACTATCAGCTCTGCACAGGGAAGACACTTGATACCGAAGACAGGCTTTGCTTTCCATTGTTAGAGGATTTTTTTTCCACTGTCTAAAAACAGTGCCAAAAGAAAGTCTTAAGTGCTGCTCCACTGTTTTCAGGCCAAAGTATTTAGTGTTAAAGTAGAACAGAGTATTCAGAAGAGCAACTGGTGAATGAGATCCTAGCTGTTTAATCCTCCAAAGGTAATCTTCTTCAACTCGAGAGAATATTGATCCTTCAAAAAAAGCATATTAGAGAAAATACAATGGATTAGCCCATAAACTGTCCAGGTGCAAAAAGATCAAGATTTCTGTTTACCGTAAATTTAACAAAATGTTCATGAAAGAAGCCTCTAATAACCATATTTAATTATATGGTCACACTCCCAAACCCACCTCTTAAAGACACAGACACTGCTTCAGGCAGAGACAGTCAGTGGGAAACACCAGTACAGGCAGTTTCACACAGAACAAACTTCAGTTTAACGACAACACCGCCGCTGTCTACATGCAGCTCCCTCATGTTATTAAATAAAATCAGATGTTCAAGGGGCTAATCTTAATCTTTTCATGAAAATCGTATTTTTGAGCTCATTTTATTCTGCTCAGGCAAGGCCTCCAAATAGGTATACATTCCTTCTTCTTTTGCATTGTTCACAGATACCCCATTTGGAAAGCACTCCTGGACCACAGCTGGGTATAGGGAGAGCCCTATAGAGAGGCTATACAGAAAGAAGCCTGTATTAAGAAGCGAGAGGAAAGAGGCTGGTAAGAACAAGGCCTCACTCAAGAGTGAATTGTGAGATATTTGGAAGGACAGTGGATTCTGCAGCTCAGCACTAACATTGATCTGATGGGGAAAATTTCTGTTTTCTCCACAAACTGACAATCCTCCTGAGCAGAAGGCCCAGAGCAAATAGTCCTCCCAATCCAGCTAAAATACATAGCTCATTAGCCCTATCCACACACAGTCCAGTGCCTGACTGTCTGCTTCCCATCTGTGAAAAAATTGGGCAAAAATTAAATACAGCTCAGGTAGAAAATACAGGTCAAAGAGCAGCTGCTTATTCTAACTGTCTTTCCTAAAAATGGACAGTCAATTTAAGCTAAACAGGCAGTAACAAAATCAACTCTTGCAGCATCGATTACCAAGAAACAAGACAATAAGAACAGGTACAGCCTTAACTGAATGCTTAACTCTTAGATGAGATCTTTATGATATCTAATCAATTACTATCACCACGCTTAAAATGTTTGTATATATCTACATGCTTAAGAATACTGAACTATTAAGAGATGAAAAACATACATGAACAAAAAGAAAATTACCATCTGGAAGTATGCTTGGTTGCCAACTTCTAAGGATTTTGTTTAATTCCTGTTCAAACGTCTGATAGATTGGATCGATAAATATGTTGTCTTGTCGATTACATCCATATAAATACTACAGAAAAGAGAGAGACAGACAATACTTACAACTCCAGATTAGAACAAATCCTGTGCTATAGGGTTCTTTTTCATTATAACGCTTGCACTTTTAAAAAAAACAGTCTGTAAAAATAAAGCATGACACTCTTCCAGTATTTAGCAGTTAAAAGTTACCTACATATAATATATGCTGTCATTTTCTAACTGGATATGAATCAGAGATTAATTAGAACTTTAACAGCTTTCACTTAAATTTCTTATGTACAACATTTTATCAGTGAATGGGGAGTAATTAAAAAAAAAAAAAGAAAAAGAATTATCTTTTCCTCTACCTAGGTCTTCAAAGAAATAAAACATTTAGCAGGAACCTGACATTTTAAATGTGAACTCTGGACACTGACAAAAGCATCTTCAACACAGAAATGGGAGCAAAAAAAACCCCTCATATATTTGTGGTAATGATATGCAGCAGTGCAAGAAAAATTATAGGAAGGTACAAGGCGCTTGCCTATTCTGCAATCTAATTATCTTAACCCTTTTGACCTTACAGACAGAAACTCTTATGAACTTTTACTGAGAATTAATGGCTAAGGGCTATACTAGTATTTGACATTATCCTCTCCATAGACATTTCTAAGAAATGGAGGACTGGCTTCTTAAATTTTCCATTTCAGTGCCAGCTTTGCATGAACAAGCCTGTTGTCAGTGAATAAAGTCATAGAATCATAGAATGGTTTGGGTTGGAAGGGACCTTGAAGATCATCTAGTTCCAACCCCCCTGCCATGGGCAGGGATACCTCCCACTAGAGCAGGTTTCTCAAAGCCCCATCCAGCCTGACCTTGAACACTTTCAGGGATGGGGCATCCATCCTCCAATAAAAAGTGACAGACAAAAAACCCGTACTCACTTCTGGAAATGGCATCTATTTCTGTACACATACTTGAAATAACATAAAACACAGCATTGATTTATACTTGGTGGTTCAGCATATCTTGGTTTCCTTATCTTTGCTCTTAGTTTTATAGTAAGGAAAAATGAATGAATAAACTTCCTAGAAGTCTTAATCTTCCTTCAGATAACTATTTTATACGATATATTTAACTAATTCTTCAAAGCACAATATTCTGCAAAAATGTGCCTGTTTCTACATATATCTGCTTTCATTTTATAATGCAATTCTACACCAGACAATACAGCTTACTATATGCTGTTTGCCCCTCTATTCCCTGGCACATTTTTCCCCCAGGAATTTCCTTTTTCTCTGGTTTACATTAAACACTCACAGTGAACACTGGAGATGAAACTGAACGAGACTGAAAACTGGTTCAAAACCAATTCCCACACAAGCCTGTGAGAACTCAACCAAAAATATTTCTGTTTCCTGTTCCAGAGTAACTGTTTGGCTAAACCCTGGTACCCCCAGGAGAAACCTGTGAGGTACACCAGACCATTAGCACTGCAGGGTCTACAGAAGAATGATGTCGTGTTGCAGTCTCCCCTGCTACACAACACCCAACGTGCACCTGCAAACCTTCAGTTCCACGCCATAAGGCTGTGCTCTGCTACTCTGCAAACTCTAGAGAGGACAAGGTTAGCACAAGTGATTTCCACCTGAGATGAGCTCTACTGAAACATCAGTGAACAGGAGGGAACAGAACACGCCTCTGAGTCCCACAGTGGAGAACAGGCTGAACTGCTGCCCACAGTGCCATCAGCCTGAATTTTGCCCAAATAACCCCATTATTACATGTGCGAAAAACCAACCAACCAACTCTAACACCCCCCCCACACACACACTGTATACTTGTGACAAAGAATGAAGGCTCTGATGCAGCAGAAGAGAGAAGCAGGCTAACGCCTTCTTATAGATGAACCCTCTTCACACCTGACCATGCAACAACTTCAGAGATATCAAACCCATTAGTGAACCATTTCTGTCTGGAAGCAGAACAATTTCAGCTGGAAATGAACCTGAACTGAGAAAATGCACCACTTGACTCAGGGACCAGTTTGCTGTACCAGATTTTCCAAGTGCTTCCTTTAAGAAAAACAGTTATTTTACAAAGTCAAAAAAACAACTTAAGACTTGAAGACTCTTGAGCATTTCCCCTGTACTCAAACCATATTACACCCACAAGGAAAAGCCCTGACCTGAGCCCATACTTGGCCACAGTGAGTGCAGTAATTCTGGTGGAGGGGGAAAGGCATAGGAAAAACGTATGCCTTCTACGTTCCTTTCCTTTGAAGACAAACTTCTTTAAGTTAGCAAAATATTGATGATCTTTGGCGCAACTTTATCCTTAAATGGCCTCAATCTCCTCTGAGCCCCTTCTGAGTTAAGCAGAGCCAATACCTTTTATAGAATCATTGAATTGTCTAGGCTGAAAGGGACCTTTAAGATTATCTAGTCCAACCATCAACCTAACTCTGATAAAACCATCACTAAACCACGTGTCTAAGCATTATGTCAACCTGTTTTTTGAATATCTCCAGGGATGGTGCCTCAACCACTTCCCTGGGCAGCCCATTCCAGTGCTTAATAACCCTTTCAGTGTAAAATTTTTTCCTAATATCCAATTTAAGCTTCCCCTGGTGCAACTTGAGCCATTTCGTCTTCTCCTATCACCTCTGACTTGGGAGAAGAGACCGACCCGCACTTCTCTACAAGCTCCTTTCAGGTAGTTGTAGAGAGCAATAAGGTCTCTACATCACCTCGATTAAATCCTGGACACTAAGTATAAGCAACAATTTAGGACAATGATCGTAAGCCGATCCTCTAACTTTCCAGTGTTGTGTATGTGTATTAGGGCTCATGGTAATTGCATAGTGCCACACAAACTTTGATTCTTATGAGCTAAAAAAATAAATAAATAGTTTTACACAAAATTAGATTCTACAGTAGACAAAATAGATAATGCCAAAGGCACAAACAGAAAGGTGAAAAAAAAATATTAGTTGAGTTCCATTTTATAAACACATAGCCCACTCTGTGTATTATCAGCTTGGAATGAGCATTTTCAATGAAACAGGAAGATACAGAGAGACAGCAGATCATGCACGTGCAGAAGCAGAAAGCTTGCTGAATTTGAAACATGCCTTGTAGCACTATTGACTAAAATGCCAAAGAATGAATAAGAATGAATACTTGCTTCTCAAAATTCAACCATGAGGTAAAGATATCAACTCCTTAATTTTGCATACTTGCAATACAGAAAAATTAGTGTAGGTACTATTTATTTTTAAAATATTTTGATTTAAAAAAATGTTATTTGATTCAAGCCCTCTGCCATAAGGATGAAACAGTTTAAGTAGGACTGCAAAGCCTGTGAATAGCTTGCTTTCCACATCATATACATTTCTTCTTGCTTTTAACTTGAATGAAATTTTCTGTATTCTCAGCTCTGAACACTGCTTATTTATCTATGTCTTGCCTCATGTGCCATAAATTAAGAAGTCCTCTGCTTAAGAGATAAACTGTGAAATAACTTTTCTAATTATCTAGTAATATGTTATTGCCTTCACATACAATACGTATAAACTGACTCCCTTTACCTTCAAAAAACAATGTAATTACAATTCAGGGCCAGTGTGTGTGTGTAAGACAGTCAATGTAGCAGAGATTCCAGCACTCTACAAAAAAAACCCTGACTTCCCCACAGTCTGCAACGTTCGGTAAATTATGCTCTCCCCAAAAGACTCTTCAAATACCTTGTTTCCACTATATGTTAAGTAACTGAATTAGTAAAAGATTTACAGCTTGTGCCTTGTTTCATTCTGTTTTTGCATCAAGCCATCTTTAGCAAACAAAACAAAGCACAGCATTTGGAAAAACTATGCCACTTTAGACTGCAAATTCCTTGCTTTAACAAAGCAAGAAGCTTAAAATGACTACAATACATCAGTTTACATTTGAGTTTTCAGGATAGGTCTGCAAACTCATTTTCTATACAGGCAGCTTTCTACAATGTGATTTACACAGCAGCCTCTCTGTGTTCCAGATCATAGCCATTATATTATGAATAGCTCCTAGCCAATAAATCCACATTATCTTCATTCTTCTACTGAAACGGGTTACAGTCAAATCAGCAGCTCCACTTCCCATCGCTACAGCCTCTACTAACCTCCTGAATCCCAAGACACAGATAATAGATGCTGTCAGGTGCATAGTTCTCTCCATTTGGCCTTCGAATTTCATTGACAAAATGTGTCAACCCATAGTTTAACTCAGCTGAAGTATGTGATAATAGATCTTCCTTTAATTTCACAGACTTTGCTGTAAAATAGAGAAAAAAAATGCTACATTATACAACAGAATTATTACACGGTGAGGGTGGGCTGGTGGTAATTTTGGACTGGAAAGCTGGAAACCGGCTTGATATCCTCTCCACTAACCAATGAACGAATCTAAATGTTCAAAAGTTAGTTCTGTATTAAAATAAACAAGGCTACCAGAGTGAAGTCTAGTTGCAGTATCACCCACTGACAAATATACTGTCATGCACAGCTGAGGATGACACGAAGTGGCCCAAGATGCTGAAGTGGAGACAAGGCTCTATAGATGAAGATCTTCAGGGGAAATGGCAGTTTCCAAAGTTCCAACCGCATAACGTAAGGGTGCTAAGATGGCATGTGGGAGCTGAAGAACAGCAGAGTAGTAGCAACCCCCCTTTTCCCTCATAATATAAATGTACACACAGAGGAGCGTTGCAGAAAGAGCAGCGAGGCTCCACAGGAGCAAGGGCCACCTCGTGTCAGAGGTCCACAGCCAGGTAATGCCAGCCTCAGAGGAAGATCTCTTTTCAGGACAAAGCGTAGGATGCCTTTCCCTTGCAATTTAGAAGTCTAGAAAAGGTGTGAGTTCCAAGGTGAGTTAGAATATGAGGAAAACCAGGATGCGAACAAAAAAATCAAAATGGTCACAGAAAATCAGAAGAGCCAGGAAGGTGCTCTCCTGGCTTGCACAAAAAATGTGAGACCCAGCATTTTCAACCAAGTAGGGAAAACTGGGAACAAAAGAGTTTGGCGACCCTGTGGTAAAACAGCCCCGGTCAGTGTGGGAACACTAGGAACATGTGAAAACTTCTATTAAAAATCCCACCTGAAAATCAGACGGGTACAGAAATTCTCCCTACCAAATAAGGATTTGGATGCCAGATTTTTGGAAATACTTACTTGATTTCAGTTCCTCTAATTCTGGAAGCTCTTCGTTTGAATGCCGAGACTTCACCCAGTGCTTCCACGCGTTTACACCATAGGTGTATTTGAACGGGAAACTACACTCTGAGTTTTCAGAGCTGTCGTCGTGAGACTGATACCCTGACACCGCTTTCCTCTTCACCCCCTGCCATCAAAACACAGTGGTTAAACACCGCTGATGGCCACCGCACCAACCAAGGTGCAGGCCAGACTACAAACTGAGGAATCAGTGTAAAGAAGAAACACACGCTTCATTCAGTAGGTAGTTCGTGTGTTGAACGCACTTCTAAGGACAGTTAATCACCTAAACTGACATTTCTAATTTGCCTTTCAAACTGGATCCTAACATAGGCAGAATAATTTTTGATGATGGAGTTCCTTCATTAGCTACATCATACTACACAACAAACACAGGATGCACCAAATATTTACAGGATGTCACTGTGTGAATGTGCAGGAAGTTAAAGATGCTACAAATTATGTCAGAAGGCAAACTTTTAAGCTCAACTGAACTCAATGGAACAGCCGTCACTGGTTCCAAATTAAAGTGTGTCCAGCTGTAGACATGTGCACAACGTTAAGCAGATAATACTGACAGTTTAAACTCCAAATTTACAACTAGAAATTTCTTTGACAGTTAACTTTCTAAGAAACTTTCTTAGAAAGTTAAATTAGAAGTTCTATTAGAATATGGCAATAGTTAAACTAAAAGTTTTGAGTGAAAATAAAATGTGGAAAAATTGCAAGGAAATAAAAATGTTTTTGTTAAACTATTTTAAACAGGAGACGCTATAGCTCCCATTATAAGCCATGGTAATGACAACATTCTTCTGTATTAAATTCAACAGCTAACTGCAACAGACATAGCACTGAAATATTTTTATTATTTGAAATATAGCAGTTCACACATACATCATAAAGATAGGATATTAGATATGAATAGGCAGTAACATGTTTTAAAGCCATGTGAGAACTGAAGAAGAAAAAATCCAAACCAAAATCCTGGCATATTTTTGCTGATTTAAATTTTGCACTTATGATTTCTTTAATAGCATAACAAAATTACCTTCTTTTTGGACCGAGGCCTTGGTTGTTCCTCATATTCTTCCCCAAAAACAGGAGGTAATAAAAACTCATTTTCTGTATCAAGCTCCTCAGTTGCTGAAAATACAATGCCAGAAACTTACTTCTAAACATCTTTTGAATAATGTTGGTTTGAAAAACACCAATTAACTATATCAGTGTGCATTAACATAACAGGTCCAGAAAAGCACACATATATAAAGGCTGGATTTCAGTCAGACTAGATTTAAGGAAGAATTTTTTTACAATGAGGTTGGTGAAACACTGTCACAGGTTGTCCAGAGAAGTGGTAGATGCCCCATTCCTGGAAACATTCAAGGTCAGGACGGATGGGGCTCTGAGAAACCTGATCTAGTTGAAGATGTCCCTGCTCATCACAGGGAGGTTGGACTAGATGATCTTTAGAGGTCCCTTCTTCCAATCCAAACTATTCTGTCATTCTATGAAATAAACCTCTTATTATTTTGAAAGTAAGGCAAAGCTATCACAATGTTTATTTTAAATAAATTGTAAAGAATACAATGCTTAACATTTTCAAGCAGTATCTCAAGTCACTAAGGCAGCATTTCTTACTACAGACTCTTTCCCAAGTTTTCCTCCCCAGGCAGTCTTTGGCATTAAGAAGTTTAAAATATGGTGAGAATGAACAGCTATGAGTGGAAAAACTACAAATTAACTTACTACATACACTTCTGTTCATGTATTCCCATTATTTCTATTCACATTTTATATTTTATATAGCACATTATAGTTGGTTAAAAACATGCAGAATCAGAATGTAACCTCTTTCAGAGAGACTGGTTTTAGTCTATTTTTATATAAGTGCTGGAGGTCTAGCTCACGATGGATATTACAGTAATTTTGGTAAACAGATATATGTTAATATGTCAAAATACTACTCATTTAACATTCCAGGTGTAGGAAGGAGGATTATGTCAGGCCACACAGTGGACTGAGAGAACATATGAATGAATTTAATATTGCAAGTACTACCTTTATTTACTTTACATCCCTCACTCAGCTATCAAACAATGTCTTAATTCAAAACTTATGACACTGTTCAAACTGGTCCAGATGAAACCAGCACTCACATGCAAAGATTTAAGAACTCTGTCTCAGAGTAAAAACCAGTCATTCTCCTGCTACCACAAAGAATCTCCATGTTTCTTCCATGATTTTTCTTTCTCATCTCAAGTGAGGCTTCATTCTCAAGCCTGGTATGCATCCAGATATTAAATTTCCTAAGACTAAGGTCAGACTAACCCCTAGACTTGATCTTTACATTAGACATAGAGCAAATTGAGACACCCAGTTTGGGCGTGCAGTGCAGGTATCTATGGCACAAAGCAAAAGGAGACTTTCACCATCAGATACAGAAGGTAGCCAGGAGAGGTATGAGTTATGAAGCTACATGAAGGGAGAGGTATGAGTTATGAAGCTACATGAAGGGAGATACTAGCTACATCTAGGAGCTTTCATGGATCTTGGATTAGGACATGGTATAAGGAAACATGCACTGTTCCCTGCATTCTGTAGAGTGGTTGAAATTGTTATACATAAAAGGTCTCAAAGTAGTGATTCTCCTGCTAATTCACATAATGCAACCTTTTCAAATACAGATATGGATGTTAACAACATAGTAAAAGGGAACTCAATTGATGTGGAGCATATAGCTTACAATTTTCTAACAAAATTGATGGAGAAACTTGCTTTTTTGTCATTTCTGCTCTAAACCATCATTTCCCATGGAAATACCTGGTGATTGAAGAATGTATTCATTATTGTTTTCCATGACCTGTGCCACTTGAGCTTTTGATCCTTCAAAATAGCTTTCCTAAATCCATGTCCAAAACCAAGTGATACAAGTTCTTTTGTGAAAGCTTAACTCCTCCCTGTCTTTGCATTCTGTTTCAAATGCTGTATTTAGAAAGGTGGAAGAACTAATTCAGAAGTCCCCAGTCTTGCAAAGACATGGCAAATTTGAACCTAGCAGTTAGCCAAGTGGATCTTGCAATCAAATAAAGCCCCTCTGGAAGGATGATGAAACAAAGTCTAGTGGTGGTCCACAACATCTCTTTCAAAGTATTTATTAAAATAACAGAAAACATACCTCTTGGAAAGTCTATTTCAATATCAAGGTCTGGTTCATATGGAACATCAGGCAAGCTTGTCTGTGCCTCTGTTTCTGAGTTTAGTAGATTTGACTCAACTACCACACCTGTTGAGAGGAAAAAAAAAAGGAAAAATTCCCATTATTTTAACCCATGTATTGATTAGTCAAAACAGGGCAGATTTAGAACATTAGAAGCTGAGTGGTTCTAAAGCAGCTTGTTCTGCACATCACCTTCCTAAGTTTTGTTGTTCTTAAGATCTCAGATTTACCTCTCCAATATGATTTCCCTCAAACAGAAGAGACACTTACTAGCTAGCCCATCGGACCTTCATTAAGACGTGTCAGCAAAGCACTTCTCTTAATTCACACACACCCACACATCCACCCGAGTGGTCCAAAGAGTCAAAAACTCAGCAGGAAACTCACTGGCCACATCAGAAGCTTCAGCTTTTCCATCATGTTCAGGTACCACCCCTGACAAGTTCAGTAGCTCGGTTTCCAAAGGATTAGAGGGTACTTTTCCCCTCAGATCTTCTATTGCTGCAAGGATTTTCTCACTGCTATCCAGAGTAGTGGGCAAGAAAACTGGAACTGGCACCTTTGCAGACAGGGAGTAAGGGATAATTAGAAAATAAAACATATGCTGCAACAAAGCACCAGCAGCAGCCAACTCAGAAATAAACTCTTCATTCTTTGTCTAAAAGACTGTTAATACAGATTAGAACCATATGACTTCAGTGTGGGCTAACAAGATATATTGACAGGTTAAAAAATTCAATATAAATTACTGAGAATAGAAAGGAAAGCAGGAAAAGATACAGAAAAAATTCAATGAGAGAAAATATAGTGGGTCAAAGTAAGAACATAAGGGACTTTGGAGCTTCAAACCTGTCTTGACTATAACTTCAGATTAATAGTTTGGACCAATCAGCATCCTGTTTGATTAGCTTACTTGTGAAACAAGGAATTTTAGAAATTCAGGGTTTTTTCCACCATTTGGATGAGATTTGGTATAAGTGTTAACAAATTTAACTTAGAGTTATTTTCTTCTGATGGTACAAAATTCCTTTTTTTTTTTTTACTTTTTCATTTTTCCTCCTTCTGTTTATCCCACTGCTATCCCTCCCCAACACAATCTTCCCATTACCCATTCCTTATTCAGCAAACTCAAAAGTATCATTGAGAATTGCTCCCGTGAATTTCATCAGCACAAGATTTTCACACTGAAAGCAGGCAGGTAGGCGCTAAAGAACAATCAGGAAATTAAGTGCCGCTGACAGATCTCTAATGCTTTTCCAATAAACAGTGCTGTAGCATCCTGAAGTCCTTCAGACAGACCAGAATGAGAACAGCCAACAACACAAAGTGGTCCTATAGGTGCATGTGAATAGATGCCACTTTAAAAATGAAACTGAAGTCTCACTTACAGGAACAGGAACTGTTGTAGGAACAGGAACGTTTTGACTATACATGTTCATAGGCACCGGAACATAGACAGGTACAGGAATAGGCACTGGGACATACTCTTTTTTCAAATCATCTTCTATTAAAAGAGGAAAAAAAAAAAAAAAAAGGCAAATGCTGCCAGGTACTTAAATACATGTTACACCTGTAGTTTAGGAAAAAAATTCAGAATATTTGCAATATGTTCCAAGATGGTAACAGCTAAAAACGTCTGCACTGAAGAAATGAGTAGTTCCAGTACAGCTGAAGAGTTACCTGTCTGACAAGACTTTGTCTGCATGTGAGGTTTACAGTATGTGGCTTTCGTCATTGTCAAAGGCTTGCAAAGAACTGCCTTGTTCTTCATTTCTCTGTTCGGTGTTGGAGAAGGTGGTGGTGCCGAGCCCTACAGGGAAGCAAATAAAAGAGAACATACTGTTACACCAAACTGATTTAAACCCAAAGTTCTTGAGTTAAAGTATCAGTTGATACTTTTCACATATGGGATGCTGAAGAGGAAGCTCACAACAAAACAAGACAACAGCATCAACTAAGATTCTTTAATTGCGAGCTGCTCTACATTTCTAGTAATGAGCTGCCACTGACAGGAATGTAACTTAGTTGTATTTGGCTCAGTCAGGGGCTACCACTTTGATTAACAACTTATAGCTCATTTTCTTCATTTTTGCTTCTTTTTTTTTTTTTAAATTTAAGATACTCTTAAGATATTATTTTTTTTTACATTCTTGATTTAATGAAAGTGCAATTTAAGCTATTTTACAACTTTAAAAAAGATTATTGCTGTAAAAAGAATTCACTATAAGTAGCATAACAAACTTCTCTCTCAAGGCCTAACCTTTTTGAACTATGCTATAATCCAAAGACCATATTTACTTAAAAAAATGTATTTCTAAATAAAATATTATCTCTGAACAGTATTTTTTTAATACCTAAAGTATGAACTTCGAGCTCCCCCTGCTGGCTCCACAATAGTGACAACAAACGGCACCCCTACTACAGTCAACAGGTAAAAACTGTTCCAGACAGGGTTTTTAAACACCTGTTTTAGAATCTGATTTAAGAAACAAACTTTCACTTTTATCTTGTCATATGTTGTAAGACTAGCCCCACATATCCTTTTAAATATGGAAAGAAAGTCAAGTCATGAGAACAGCATTAAACCTTGTTTAACAGGCATACGCTTTCTAAAATATTTTTTAAATATTGCAGTACAAATACCTTTTAGATGAGCTTTATATATTTACAAAATGAATTAACATCATTGGAAGCTCTTAAACATAAAACACTAGATGTTTTTAACCTGACAGTTTAGCTTGTCTGATATCTCTGCCTAAGGAATCTCGTTTTCTATGTTTTTTATTAATATACTTTATAATGCCATCAAAATACTTTCATTTGAATCTAAGATTTACTTTACAGAAGCCTATTTGTGTTAAAAAGGTAAATATTTTTTTCATGGAAAAATAAGCACATCTGAGATCTTCTATGAGACAAACAAATAAAAACAAAACTAAGCTTCAAATAAAATACACTAAGCTAAACAAAAACCCTATTATTAATAACACTTTTGACAAACTGAATGAAGTCTGGCTGGTCTCCTCATGATCCCCATCCTCCCAGACAGTAATCCTGCAAAAGGCCAAGCCACCCCACTCTGTCACCTGCAGCAAAGTCAATCAGACCTTAAACACCAATTATTCTACTCCTAGGAATTATAATTTAAGATCTGAAGCTTTACTTTCTGCCTTTCAGTGCTGAGATACAACTTCACATTCTAACCGATCCGTAAAATAATCTTCCCTTTCTATACTCAATAAATACACCTAATTAGTATAAACAATAAGACATGCACACTTTGTGGATTAACTTTTATGCAACTCTTTCATGCACTATATATGTAAATGACTTGTTTTCCTATAAGACATTGAAAAGACAAAATATGAAGATTTAAAAAAAATAATTTCAATTACTGATGTTAGAAAGACTAAAAAACTCCATACATTTATCTTAGTATCATTCAAAGATAGCGGGTTTTTTTGTTTTTAATAGCATCCCTTTAAGCCATCAGGATCTCACATTTTAAATATATCTAGTTATGTTACATATGTATTAAATAAATGTACTTACTGTTATTTTTGATCGGGGGGTTTGACAGCCCTGATCTAAAAACATAAGAAAACATTTTTAGACATTTTTTTCCCCTTTTCCAGACTCAAAAGTAAATTTCAGTAAGCAACTCAGACAACACCTGTCATCAGGGAAACATTAAATTAACAGCACTGATTCGCACTGCATCCCAGGTTGAGAACTGCACGCAAGACTTCTCATTCATGGGCATCTCACCACTCCAGCATTGAACCTTACACAAAGGCAAACACTAAATCAACACTCCATTCAGATGTGAATATAGCCTCTTTCAGAAAAACAAATGCTCAAATACAAAAAATGGCCATACAAAGAAGTGGTGTTTACATAACTACATTAATTAAAAAGCTGATTTATTTGAACTTTGCCTGACATGCCATTTAAACCACGTAAATATGCATCCAGCCTCCATCAGTAAATTTATATGGTTGCTATTGACAACAGAAAAAACAAAAGTGCAATACATTCCTCTTATCTAGATACTTTCATTCCATTTTCATTTAGTTTCCATTTAATTTATTTCCATTTAATTTCTTTTTTTCTTTTCATTCCTAGTGCATTTATCTGCTCTCTGTCACCAAAACACATTTTGAAAAGAAGGGTTTCCACAGAACACATAATGACAAACCAGAGCAAAATGAGAGGGAAGCATTTTCTGTCCCATGATTATACAACACGAAAACTATGCTTCACCTAAAAAGATTTGTTTTTTAAGAAGTGATTACCAAGCTGTTTGATTACTTGATAACATTTTAGCTCTTGAAAAAGCAACAAAACAAAGAAGTAAGAGAAAAAATAGCAAGCAGCATAATGATGCCTCTAATGATAAAATAAGAAAGGGTAACCTCCAACACAGTTTATTACAACAAATAAATAATTCACGCACTTTACATTTTTCATTTAAAGGAAGCATCTCCTTCGCCATTTAGGAGCCATAAAGCAGCACTTACCATAGTGTAAGTTCTCAGGTCCTTTTTGGGTTGCCAGATTGGGTTCGTTTTGTTGACAGTAGAATCGGAGCAAACAGTGCTGGTCACAGAAGTGTTTCATTTCACCACGCCACTGCACCTTCTCTTTGAGAGTTCCTTGAGACTTACAACAGTCACATCGTGCAGCCTTAATGCAAAGGAAGATTTTGACATTTTTAAACAAGCCTTGGAAAAAAATGATTTCTACATTTTAAAAGGTGACATTTTTAAGAGCACTGGAGAATCATTACCACTACACAGTTAAGTCTCACTCGTGTAGGCTCTATGATGGTTACGCTACTTCTACCCGGTGTACACAGGCACCTCTCTCACTTTACTTTCAACTGTTTGGTGGGCTTAACACCCAGAATTAAAACACTTTGTTTCACTAAAGACAGTAAGAAAAAAAAAAATAACTTTATGCCTCAATTTTAATTAATTCTACTGCAACATTCTGCAAAACAAGAGCAGAAAGCGACTGAGACTTAATTACGCTCTTGAACCCAGGACAAATAGAGATTTCCCTTCCCCCCAAAGTTTGGTGCTTTTTTTTTTTTTGCTTAAAGTCCCAAACAATCACTTCTCTAGGTATCAGATCAGAACCCTTTAGTGTAAATAACTTTTATATTTTCATTATTTTACTAGTTTGACAATTTAAGAATCCAATTATTAATTAGTTCTTCCAAAATCTACGATTTATAAACAACAGCAGCTCTTCAACTAAAGAGGATAAATTTACTTAGCATGTAAGTTGAAACTCAAAAGTAATATAACTTTCACCAGCCTACATGATAATTTCATAAGGTATCACTAAAAAAAGACATTGTACTAAGAAAGACATTGTTTTTCTCCAAATTTAATTCCACTGAATTTACTCAGCCATACTATTAATTATTATCTGAACAGTGGTTGCCCCAGTTTCAGATCTTCAAGTAAGCAAAAATTTGTACTACTGCTCCCCTTGATATTGCTTGCAACCTCCTTAAAAAAATCTTTATGGATGCTCAGGAATCCAAAGTAAGTCAATGTAATAATAATGCCAGGAGTGTAAGAGGGAAGTTATGATAATATGCAACATTAATACATAAAACCATACACAACACTGCACTTATGCACAAGGCTCTGATGGCTAAAAAAAATAAATAAATAAAAAATGGTCCAACTATAGTTCTTGAGACCAAAAAGGTGTGAAACGGCCAATTACTTCAAATTTTAAAAGTAATTAAATGTTGAGTTCCTTCTCTGTTCTTGAACAGCAACATCCTTTGGCAATGCAGGAAATTCAGCTCCCTGTTGCAATTCTAAAATGTTTGAGATGATATATTGAGAGATTCAATTCTAACAGTATAACCAGCTTTAAATTGGTAGCAATTAAAGCTGTGGCTTCAGGATCACCTCATACCAAGGAAAGGCAGGTCCTTCCCTTTCTTTCCCTGCTCCATGCAGGTGCCAGCAGAAGTACCTACGCACCTGCAGGGTACACCAGGTCAGAGACCTTACAGCACTCCATTGCCCCCCTCCCAAAATTTTTGTAACATTTGTCACTTTGACTTTCTGCTGATGCTGATCCAGAGTTCACATTGCAGCAGAGATGTTCTCAGTGGGACAAAAGAGCAAGGAAGCGGTGTTCTTGGAAGGGAGTGGGGAAGATGAAGTGTGGAGTGTTGCCAAAATAGCCTAGATTTATCAGTTCAGAGAAACTGTGAATTCACACCTCAAATGCAAATGCATCTTCCAAAGCCACCAAAAGGCTGAAATACCGTCAGGAAAAAAAGATAAAAATGTGTAATTCACTCATTTTAAATGCCAAGCCCACCTAACGTTGACTGTTAAGAATGACAGCTGGCCCATGTACAGAAAAGCCCACCTATTCTGACCTGCTGCAACTCCTTGACTATCAAAGCACCACCTTCTGCTCTATTTTCTCTCTCCTTCAAAGAAAAATAAGTGATAAATCTTGTCAAATGCAGCAACTACAGCCTTCATGCAACTGTTTCCTCTCTCTCCTGGTTCTGCTCTTTCATTTAGGCCTTTGAGTGAATGTATCGTTGTCTCTCCTGGGCTGCTACTAAGATATTTAGGTGAAAAAAGATCTTGGTTTGATTCCACATGGACATTACTATTTCTCAGCAAGGCCAAGAATCCTTTATAAGAATGCTTCACTTCTCATCCTACATTTGCTACACCATAATTCTACTATGTCCATAATAATGCTTGCAGTCAATACTACACAGACTTCCATGTACTGAAGTTTCCTGCCACTTGCTTGCTCTCCCCCCTTCCCTGGACCCTGAAACTGACAGAAAGCAAAAAAGTGTGAATTCATGATTTTTTGCTTTTTCCTTCCTTCCCATTTGTTTTCATTTGGGATACTGGCACTATACAGTAACTGAAATGCCAAAAATGCCTGCCTTCAAGTCTGCTCTGTGTTTCCAAAAATTCCACCTATACTCAGTGCTCCAACTGTACTTAACTCACAATTGCTTTTTGGTCCCATTCTTTTCCCAGGTCCAACTTCAACATGTTCAAATGGGCACAGCGATTAGTATAAATCTCTAATGCTTGCTCCAAATGTGGTTTAAGACCAAAGTTTTCACACATGGGGCTTTTACTTACATTTTTAATCCTCCAATTACCTGTTCCTAATGTTCTTGAATGATTTGGACTGGTATTAATTTGACACAATCTCAGTTATCTATTCGGAGTTCAATCCACAGTAAGTAGAAGCAAGAGATGTTTCCAGAGAGCGAGTGATTATAAGAGAAAGGAGATCAACTATTCTGAAACGGTACCTACTTGAAATAGATATGCCTAACTACACAAGAGACATTCCACAAGGTTGTCCTGCTGCCTTTACCATTTAGATTAATGCTGGCTCCATTGTTTCAAACTTTACCATCGCTGGCAATCATTGCTATCTGAGCTCACCAGTCACAATACTTTTTCTATGCCTCAGACTATGGTCTCCCACCTCCTACTTAGTCTTTGATGAAGACAACTGACCTCTAATGCACATGCTCAATCCAATCAATATTCTGCTGTAGCCTTGAATGATCTATAAGGGCACCTCAGCTGTAGTATTTTCAGCAATGCTCCACAATGTATATTTAAAGAAACTTATTTCTGTGCTGTTCTTGGAACTGTAAACTCTTTTTCAAAGTACTTTTAATGCTCTGGTATAAGTAACATCAAACGATTGAAACGGTCATCAAACAACAGGCCACTAAAATATTTATATTGAAATTTCCCAGGCATTTTTCAGATAAACATCTGAACCATGGCATGCTATTGATGTTTAGAAGAGGAGCTCTAATAACTTAGGGAGCTAACCTTGAGACACCAAAAATTGCACCTCTCTTCTTAGGGGTGCATGGACCCATACAGTAGAAATTTCCTCAGAACTTGGCACCAGCTGGTAACTGTAGCTGTCACCCAGCAGATGATTATTACTGAACTATTCTTCTACATTTCATTCCTTCATACTAAGTTTGAAGAACACTTCCAGGTAAATCTGTTGTGCTTCTAATACTTCTAGATAAGACTGTTGTGCTTCTACCACTGCTACCTTCTGCTTTTTGAGAAAAGAATTTTGTCAGTCAGGGAACCTCTCCCATAATAATGATTTCTAAGAGTTGTTTTCCAGATCATACTACATGAGAAAGATGTGTCCATAAAAAAAATAGACAAAGAAGATGGAGACAAACACTTGTTTAATGAACATAATGCTGGTGTTAAAACATTACTAGGTTATTACTACTTATTTCTCTTCATGTATACATTCATTGAAACTCCAAAATAACACGGGACATTGCATAAATGAGACAAAGCTCAAACATACGTAACTATTCTTTTAAGAAGCTAACAGACAAAACAGCAAATGAAGTACAAATTCAGGGAGGGGTCCATATCTATTCTGTCTTCCTATATTTTGATCATTATCTGTCTATGGCTAGCTAAGAACGTCAGCTAACAGTGTGCTGCCAAATCTAAGATACCTGCAGTGATTTTTATAAAAAGAGGAAGAAGTTTCCAGCAAGGATGTAAAGGAGAAAAAAAAAAAAGACAATTCTAGCAAAACACACCATTTCCCAAAACTTATTACATGTGTTGCCTGTGTAATAAATCCCAAACTTTTATAACCCAAACTGAATTAGACAAAGGCTTTAAGAAATATTTGTTAAAAAATGGCAATCACATAACATCATGTAACACTAGTTCCACTAGCAAGCATAAGATTCAAAAAGTAAAAACATCTAACACTTCAGTATCATCAAAAGTATCCAAAGTCACTAGTTACCAGCAAGTCTGCTTGGAATATGTTGCCTTTTCACAGCATCACATCTAATTTCCCTGCACCGCAGAATCCACAGAATTTCTTAAGCAGACTTAATGGGCCAATTAAGTTACTGCCTTATCCCATAGATCAGAAGGATAAACTGAAGTCAGAGTTTTCAAGGGGTTCTTAACCCCTGTGACAGTACAAGCTTACACAGAAGTTTATGTATATGAAACTAGTTTGATACACACACCCCCCAAGACTATATTCTTTGCTGAATCACCAAGAGATCTGTAAAGCACACCAAAGCTTTATTAGGTTCTTACCAGAAGGCACTTTTTTACGCAGGGATAAATTTCACCCTATACCCCAAGTTTTAAGGCACATATGTTAAATATTACTGTATGAAGTTAACATTTTAGTAAGTTTAAGAACTTTGCAGCCAAGGTTTGTTACCCTATTTTCACATGAGACAGAAGAAACACATTCTTGTCTTCAGTAGTTCTCTTTCAGGAATGTCTAACAGAAACCTAACACACATTATTAAAAATAAAGGCTTTAGAATGCTTGGCTGTAACATTTCTGGAACCAGCCATTTCAAAATATCAGATATGTCTTCAGATTCAGTTCTCTTATGGTAGGTAGATCATCTTGAATTACAGGACTTGTATCTAGACCTCTAACATTTCAAACTTTTTATTGCCTTCCAGGCTGCGTACAGAGTTTTGGTGATGAATTTTGTACTGTCTTTTTGCAATTGCATCCACAAGTGTAGTTCTTGTTTTGATATTATCGGAGTAGCTTTTCCAGGATGTTCACATCAGAGATTTTATCCATGGTACTAATCGCAGGTTAAACCCAGTCCAATTTCACCTTTATTTCTTTCAGAAAATGAAAACAAAAAACCTCTTAAGGTGAACTCTTTGCTGGTTGTGCTTCACAAGGTAGTTAAGCTTCCAGAGATTTAGAAATAGATGCCATCTGTTTGATTAAAACTTTTATTAGAAATCCATTTGGGCTTGCTTTTCCCTTTGGAATCCTTTCCACTGGGAAATACTGAACAATCAAAGCCTTTGCAGTTCAAACTGTGGGAGAAGGGAAAAGGCAAAAAAGGAGGCAAAAACAGGAACAAGAAAAACTCTGCTAAGCTAGTTAATCATCAGTCAACTCAAGGTATCATCCAGCTGCTATTACCAGTGTTTTCAACATTCTGAATACACATTTAAGAAGTTTTGGCAAGAAAAATATGGTATCAGTTGAGAAGAAAAAATTGGAATTGTAAATTATTAAGTATACATAGTAGTTTCTTGTTTTTCTGTAACTCAAGATTTCCTTGCAAAATGAATTAATAAAATCAGATGGTAGAAATGCTACTGCAAGATCTAAGAAAACTCAAATGATGAAATTAAAACATTTGCTTATTGTGTAGCAAATGCTTTGCTGAAGTAAGCCATATTTGCTGCACAGTCCTTGAGATATCCTCACACGTGCATTTTTGGTTTTTTTAACTGTGGAGCTCTTGTCAAAAATTCTGAGTTACTTGCCTTGTAGTACCAGTCCTGAAATTTTTTACAGCACTCTTCACTGCAGAAATCTCTCACTACACCATCAAGTTCCTTAGTTGCTCCCTTTTTGCACAGCTGTGAGCAGTAATTACAAGTAACACATCTCAGTCCTAACCGTCTTGCAAAGTCTTGTTTATATAGCAGCTTGCAGCCTGGAAACA
Source organism: Scolopax mira (assembly GCA_004320125.1). Classification (NCBI taxonomy): domain Eukaryota; kingdom Metazoa; phylum Chordata; class Aves; order Charadriiformes; family Scolopacidae; genus Scolopax; species Scolopax mira. The sequence continues at coordinate 31,505 of BJBW01001748.1, read as the reverse complement.
GATTTTAAACATTAGGAACAAAGTAATTTTTACAGAGAGATATCACAATTAAGAGTTAAATATTGAAAATTAAATTAATACAACAGGCTAACAATTGGGGCTTCAGACAAATTCAGGTAGCATAATAGACTATATTTCAAGACATTTTTACCTGAATGCTTTTCCTGCATAACTCTATGGTTTCATGTGATGTCTGCATCTTTTTCAATACACTATGCTTGAATCTGTGCTTATCAAATCCCTGAATAAACAGTCAGAAAAAATACATAATTTTCTTTTCATATAGACCCATGCAAAAGCATTGACTTGGAATTACATTACTCAGATATGTATCCTCAGAATGCTAGACATCCAATGACAAGAAGAAATTTTAAGCTCGACAACAGTACCCACTAAGACAATACGTATCTTCAAGGATCAACTTATTTCTATTACTACTGTAATTCATATTAATAAAACAAAAAACTGCACATATCTCTTTAATTTTTTAAGAGCACTAATAGGTACAAGATGACCTACTTACTGAGGAGTTTCTTAAAAATATAACTATAAAGAAAGCAATGATCAGTACTGAGAATAGTTATGCAATATCAGGAGTTTACATATGAAATTCGTGTAGCATTTGTATGCAATGAATCTTTTATTTTTCTTTTCACATCAGGTGGGTTGTTTTGGGGTTTTTTGTTTTTTTTTTGCATTTGCTATACAGTCATAATTTCAAGGTTGCCATATGGCCAGCTATATTCTTGAGTAATCTGATCCTCCCTCAAGCAAATTAGAAGACACATGAAATACATTAAAAGATGAATACCGTAGTTATTACATAGGCTATGTTGAGAATATAATGTATTTAAACTATCTCAAATCTAGTGTCTATTCAGCTGATGCCTAAATTGTGCACCATGTATCTCTGTAATTGTGCTAATTTTACAGAAGAAAACAGTATGAGAAGATTAAGTAACTGTCTATATTAAATAGTGGAGGGACAAGGTAACATCTATTCAGACCTTTGATCTAAGGTACTGCACCAGTTTTTATGATCTCACAAATGTCACAGTACCACAAGACTTCCAAGTGACTTGCTAGGGCATACAGTGTAACGCATGAGAACGGGTGTAGCTCTGGCAAGTTCTGAAACCCCATATGTAGCATAAATGCTGCACTTAGCAAACAGAATATAAAAATACTGTAATTGTAATGTATTTGGTAATTTCAATTAAGTAACTTGTGCTGTTGTCTACTAGGGTAAATGTCGTATGTGTGAAACTGAGGTACTATTTTAAAATCATAAAACCACAAGAATGCAAGCAGAAGCTGCAGTAGACAGCATCTCACAAATACAAGAGGTTACTAAGGAATTCTAACTTCCAATGCTACAAGCTTTGCTAACAAATTAAATTTGCCAGCAATGCCAAAACAAGACAATTATAGAATATTGTACAAATAAGACACTGTAGGTAATAACTGTGTTTTAAATTGGCTTTTTTTGTTATACATCTGATTCAACAACAGCATAAAGAAAACTACTAACACACAGAACAGACAGCGCAGAAAAAATGTGCCAAATCAAGCAATCATCCTTACAGTACAACTAATACAGTTGTTAAATACACTGCTCTGAAGAAAATAACAGTTCTGAAGATAGCAGTGTGTGCAGGCTATTAGTCAGAAGTACCCATCAAAGCACTGAAAAATTCTTGACAGTGCTTTTTCCTGCTGGGTGTACCTTTCATTATTGTACAGGGCATCAGATTCTTTCCACTTCTTTACAATTCCAGAGATAGCTCATCTCCACAACATACCCTCCTCTTCAGCTGTGCCCTAGATCAGACATTCAATGCTGCATCAGCCTTTCAAGACTTCAAGATTAGTACCCTACTACCAATCAGGTAAGCTATGTGCACCTGGCTAAACAGTCTACAAAAAGGAATGAAAAAAATTGACATTTTTCTTGGCTGTTAAACCATAGGAATTAAAATTGAAGAAAAACAGATACTGCTGTTACACTAAAAAATTTTACCAGGTAAGAAATTTTCCTTTCTACAGTCAAACATCTCCCACATCTCTGTGACACAGAGAAAATAATGAGCAGTGAACATCAAGTAAGGGGAAACAGGAAGTCCAAATTTCCGGTCCTTAAAACTAAATGCTTGAAAAGCAAGGGGGTTTTTGTTTGGTTGTTTTTTTTTTTTAGATCACTGATTGCAGGGCTTCTTGCTTCTGCAACATAATGAGCAAAATTCTTCAGATTCACCTGATACTTTTTATGTCTTTGTAATATGTAGCTTGATTGACCCGACCAGAGAACATCTGCTTGCATCAAGATCTTGTTGTTTCAGACAAAGGAAAAACAAAATGCCTTCCTTTCTATAGAAAGTATTTTTAATTAGATCCTTGGTACTCTGTACATGTTTAAGATATAGTTTTTTATTATAATGCTATGGTTTTGATTGGAATCGTAATAATTTCTCAGAAGTATGGAAAAAGGTAATCACCTATGGCAAGAGAGATTCCAAACTCAAACAACTTTGTCTTCACGGTGCACAATGTAAATCCTGAATCAACATAGCAGCAGCATCCATGCTGGCTTTGTAGATGCGGCCAAGAAGTGGGTTTTAACTGACAGCACATTGTGGATGAATAATACAAAAAGCACTGGTTGTCTGATCTTTCCAATATCAACACTAAAATCCTGAGGCTTTGGCCAGCTAACTCCCCTGGGAACTCAGGGTTCATGAGTATAAGCACTGTCTAAGGCAAATAGCTGACAGCCCCAACATTTTGAACGAAAATATACAAGTAAAATCCTAAGCTCCTCCAGATTTCTGCAGTAACACCAGTTATACAAGTTACAGCATGACCAGATGGAAATCTTTATTGCCTTAAAGTGATTCTAAGGAAGAAAAAAAAATTTTTAATAATTTAAAGGAAAAATATAAGTGCAGGTCATTTGGTTCAAGCTACACAGGTGGTCAATTACATTCTTCAGCAAAGTTCTAACAGAACAAGTCAACCATCTCAGAAAGACCATTAAGGAGCATTTTCAGACAAAGTATCTGCAACTCAAAATTTGAACCAGGCAAAAAGAAGTAGCCTAGTATCTCCTAAATTAATGTAACATAGCCTTAATTATCCTATTAGAATTCTGGCTTCCTGGCAAAACCCAACACAAAACCTATCCTTTTCAACAGCCCTGAACTTTGGTTTCCCACATAGGCTGTACAGAAAGGATAAGCATCTGAACAAATGCAACAAAGGCTTGCTGACAGGACAATAGACAAGCAGTTCCTCCAAACCTTTACTTCATCCATGTTCCAAGTCAAGAGATTCCTTTCTTTTGACAGACAGAAGTACCTGCAGAGCTTTCCATGGTAGGAAACACACTTCACTTGGTTCTCTGCAGACTCAGAAGCAAGCTACTAAAAACCTGATTCTATTCTACCAGCAGTACCCACCTGAATAATGGGAAGTTCAGTACCTTGACACATCAAACAGCTGTGAAAAAGGAACACTGAACTAGACACACTTCCCAAGTCCTCAACACTGGTCTCTTTTTACCATAGAGAATAACATCTTTCATACAATGCAATTGTTCCATCACTAATCAGCACTAATCTCTAAAAGTGATTAGGTTTTTTTACCTCTGAAAGGCTGTACTTACTAGACTACCTTTCTCCTTCTGCAAGCTGCATATGAGAGACCTGCTGTTCTCTCATCCTGTAATAACCCCAACTGTTGCCCTTTAACAACTTCATCTAGAGAAGAGTAGCAAGAGGCCTGTCATATCATGAGCCCAAAGTACCAAGAAGCCTGTAGCATCACAAGCTAGCTCTTTAAGATTTCTGGAGCTATGTTCCATCCACAGCTTTTGGCTGCCTCCCTATGTATTGATTTCAATGCAATAGCTCCTCTTCCATACCCACTCTTCTAACATCCACTGTCTCTGGCTTCACAATAAACATTATCATCCTTAGGAAAACAAATGCAATGCATCCAATTTTGGATCCTGCTTGGATTACCATTAAAATAGACCCCATCCTCTCTGAGTAACAGAAGGGCTGTCTCCCACCTCTTTCCTTCTGCTTAAGAACCTTTTAGTATTTCACTATTCAACGTTTATACATCCTCATTTTATCCTGATGTTTTCTGGTATTAGATACTAGATATTAGATTACAGCTCCTTCCTTTCTCCTCCCTCCTCTTCCCATTCAGTTACACAGTTTCTGCTTGTTCTTTAATCTTTTCAAGCTGATTATTCTTTCAGGTTAATAAGAAGCATCTTCATACACTTTCCTCTTGTGCTCATAATCTCAGCACCTTAAATTGTCATCAGCACTTATCTGCAATAGTCAATGCTTTTTTTGCTTAAAGAACTATCTCAAATGTCTTCAAAGACACAACAGTGGAATTAACACCAAAGAATGACAATTTAACAAGAACCTCTGTAGTTGAACAATGCACAGGATCTCACTTGATATTCTTTACCATGTTGGAAATTAGCTCTACATGAGTGAAAAAAACCTCAAGATTCAGCACAACCTGTACTCATACTAAAATTTAAATTATATTACTTTAACAAAATCAACACTGTCCCTCTGTAGACAGAGAGAAGATAAACATATAATCTCTTCCTCAGCCTACTTCTACCTTTTGACTTTTTCAACTATAAGAACACTGCCAGAAACACTTCTGTATCAAAATTCAGATTAACAAGTTAAATTTTTCAAGTCATTCCACAAGATACTCATCCAACTATCTGGAAACTACATCTACACAATCAGGCTCTCCCACATTTGGAATACCACAAAAATCACCTCACCAGCTCTTCCATGTGCATTTGGAAGGTGTGAATCTATGCTCTCTTTCACCATAGCCAAGAGCCTTCACTTGGTGCTTCTGCAGTGAAGGAGCTTAAGTATTTGAAAAGAGACTTCTCTGCCTTGAATATGGACTCCATCAACCTGATTTGTGCAAAGCATTTAATGCTGTACTGCCTGACATCCTGGTCTCTAAATTGGAGAGACATGGATTTGATGCACGGACCACTCGATAGATAAGGAGTTGTTTGGATGCCTGCACTCAAAGGGTTGCAGTGAACAGCTTGATGTCCAAGTGGCAATCAGTGATGAGTGGCGTTCCTCAGAGGTCAGTACTGGGCCCGGTGCTGTTTAACATCTTTGTCAATGACACCAAGCTGCCATCCAGAGGGGCCAGACAGACTTGAGCAGTGGGCCCATGCAAACCTCATGAAGTTCAATAAAGCCAAGTGCAAGGTTCTGCACCTGGGCTGGGGCAATCCTTAATACCATCACAAACTGGGGGATGAATGGGTTGTTAGCAGCTCTGAGGAAAAGGACTTGGGAGTGTTGGTTGATGAGCAGCTCAACATGACCTGGCAACATGTGCTAGCAGCCCAGAAAGCCAGCAGTATCCTGGGCTACATCAAAAGAAACGTGGCAGCAGGTCAAGGGAGGTGATTCTCCCCCTCTACTCCACTCTCCTGAGACCCAACCTGGAGTATTGAGTTCAGCTTGGGAGCCCCCAACATAAGAAGGACATGTATCTGTCAGAGCAAATACAGAGAAGGGTCACAAAAATGATCAGTGGTCTGGAGCACCTCTCCTATGAAGACAGCAGATCATATTCCCTCAAAATAAATCAGGCAACTCAAAATCCCTCCAAAGTTGATTTCTACTTTTCTACTAACCTGGTTTGTGGGAAAGAAATACCTTCCCTCAGTAACAATAGGACTCTTGCAATTGTGAAAGGGCATTTTTATGGATCATACATTTTACAGTAATTAAGACATGCTTCACTTTTCATTTGTCCCCTTTTGTCAGGCTACTCCAAAGCATCACCAAATAAACCTTCAATAGAAAGCCACAAGAAAGCTGGTATTTCAGATTAGAATTTATCTTAGAGGGTCACTGGCAAAGGAAGTGATCAGAAGCAAAACCAAACTGTCTAACATGTAGGATAAAGTTGAAAAGCCACCATAGCAAGCAACAACTATTTTAACGTGGTAGGCCACTGTGAGAGCTGCAGAGAGAGAGATAACAGCTCCTTGAAGCACGAACCCCAGAGCCCATAACAGCAGATTAATAGTATGCAAAACATTTAAGTGTGATATGAAATTTTACATATACTGAACATCAATTTTTTTTCCCTAGAAGTATATTCTATACTACTTACCAATTCTTGAAAGCATTATGAGCTCCTATTGCAAAGTAGCATGCAGTTAGAAAGTTGTAATTATGCCACAACAATTTTCATAAAAATGGGCGCTTTACTGCTGTCTTCAAAAATTTCTGTATGCTAGCCCAAATTCTGTAAATTTTATTTTTGAAGGAATATTAGCGTTTCTAAAAATAGCTAGATGATTACATGTATACTATTAAAAAAAAAAAAAAGCTGTGTTTAAACAGTTTCTGTAGCTCTCACATTTAACAATCATGAAACCAGACATCAGACATTAAGAGGATCAAGCAGGCTGGATGGCAACCCCCTTTGCTTAAGGGAATGGGGCAGCTGAGCTCGGCAGGGCCAGGAAACCAACTTTTCCTCAGTGCAGTTCTCCATCTACCGGAGAAGCCCAGCAACTATAACTAAGCCTTAGCAACATTTCATATAATCTGTTTTGAAACCAGTTTGTTAGTGTTTCCGGTAACAACAGGAATTGCTGTAGATTTCAGGTAATATCTTAATTGGTCATGAAACATTCATATGTAAGCACCTGTATAAAGTTTAACATACTTGTGTTGAGGCTATTCCTAATATCTATAAAGTTTTCATGTAAATCTAAAAATCAAGCAAATAAATATTTAATAGTATACTCTACTGTGCAGCACTGGTTGGAAAAATGCTCCTCTGAAATCTACAATGCTTAACTAAATATGCATCTTTCCTAGACATACTCCGTTCTGAAATCACTCAGTTTCCTAAATTTCTTTTTCCACTTGTCAGCTCTATGGTATTTCAAAAGGGGTTATCTCTACTTAGATGAAACATCAGAACTGTTTACATTGAGTTTAATTTGCCAAATCTGTAATTCACAGAAACTTATTAACATACTATCAAGATGATAGTACAATTGCTAAATCACAGCTGTCCTTTATTATTTATTTGAAAGGAACTCCCAAGCATCAGACAACTGAATTACTCCACAGCTACTGATATGAATCAGTGTTATTAAAATTCACATTATAAAATTATTACAAGGCCTGTGTTATTTAAATCATAACACTTAGTTCTATTGAAAAAGATTAAATGCAAAATAAGTCTACAAATAAAAAAGTTATGGTCATACTTATCATAAAACAGTTCTATTGCTGGATTGCCAATGACTGATTTGTTCTCCTAGGCCCTCAGAAGAGATATATATTTTAAAAAAACCCAAAACTCAGTAACTTGAAGATTTTCTCAGGATTAAAACTTGCACAACCTATCCTCAATTGTCACTCATGCAACTACACATACAAAAAAATCAACAAGCAAGTTCAATCTTCTTGCTTTAGCATACACAATAGACATTCAAATTAGATACTGATATTTTGGAATGAGGCATTCTGATGTCAAAACACCAGGACAGTTTAATTTCCAAAGCCTCAGGGGAATAGATTAAACTCAACTAGTCCATTCAGGTTGTTCATCCTCCACGTAGCATCCCAGTGTCAGACAGAAACAGAATCGTAGAAAAAGCATACTGTACTCCACAAAAGAATTAATAATCATCTTTAGCACAAATGATAGGTCAGTTCTAATTACACCTTATTGCAATGGAAGCTTCAGCTGGTCAATGCACACACTCTTAAATCTCCCAAGAGAAACATACAAAGAAAGAGAGTTGAAATGAAACTGCACAGAAATACTGATCCCAGAGACTTCAATGTAGGTGCCATGGTTTGTGTGTAAATGTATACATATGTGCATGTGTGAAAAAACCCCAAAACCTCAGGTATGAAGAATGTGTGCAGAGGAATGAAGACATCTTCAGCAGTCCAGCTAGGCAGGCACAAGCAGCCAAGGGTTGTGGTTGATCTTATATATGCTTTCCCATCAGTTTGCTTAAAGACTAACAAATAAGCACTCTTGCAGACATTTTAACACCTCTTTAACTTCTGCTGATTTTATCTAAGAGCCATTTTTTAGAAAGAAACACTGGAAATTTTCTGATATTTTCTTTGAGTTTAATTTCTTCCAAAAATGCCAATAACTTTTGTGACTGAGCACCTTAGGTTATTCCTTCTCAAATAGTAATAGATTGTCTTCTGGTGAAGAGTAATTGCATGCTCAACAACATAATCCGTGTGGGTAGTTTCTTGACCTTTGTGATATCAAAACCAGCATGGCCTCCATATCCAACAAACTTATGCGGTTCGTCTACTAGTTTCTCTACTTTTCAACAGTTGGACATATTTTTGGAAAAAGGCTATGACACCAAGGTTATGACTTATATTTTTGACGTCCACTCAGCTCATCTAAAGACCTGGCCCTCTCTTCCCCACATCAGATCTAAACACTGTTAACTCTTCAATTCCACTATTTCTGCAGCCGTCAATGACAATCGTTTTTCCTTTAAAATACAGGGATTGGGTTAATTCTACAGAGCTTCTGTCCAGGGCAGCAGCATGTTTTCATCAGGTAACACAGATAGCTTTTTTCACATGCATCACAAAATAGATTTAAGTTACAGCTAGCAGATATGTGCCACATTTATTCAATTATTTACTTTCTACTTAATGGTGCTTTTGACTACTCTTCCACGACTCAGCAGTTCAGATCACCACAGAAAGCTGATAAACTTTGTTTTAATGGTAACATTTGGCATGTTCATCCTCATAATCACCTTTGCTGTCAAGCTGGCAGTCCAACACATGCAAACTCAGGACCCACACTAAGACCAGCAATGGATTTCCCCCATTTAGTAAGTGTATTCATGCAGGAGAGAGTGTTTTTATGTATTTCCTTCCTCAAATTTTCCCAAAGGAAATGCAAGTCCTTACTTACTTCAAGCCTCCTGATACAAAAACATGTCTACAGAAGTAGTAATACAGAATCATAGAACAGTTCTATGGCATAGCTCACATTATGAATCTTACTGATTTCACTGTCACAACCAACAAGCTTTCAAATGAGGGAGTCTTAAGTATTCACATTAATACCGGTATATACTGTGATCTCTAGGCCAAAACCAGTTTGCTCTTGTCTTTGAACATATTCTGTGGAATCATTTATTCACAGAAACAAATTCTGGCTAGATGTCATTGAGCACTGCAATGATATGCTGTCAAACTGGGCCTCGCTTTGTCCTTTCTCCCTCACCAGCTATCACTGTGTCCAGAACAGAAGAAGAAATTAATGATGACAAGGAGACCTAAGCCATCACACTCCATCAGAAAACAAAAGTTCCCAGAGCTATATGGGAATGGAAGAAAGACTGCCTCCAGCCCTGCACTCCACCTCTCTCCAGGTTAACAGGATCCTGCTACTAGTCAACTGGCACACCTGCCATTTAATCTGCTCAATTAAAGAAGATTAAACCTTCAGGAAGGTTTGTGAAATGACAGTGATAGTATTATCACTATAACTAAGGAAATAAAGTATTCACTATATCCTCCAGAGATAAGTCATCCAAACCTGTAGTTAAACTTCTAAGATCAGGATTAAATACAGGTATGCCAGAAGTGAAAAGGATAAGTTCTTATTAAGACTGTATTTTGCCTTTTCTATTAGAACAATCAATATTTTAATGCAACTTAAAAGAATTCTATGGCCAAATATATATTTTTTAGTTTGTTTTTGGAAATGTGAATCATTAGTCAGGAAAATTATAATGACAGTAATCAACATACATCAACAGGCATCATTGAAGTTATTGCTAGAATCACCATTCTAAGCCAACACAGAAAGAATGTCCATTGTCGTATTATGTCGTATTTGAAAATACTAATCAAAGAGAAAGCTTGGTATTTCTCAACACAGTTAGTGTTGGCACAGGCTGCATAAATTTCAAAAAAAAGAATTAATGTATTTTTTGTGCATATGCATATGTATTTATAGACACACACTTAAGAAAGTTGTCCACTCTTACTTAACCTGAAGTGGTGAAAAACTCCAACAAAGGACCATAAAAGCAGCTTAGATAAACTAATAGAAACATGCACTAATAATAAGAGGTACACACACTTCATTAATAATAATGAAGAAAATTCTGTTTCTGCATCAAATACAACAGAATGAGTTATTACCTGAAATATATTAACATAGTAAATCAACTGCAGTGAAACGACAATGACCAATACCTTAGATAAAAACCCAAACACGTACATACCTTCACTACAAAATGGTCTTTTGATGCCAGAGAAATTCACCGTCTCATGCAGCGTTTTCTCCTCTTGACAGTATTCACAGTATGTAACTATGCAGTGCAGTTTCTTATAATCATCAGAACATGCTCTGCTGCAGAACTGATACACTTTGTTCTAAATGCAAAATTGCAAAGCATCACAAATATGGTTAATGGATAAAATTAGGTTAAGTAATTTATTATTATTATAAAGTTAAGATCTGGAGAGTGCAACTTTAAATAATAGTTTGCCATTAAGACATAACTTTAACATGCAAAGTAACTAGAAGTGCAAACACACAACTAGGGTATGACTTCTAATGCCAAAAATTAACAGCTCTGACTCAAGGTGCCAGTCAGTTCTACAAACACTCATCAATTAATACGAAAGCGCTAACCAGAAAACACACCAATGATATTAGCATATCCTCTTCAGATACTTCTCAAGTGTAACAATGGTCTATCCTATCTACAGTAATACAAGAACTGAAGGTTAAAGCAGATTTCAAATCTACAGTTGACATGAGAAAGTACATTTTTCTTTTAATGCCACAGATACTTTTTTTATTTGTTATTTATGAACAAAGATGTCTGCTTTTATCCATACTAAAGTTAAATTATATTCTCCAGAAAAAGATACAATTTATTAACTTAATTTTTTAAGCTTCAATACCTTATAAAACTGCTATCTAGAAAAACTCTACTGGAGTCAGAGTTGCAGGTTTTAACTTTTAAACAGTTCATCATTCTAAGAGTAACACAAACCCCACTTACCTCCCATTCCAGTACTTCTGGCTTTGAACAAAAAGAACTTTTGCAATAATTACATTTCAACTGAATATCACTGGGAGAGACAAACTGGCCATTTGTTGGAGACTGCACACTGAGAGTCTGAAAAACATAAATATATATATATACACACATCACTAAAAAAATAAGTTACTTTTAAAATGTGTTTTTCAATTAAGCCTACAGCATTTGAGAATTTAGGAGTTATGAATAAACCATGAGTATTTCTGGCAAAAGCACACAGCTTAGTCTTTTCCCTTAACTCCTTCTCCCCTGTCATCTTAGGTTTTCCAATCTCGAATCTTTACCCTTGCTTCCACCACAATTACTTTAGGTTGTATTTCTTTTACCTTACCTTTCTAATGCCTGTTATTTAAGGGTAATGTATAAATTTAAAAAAAAAAAAAATAGTCTCCCAAAATGGACCACCTGTTAATCACAAAACATGTATTTTTAGATACATACATTTCACAGCTTGCCTTATTTTGGTCACAGAAGTTCAAAGACCTACAAAATTTTCAAATCCAAGCCTCACCAAGGCAGATCACCAACACCTTACTGAAGCATACCACTTGAAAATACAAATACTAAATAAAGTAAAAGGCATTCAGCAAGAAGCCCTACATCTACTCAGATTAAAGAGAAAACTATCTAATAGTCCTAGCTGGACTCAGTTACCACAGCAGGAAAATACAATCGCTCCAACAGTCAAGGGGTTTCAGACTGAGAAAAATACTATAGATCAGATGTGTAGGTACGTGAATTTAATTCTGTAACTAGTAATTCACTTAATGCATTTCTGGGGCAATTAGTAGCTAGAGAACTCAATCTTACAGCATCTGTAGTCTTCCAGTGGGTATTATATGCCTATAGAACATAATCTTTTGCATGTTCCCTAGGTCAAGCAACAACTATTGGTACATTACACAAATGATTTTCAAAGCAAGATTTGAATTAGCTGTGATCACACTCACTTGAAGAATCCAGAGGACTAATTTCTTACATCTACCTTCTCAGCAAGATGAGAACATTCTTTCCTACACTGTTTGCAACAAACCAAACATATTCTGATGACAAGTTCTCTACAGACAAATTTGTTACCACCTCTCCACCTTATAGGAGTGAAAGTGTAAAATGTTTTTGTTACAGAATACTTCAATTTGAATTGTCATGTTACTAAGTGTTTACCTACATTTAAAAAAACACCAACATAAAAAATAATAATATTGAGACCAATTACTGATATAAGCCTCCACACAGCAAACTGGTACTGCTGGGTGCTAGCTAGTAGTGCAAACAGTATTTTTTAATATAGATATACTAATTCTGTATCAGGAGGTTGCAGACATGAAGTAGTCATGTACACTTCCCAACCACAGAGAGGACCTGAGAACATGATGCCAGATACTGCAGAAAGGACCCCACCTTTACCCCAGTGGATCAACCTTTATCCCCATTGTCCTGTAAAAACTTTAATGCAGTCTAATGCCCACATACAGTAATCATATCTCTCCCACTATATCCAGCAAATGTCCCTATGGTTGAGAGAGGTTTGCTAGGCCTTGGATGCTCTAAACAAGTAGCTGAAGACTCGCACTAACATAGGAGCCACAAAGGTGTTTTATGTTCAAGGTCCAACCTGTGCATTTCTGCATTTGCATGTTTCCTTGCAAAGCAAACACCAGACTCGCCATGTCCTGCCACATGGGTTATGTGCAGGCAATGGTAGTCCTAGAAGTTATGGATGAAAATAATAATAAAAAAAAATAAAAATCAAGAAGCAAGTATAGCTACCACCTCCAGTTCAGGAAGGAAGGAAATGTTAAAGAACTAGCAGATGTGACAACCTGTACAGAAACACTGAAGACAGAGGAGGTATGCATAAAGAGCTCATCAAATGAAAAGCAACTGTATTTTTTAATATCTGTAATTACCTTTGAATACAGAACCAAACCCCCTATAAATATAGGGCCAAACTACCCCCAAAAGTAAAACATGTTTTTTTGTTGTTTTCTGATGTATGTCACTATTAGATTCTTTTATTTCTTTTCCCAGTTGTTTGCTGTGGTAGAAATTCAGGCCCTACATAATCTAGGGGGCTGGTAATTGAACAATAACAAAAGATAGAGATGTGAGAATGGAATCTGAGACTGTTTAAAATTAAAACTTGTTTTAAGGAATACTTACATCTAACTGTAGATTAAAAAAAACCCCACAACTAAGTAATTAAACATTACTGCTTTTAAAACAAAACCAACGTTTTTCTATCAAAAACGCCTACAGTTTTCCCATGGAAATCAGTAAAGAACTGAATTAACATTACTGAAAGCTCTAAACCAAGCAGAAGATGGTTGTAAAACCAACATGGTTTTGGATGCCTCCTTGAAGTTTCTTTTATCCCGCTTTCCAATTAAGGACCACTTCTGTATAGTGAGTCAAGATGAGATGTATATAGCATTCTCATGACCTTGCTTTGCCTCTAACTTACAAGATGCTTAGAATAGATAATACCTTTAGGAATTATTTGAGAGCATTATTACACACAAAGAATACCACAGGAAAAAGATCATAAATTCATTACAATCTTTCACAGGTGACCCTGAAGAGCAAGGTTGTGCTTCATCAAAGGTATCTTTGAAACCATACATATATATGTGTATGTATATATACGGTCTTTCAAATATCTTAAATTTAATCAAAAAATAGTTATGTTTAATCTAACCTTTCTTGAGCCCGCCCTGAACAACAAGAGCATGAGAAGTACCAAGCAAAGTGAAAAAAACATTGTAAAGCCTTTTTCAGCCTTTAGACTACTCTAAACTGCCAAATTACTAATGAATAGTAGGCAGACATAGCCTAGGACTCTTCCGAGAAGACCAGTGTAGTAGCACAACTTCTGGCCTGCAGCTGCCACCGCAGCATAAGCAAGAGTAACGCAAAATCAAATCGTGGAAATGTTTCTGTACATAAAATGTGTATGTGGAAGGGCTAGTCATAACCAGACCATGGGCGGTTTCCTTTCTAGATGATAAAAAATAACTTTGAAAGAATCAAGCTGTTCTTAACCTGAAAAAGAAGCAAATCTTTTACATACAAACATCCACTAGGACTGTTCTACAAGCAAAATCAAGGGCACCAATTGCATTAAACATGCAAGAACCAAACACTCCCCTTACGCTTATTCACAAAAACACCTTCCAGCCTCATTATGGAAGCCTCAATTAATTTTATTGTAACTGGAACAGCATTTCTGTGACAAGCTTCCTCCATGCTTCCCGCTGCAACATAGGCCCTCTTTAAAATATATGTGTGTGTGTGTGTGTGTGTGCAAGAAAGAAATGTAAGGTATGTAACAAAGAACATTTACAGACACCATAATGATGGTGAAAGAGGACACATTAGTGAAAAACTAGAATGAGTAACCTGCTAAAAAATGTTGTACTTATAATTCTTACAGATACTGCCTTCTACAACTCTCCAGAGACATCCATAAATTGAAAAAGAGAAAAATCAAAGCTTTAGAACAAGTTTTCTGAAAATTATGCAGAGATTCATGTTTTGCGAGATAGCTTGTACTTCAAGATACTTACACATTTGCTAACTTTTAGAAGACACGTGTGCTACAGTCTCTATGTTCACAATAAATCACGTAAATAAATTAGCAGTTTATTTTTTCTTAAGAGACAAGTTCAGAGCAAGATCTTCAACTGAGCCAGTAAAGGTACTGATAGCGAAATTGGCTTAAAACAATACAACTTTAGAACAGTTCTGTCCTTAACTCTGCAATAACAACCTCCAAGATGCAGTGTGAAAGAAGATAAGATACAGTCACACTACTCTATTACCAACTACCAAACAAAAAAAAAAAAAAAAAAAAAAAAAAAAATCACATAAACCAGGCTATTCTCCCTCTTTTCCCTCTTTCTTACAGCAATGAACACTCTTCCAATTTGGCTGCACAAAGCAGAATATAGATATGGACAAGCAGCTCAACTGAATCTTTCAATATTAAAATACATTAAAACAACAGTTAGCCAGAAACAAAAGGTTATTCATAAGATAAAATGACAATCAACCCTAAAGTAATGTTAAAAAATTGGGAATTTAAATATTCCAACCCATTTGTAAACCAAAAGGACTAAAATTTTTGCAGAAGGGAGATGCAGACCTGAAACAGCAGTTCTTCTGTTCCGAGAAGGGTAAGCCCCAACAAAGAAAAACTTATTGGAAAAAGAGGCATAGTAAGAAAGAGAGGCGAATATAATGACAGAAAACTAAAGTAAGAGTTATGTGCATTAGTAAACAGTGAAAAATATGAGCACCACAATAAGTCAGCCATTTTTTTCAGAAGATCCTTACAGAAAGTATTGCAATTGCCCAAATAGCTGAAACCATTCTCAACTTAGGTTCAATGACTCAATGACTTATGTGTCACTTCAGTATAAAGAATCCTCAAGGGAACACTTACAGTCCAATGCTTACATCGTGCTATGCCATCCTTTCCATCTAAATACTAAGCGAATGGAACAAACAAGTTGTTTTCACAGAATCAACTCTTATCTAAATACATTTCATTCGTCTCGATAGTGAATATATGAAAACTATCAGAAGTCAGAATCTGAGAGAGATGTTTGCACAAGCTAATTTTAAGTGACTACCTACCTACCCCTTCTTGGTCTTTGGTGAGAACTCACAGACTGTATGGATGTCTAATTAAACTCCACTACATTAAATATTAAAGACAGATCTACATGTAGCACTGAAACTACAACAGAAGTGTCAGCAAAGTCTCACTAAGATCAGAAACCCATAACCAGTATCAACTGATCCGGTAGTTATATTCAATAATGTTGTTTAATGTTGACTTATCTGCAAATCCAAGGCAGCCCAGGCTGAATTTGTCATTCACTAACTTTATTTCCCTCAGTCAAATAGCACAAAGGTTTTGTTCTGAGAGCTCTGTGGGTTGCAATCAATTTTAAGACGATGTAGAATAAAATAGATGCCCAATGAGTTTGCAAGAGGTATTACAGGTTCATCACTGCATACCAACAATCTGCATCTATTTCGTTAATCAGTTCCACTGACAGAGGTCTACTACATTGGTTAGGATGGAAGGATAGAAGAGGGCTACACAATGGAGGTCCTATCCAGGGTATATTAAGGAAACAATTCAGAGATTGATTTGCTTTCCAGTTGACAGGAAACAGCATAGTTTAATGACAAATGGGAAACCCCTGTATGGGTGTAATTGTTCAACAACACATGAGAAGGCAGTTATCTATTATACAGTGCGCACCTGGGGAAACTCTTTTTACATACAGAAACAAACATTTTCTTTAAAAATGTTCTTTGATCACCAACAGATTAATCACTACAACATCTTTTACATACACTTTGACCATAAGTCATATTAAAAATATGACATTTTTAAAAAGCATAGCAGCCTCTTCCAGTGTGCCTATCATTATGCTCGCAACACTCCAGTTTCTGGACATAATTTAAACTGCTAGTTTCATCCACAAATGTTCTAGTGTCTTAGGCTCTAGTCTTTCATTTCAGAGACTATTCTTCACAACACACCTTTAGTAGTACATGAGAATTTTGTTACTGTATTTAGTATAAAAGAGATAAAATTTGTTGATCTTCTTCTGTTGATGCTAAACAGCAAGGCTCATGGCCATAAAGAGGCCGGGATGGTAAAAATAAGATAAGCAGTAATATTGCTTTGCATTTTCTTACAGTATCAAGGAGAAATGGGTAATTATTATCCAATTTTCCAAGTTTAAGATAGCCCCTAGTGTTTTTGTTATGAAACAGTACTTTGACCAAAGAAATTGTTATGAGAGAGAAACTTTTGCTATGTTAATTATAACTCAAACATATATATACAAGCAAGTTAGTTAAATACTTAACACAAACACAGGTACACAAATATTTAGGGAGGAAAAGATTTAACACAACAGCTAACCTGAAATTTAGCTACACAACTGGAACTGCAAAAGTTGTACAGTTTTCCATCAGGCATTGTGGCTTGATACTGAGGTAAAGAGTTTCGTTTAGAAAAGTGGCAAATAATTCCCATACCTAAAAGAAAAATGTAGTTTACAAACAAAATAAACACAAAATAGTAGTGCAAAAAACCCCACACGGATTACAGGTCAGCTCTTTCCACCATTTCAAAGTAAAAAGCTAAGATTTGCCTCTTTTCCTGTTAGCTCCCACAAGTCACATGAAGCCAAAGAAATTGCAGAGGTTTCCTGAATTCTTCCATTTAAAATCAGTATTAAATATGCAATAGAACCTTCTTCTATAAAATTCACTAGAGTGTTTTCAACTTTGAGTCCACTGAATTGAGATCTATGCCTGCTTTGCATATTGAAGAACACACATTTTGAGTTATTTACCAGTTCCTTTCTAAAAATTTCACCTCAAGAATATCCACGTACAACTTCCTCTATCCTCTAATCACTGCTTGAAGCACATCCACATGGATTATTTCTAAAACAAAACCCACCCCTAATGTTCAAATAAAAAAAGTCTACACTTATCAGTGATGAAAATCCATCATCCTTTTCACTTACTTTGTGATTTTGCATATTTTGATTTGTGTGTGTTCATGCATGCAGTTGAGCAGTATGGCTCCATATATCCATTAGATCTTATGCACTGAGTCATGTCAAAAAACCTGCACTGAGCTCTGCAGCCAGTACAAGATGTTAATTTGCCATATTTCTAAAACATAAAACAAAGCACAACAATGCATTAGTTAAAAACTATGTTTAGCCTTTGGCTTTAAATTATGGTATAACAAACAGCAGAAAATTTATCTATTTACTTCTGCAATTTGCTCCCCCATCAGAACCTTCCTATATTAACTATGATGATAATCATCTCAAGAGCATTCTCTCTATGGTTTGATCTTTTACTCCTGGGGCAAGCTGGCTAAAACTAAACTGCTGTGTAAAGACAAAAACCAAACACACACATCTCAAAAAAGCCCAACCAACCAACCAGAAAAAAAAAAAATCCCAAACCTCACCATCTGCAAACTGTGAAGTGTGGTAAGAGTATACGGCAAATTGTGTTGAGTTGGAGAGTTGGAAACAACTCTGTTCCTCTCTCCTTGTTGATGGAACAATAGTTCTAAGAAAAGAAACAGGAGTCTGACACAGCAAAGATTAAGGTCAAATAACTGTGCTAAACTTTGGAAAAAAAATTGTACTCTACAAATTATAACATCCTTAATATTATCAAGTACAAGTATGGCATAGCAGTTTCTTGGTATCAGCACTGTTGGAAAAACCTCTAACTCCTCAGCTCTCATAGTTCCAGTCCTCCAGCAGGGGAAACACTGCAGGAGTTTCTATGCTTCTCATTGGATCCAATAAGGAACTATCACCCCATGAACCTGATAACCTATGTTGCTATTATTATACAACCTAGGCTGCTTTGAGCCTAGCCTTTGAGCAGCCTGATCTAGAAGAACTAGATTATCTTTAAGGTCCCTTCCAAACTGACCATTCTATGATTCTACAGCAGACTCAATCTTAACATCTTTGCTGGATCCCTTTGGATATAAAGGTATCTTTTGATATATTTGAGAATGAATTAAATCCACTCTTAAGAGACAGCCAGAGAAGAAACATACATTTTTATAATATGTATATCATCTTCCCTATATTAAAAACATGTACATAAAAATGTACAAACACACATGCCTCTGCCACAAACAGGATGTAGCACCTTGCAGATCAGCAAGATTTCAAAATACCACACAATGTTACAATTTCCACATGGTGCTTTGATAAAAGCTTTGCTGTGGATTTCCTTCAAAAAGGACTATGTGTCAAGATACCAAGCTCCTACCCAGAGGAGGGTATTTCATACAACTCCAGGATCCTACTTCCATATTTTACTACTTTTTTTCTGTTTGCCTTTAAAAATGTTACCCAACATCTAATAATCTTCCCCATGAGCCACAATATTGACAAAATTCATATTAAGTACCAAGACTAAAATGCAGCAATTATACTGTTCTGTGAGTTGGAGCTATTCTGCCAATATACATTCATCTCCTCTAACAGACCAGTAGGAACACTGGAGGTCACAGTTTACCAACTACTTGACTTCTTGGAACAAACCTAATGGACAATAACCATCAAAAAAATCTGCGTGCACAAACAGTCTTGGTATCTCTAGAATAAACCAAACTGTAAATCTAGAAGCACTGATGCAGACAAACAGCTTAACAAAAAGCATTCAGGAACATAATCGGAAAACACTGCAGAGGTAAGTGTAGCTTTCACAAGTTCTAGGTCAGAAAGAAAAAAAAAAAAAAAACAAACTAAGGCCACGATTACTTTACGAGATAGCAAGATGAAAATACACATTATAATAAATGAATTTATAGCAAGCTGATCAGAGCATAATCAGAAAAGATTCATTGTGTCAACAGACTACACATTTCTACTTGAAAGTAGAACTAGCTTTTGCTGACCAGCATCTCAAATATCTCATCATTTAACTGATGTCAAGAAAGGATCATACACAAAGCACAGTGCACACCTGTCACTTCTGAACTGCAAACACCCTTATAATACTGGTGTTGTTTACTGATTTCCCCCTTTAAGTCCTTTCAGACTTGAAAATAACATGAAGAATCTTTGTTAATATCTAGTAATAATCTAGCAAACCTAGATCTAAATTACCAAGATGACAAAGAAAATGATTTCCAAAAAACATCAAGGATGCAGAAGATTATGTGGGTAGAAACAAAAGCATGACAGCAAAGCTCTTGCTTTTGTCTTGTCACAGCAACTAAGACTGAGCATTTATTATTAGAAGTTTAAACATGTTACAGAAGTGAAGACGACAGGATACCAGTAAAGGGAAAAAAAAATAAAAAGAAAAACAAAAAGGCCTGAAATATCTTCAACTTTATTGTTCCCCAAACCTTGTAATTATAATCTCCTTCAAACTGAACTTTTTCCCTGCATTTTATTACTCTTGCCAGCACTCCCCAAACTTGTACATTTGAAGATTGAAACCACTCCAATGGTTGTACATTTGAAGATTGAAAAACCAAGGAGCACAACACTATTGCAAAAAAGAGATTAAAGCATACCTGAAAGTATTCATCAATCAGCATTATACAGGTGTCTCAAACATTTTTTAATAGTCTGTCTAGCTCAAAGGCTTCCTCCATTGACAACATCAACAGAGAATGTTGTACTGTACTTAGCCTGCATGTTTTTAGACAGCCATAATGCAAATCAAGAATTTTCTCTTGTTCTTAAGTATCAAATTTCCAGATGAGACTCTCTTCTCAAGGCTCTCAGGTAACTTAGATTTCTACTCTCATATTCATCGCGTTATCTTTCATCTCTAAGAATGTGCATAATTAATTTTATTCTGTAGAAACAGTAACACTTGTGAATCCTTCCCCCAGAACTACCCTTCTAGTTGGAATACACAAAATATTCAGTAAAACTAAAGAGAACTATAGTAACACATAGGATCTGAGAGCTTCTTATGAGGTAAGGATTTTTGGCCTGGAAACAAGGTAACTTAAGAGGATCATGACAGAACCAAAAATGGTATAACATTGGGTACTACGGATCAATTGTTTGTTGTCTTTTGTAATATTAACAACTATGGGAAATCACATGAATATCAACAGAAGAAGTTTCAAAACAAACAACAGGAGGCAGCTCCTCACATAACAAGCAGCAGGTCAGCAGAACTTTGTGGATGGAAAAACTGCTTCTATGTGTTCACAAGAAGACTGGACAAGGCCAATTAAAGAGATTCACTAAATATAGCATACAGGAACATTGCATAAAGTTCAAGAGATCCTCTGACCTCTAAAAAGTCAGAAGTTAAGAGAATGCTAAAGGGAAAACACTAAGCACCTGCTCTGTTGTTACTATTCCCTGCATGGCCACTAGGATATACCCTGCAGGAGTCTCAATCTCTGATCTCAACTAGAACAGCTGTTCTCATGGTCTTACTACAGAACATTTTTCTTTTAATTGAATGCTTTAACTGTCCTCGTGGAAAACTGTGTGTTCAGAAAGGAAATTAAGGAAAATGTAAAGCTGTGTCAATGTTGATATTTCATGGTCAGGAGACAAAAGAACAAACTTCACTGATAAGAGAGAAAACCAACAAAGAATACCAAAATCTTCATTAATAAAGCAAAGAGGGAACAAAAAAAGCCCCCAGACTTCTCTATTTTAAACATCACTGCTTCATTCTTTCTTTCAGAAGTACAGGATCACAGAATCATGCAGATTGGAGGGGACCTTCAGAGGGTCAAGTGTAACTTCCTGTTCAAAGCAGGCTCAGAACTGGTTGGTCAGAATCTTGTCCAGTCAAATCTAAGCATCTCCAAGGATGAGCATTTCAAAACCTCTCTGGAGGATTTCACTGCCCTTCACAGAAAAGCTTTTCTTTCTATCTAAATCAAATTTCCCCTTGTTTTCAAGTTGTGTCTGTTGCCTCTCATCCTTCCACTGTGCACTTAGAAGAGCCCACCCTTGTCCTCTCTACCCTCCCAATAGGTAACTGATCCTCCTTCAGGAGCCTTCTCAAGGTTGAACAAACTAAGGTCTCGCAAGCTCATTCTCCTATATTACATGCTTCAGCCTTCTAAACATCATCTGTGATTCTGTGATCTTAGTAGCTCTCCACTGAACTTGCATCAGAATGTCAACTCGTTTCATCCTATGGAATACAAAACTGAACACTGCACTCCAGATGCAGTCTCAGAAGTGCAGAAGAATGGGGGAAGAGTGGAGAGTGGAGGCAGGGCACAGAGATGACCTTCCTTAACCTGCTGGCTACACCCTTGCTAATATAGCAATACATTGCCTAGAGAGGCTGTGGAGTCCCCAGTCCTTGTAAATATTCAAAATTCAAATGAACGAGGTCCTGGATGACCTGCTCCACATGATCCAACTTGAGCAGGAAGGGAGACAAGATGACCTCCAGAGGTTGCATCTAACTGCAAGCATTCTGCAATACAACCCAGGATGCAGTTGGCCATCTTTGCTACAAAGGCACACAGCTAACTCCTGTTCAACTCATTATCCACCAGGACACCCAAGTCATTTTCTCCAGAACTGCTATCTTAGCAGTTCTCTTCCATTCCAGAAGAAATATTGGCTTCATCTTGTGCACCCCATGATACTCCAAAGGTAGGAAAAAGCGATTATAGACAAAAACCTATTGAATCTATTGATTATATATTCAAACTAGGCTCAGTTACAAGTTTCCTTCAAAGTTGGAATTAACTCAGAACCAATCCACAAGACAGAGAAACAAACATCTCCCTTGCATGCACCACTTCTGGCAAATTCAAATCTACAGTCATATGAAAATATATGCAAGTTTAACAACTGCAAATTTAAGGAAAATTCTAAATAGAAACACCACTATTAAATGAATAAGAAATATCGTACCAATTAGATTACTAAATACAAGAAGATTAACTTAATCCAGAGGCAAAATTTCTAGAGAATAATATCTCAGTGCCCTCTGAGGGGAAACTTGATGCAGAGTGGTCTGACTAGACCTCTCCCTCATTATTCCACCTAAATTATGCATTGAGATGACCTAATTTTAGCTAGATCTGATTGCATGCTTGAGCACTTCCAAAGCATAAAGTCCAAGTAAATGCAGAAGTCTGAATATTTTTTTGTTCTTATCACATTTGATTCTAAGCCCACTCATTGTTTCATTAATTGTTTGTATACCCTATGAGACTTAATCCTAGAAATCAGGTCTACTTCATGATGGGTATCTCACAACAGACAATTGAGAAAAAATTATAAAACACCTCATGTGATTTGAAAACTCTTATGAGTTACTAGATCTATGCACATGTCAAATATTTATTCTGTCTGCTAGGATAGTGCTGAATTTAAATTGGCAGCTACAAAAGTGACTAGCAAGACAAACAGGATATATTCCAGAAATACAAGTGTTGCAACAGAAATCCAAATTCTTGGAAATAATAGAAAACTCACTTGATGGGTTTCTGAAGCATTTTTATTCTTGCAATTATCAGCAACAATCACTTTAAAAGATCAGAGTACTGATCTTCCTTTATGTCTTAGAGAAAGAATCACGAAAACTTAATTCTAGAGCTCTTCTTGCATATATCCTACTAAGAAGAAAGATGAAGTATCACATAAGTATCAGATCCATACTATAATTTCAGAATATTTCAGAAGTAAGCCTGACTTCTGTTTAACTAGTTTGAAACTAATTAAAGTCTCTGTTCTTGAACTTTCTGGCTGACAGATTATTTCAATAAAACTATTAGTGCCTTGCATTTGGATATCTGTGCTACAGACTTTTATTCTTGACTTAAAAAACGTAGTATGATCTGCTTCACATGCCTTCAAAAGGGAAAAAAGCAGGATGAAGAACATGCCTACAACTTCTCCCATGCAAGGGCCAGTGAATCAGGAACATCAGAATACCAGTTGATTTGCAGTTGAATTCTTAGGGTCCATGGTAAAACAGATTGGCACATACTTCCCAATTCAGGCAAACTTCTCTCTGTTAGCTTTACAGAGTAACGGTTTCAGATTAGAAATAACATAAATACCAGGAAAGTTTCTAGAAAAGAATATTCTGGGACAAAAGCACAGTCAGCCTGTGTTCAAATAGAAAGGTAAAGAAGAAAGAAGACATCTTCTGTAAGTAGAAAAGTAGACATATTCACTACGTGGAATTCTATGATAACAGAATAAGGTAATCAAGAATACAGCAGCTAAACTACTTCAAATGTATTTGAAAGAAGGATGGTCCAGATGGATCCAAAAGCAACACGCACATCTAAGAAAAGAAGCAGATGTCAGCAGAATCTGTAACAAAGGAAGAAGAAACTGTATTATTTATTTAGTCTTTTGAAATAATGCACTCAAACCATCACTCCCTCAAGAATAAGACCTGTAAACTCTTCCCTGGTCCCAACAAAAGCAACTAAGATTAGCAACACCTCAACAGCACTTGCCTGTCTTAAGAGCAAAAACCGCAATAATTGCTTTTGTAGTCCTTGAACACCACGTGATTTGTGTTTTTGTTTTATCAGCTGAACTCTGCAAACAGCCAAATCAGTAAATTGTCCAGCAACTTTTATTTGGCATCTCAGACTGCTAGTGCTCCCTCTTTTTGCCAGTTTTGTTTCTGCTCAAGAGCCTTGCCTTCATGCCTTCAAGAAAAGAACTAAAAGTCCCATCTTCCCATACTTCAAAAAGCAAGTTACTCCTACATTAACTGAATGTTTCAGCTCTTTTTTTTTTGCTTTTTCTCCCTCTTCCCCTCAACCCTGTCCAACTACTCCAGGTTCAGCAGTGCAGGGATGCAGTTATATCCATCCTAACTCCCAATATCTAGTCATACCACCTCTTTGCTTCCTCTTCCTAAGAATCTCCTGTGCTCCCACCGATTACACCTCACAATTTTGACTGCTGTTAAGTACTTTTCTTCAAAACTACCAAGCTGTTTCAACATCTCTGATGTACCTATCTCACTTTATCTTCTAAAATATTGCCAAAATAACATCCTGAATGCTTACTGTGAATGTTATTCAAATGCCTAAGGAAGCTGATTATATAGTTTTTATTGAAGAGAAGCAAATTCTACAGCCAAAGGTATTTGGAGAAGAAATGGCAAAATAAATGGTTCCAGAAACAGGAGTAAATAAAAGGTAGAATAGCATCGTTTCTAGAAGGACTTGATTTGCATCGGAGATGCAAGAAACTGGAGGCATAAATACCAAGAGGCTTCAAAAAAACCCCACACCACTAAGCAGGAAGAAAGGGGAATTTATTATTTCTTAGTTGATAAAGATTTCTATCATTTAACCATGGTAGATGGGGTAAAAAGCACCTAGCTATCTTCAATTGTAGAAGTATGCATGGTATCAGACTTCAGTATTACCAGAGATTGCTTAATACCAAACTAAGTATTACCTAAAGTGAGACAGAAATTACTTATTTGAGGAAGAGATTCTACTATTAAAACCACAGTTTGAACCACAGTTTGAACCAGCTAAAACCACAGAACTTGCCTTTAGAAGTTACCAGAAATGAAAAATAAAATAAAATTGAAAAGTCAGTATTTTTAATATTTCAACGTAAAGGAACTGTTCAGCTCTTGATTACTGGTTTGTCAATAGTATTTACTCTTGAAACAGACACTTGGAAATGAGCTTATAGAGCAGTAACAACTGCAGGAAGTAGCAGGTTTTTAATTATACTAAAAGAGAGGACACAAGCACAGAAAAAGAACAAACACTGGATGGGACAAGATGAAGTTGAAAACCCTAGATGCTTCCACTGAAGTACTACATGACAAGACATTCTACTATAACATTGAGATTTAAACCAGTAGATAGCAATACGCCAAAGAGACCTCACTCACTCCTTGTATAGACACAAACTCTATACAAACTATGAAATAGGAATTGCAGAACTGATATGCATATTACTGTATACAGTGAAGGATCCTTAACCCCACACACAGCTAAAGCAGATGAGTTCTAGAGGAGTTTCACAAAAGCAGTTGTTTGGAAAGAAGCAGAATTGGAAATAAGGAACTATGGTTTTTTTCTATTGTAAGAAAATAGCTCAAAGGGATGTCACAGCCTGGTTAGCCTGGAAGCACATTCAGTAGTATGTATTCATCTAATCAAGGAAGTCAAATGCACTTCTAATGAGTCCTGAAGGAAAATTTTCACTAGTTGAAAAGGCACTGCAAGCATCCTCTCCAACTAGGAAAATACCCATTTGGCTTGCATTCAACCAGTACTCAACTTCACTCCAGAGTTATTAAGAAGCCTACAAATAAATAGCTATAGCTCCTTCTCCCCTTTTTTGACAGCACACGAAGACCATCAGTTTTAAGAAGCACCCAAAGCAAGCGAATCCCAGGCCACATTTGAACAAGAATTTTAGTTAAGAAACATTTTTAACTAGTAAAGCACTGAACGCTTTCAATGGTGGAATCAAGAGCACTCTGGACTGATCAGGAAGCAAAGCAGTTAGAGACTGTGTTTTTGAAAGTAGACATAGACTCAGCTTTATTTTGGTTGAACAGCTGGAAATTAACAGGTACGGCTGGTTGCACAAGCCAAGTCACAGAGTTCACTTGTTTCTTAGAAAAAAGGTTGTCATGGCTGTACTCAAGATGAGCAAGTCAAGACACAAATAACATTGCAACCGCCCTGGAAAGGAAGTTGACTGATTTTGTCAAGACAGAAAACACAGTAATACCAGAAGCAGAAACACCAAACCAACATATTTATGTGCTTTTGGTTGATATATCTTCATGGTAGACATATCTGGGGTCTGTTTCAATTTGTTGCATAAATACTAATTTTTAAAGAAAGCACTAAAGTAATTTTTAAAATTGTTAGGTCCCTGTTTTACTTATATGAAACACCTACCCGAAGAAATAAAATATTTCAGCATTTGCACATTTACATAGACAGTTTAGCCACCTCCTTGTCGGATATGACCTCACTCACTCCTAGCATTCGTTTTTGGTTTATTCATTTTCATTTTGTTTTAGCATCATTTTTAAAGTCCTTCTTGTCCCTCTACATGTGGATAGTTTGAAGCTCAGTGCAACAGACAAAAAGAACTTATAATTCTAGAAGCAATCTTCTTCAGGTTTAAAAAAAAAAACAACAACCAAAAACCAAACCATTTCCAATAAGGGTTTTGTTTTGACGTTTTATTAAGTTGTCAGAGTGATTTAATTTTTGGAGGAAGGATTTTATTCTTGTTTTCTCTTTTTTAAAAAAGCTTGATTTGCACTTAGCCATCTTCATGAATGGCTGTTATGTAAATATTAGTTAAGCTATGTCTACTTACAAAAATAAAAGTCTTACACAATTTATTGATCTATTTATTTTAAATAGCTTCCTCAATAGGAAAGAAACCTAAGCTCCATAATGGCAGCAGTTTTAGGTAAGAACAAACAGCCACTGCCTCTCAGAAAAGCAAAACCCAGGAAGCAATATTCAAGGTTACTTGTGTGTCTGTTTTAAAACAGGTGCTGAACTTGGTACGTAGAAAGCTAAGTGCCTCCATCACCTTGAAAGGAGACTTAGACACTTCAGAAAAAACCTACTCCCCATCCCAGGAATAACACTGTTTCTCACTTCCCTGCCTCCCACCAACAGCCAGTGGCCATTCCAAGAGCCACAGTAATTTTTATTACCCATAATTTTAATTTTTTCATTCCAGGAAGAAAAAGTGTCCATGATAAGTTACTGAAAATTAATTGTTGAAATCAGTGTAATATTTATTTTAAAAAAATAGTAATGAAGTATATAGATAGGTACAAGTAATAAGAATCAGTTTTCATTTATTACTACTACAAATGTATAGCATATTGATAGGTGTATGACATTTACAATATAAACTGCTTAATACAAAGCTCATACCAATGAAACCTATTTATTTTACAACTGTAAGAAAACATTTGCCAAAATTGTTATGTGACACACGATAATCAGTGGTACAACAAAATGCTATTATTAAATGACACATCAACTTTTCCTGTATTGATTCTATTGAGATAACTTCAGTATGTGACTCTTCAATAGCCTCCCCTTCACCAATTCTCTTTTAAAAGTAAGATCTAATAAAAAGTTTCCAAGGAACCATTGGTACTACTAAAGAAAGCAACCCACAATTTATCAATTGTGGCCCAATGAGTTGTCAAGCAACACCTTCTAAAGTCTAAATTCCTTTTTAAAGAACAGAATTCCTTGAATACATTCAGTTCAAGAAACTTTAAGGCAAATGGAAGTTCAAACCTAAATAAATTGTGCTAGACAACTAAAGTATTCTCAAATAATTGTGTCCTGAGCAACTTTAACACCTACAACAACATAAACTACAAAAACTTTTAATTTTATGTTTTGAGTTTCTCTTAATATCAAAATATCCCAAAGCCGCCACACTCCAGGAACATTTGAAAGCTACCGGTTAAGAATTACATTTAACCACCACTCCAAACCAGATGCAAATGAACACTAGAATTAAACTTCTCAGAGCCTATTTACAGTTCCTCAGTACCAAATATTTCCACAAAAGAATTAAGAACCTGCTTGAATAAAGTCAGCTAGCAGAACTAAATGCACCAAAGCAATGCATCTCAATTTTTAAGGTTCTCTTAAGGATCCTCACAATAATGCACGATATCCAACACTGCTTGTGAAGATTCCTGGTACTGCAAATTGCTCCTCCTCCCCAAATCAAACCAGAACATACAACTTGCTACCCATACTCTTCTCATTCTCAAATACATATCTAAACACACACACACAAAAAGATACAAAATGTCTGAACAAATAGAGTACAGTCTGTAATGAGTGTTAAGTACAGATTAATCATTTGGCCTCTCAAAATTCCACGTTCGTGTCACAATTCCATGTGCAGTGCATGATATACTGGTTGTGTAGGAATGCCTCAAGTTCAAAGTTAATCTCATGCCTTTTTGTTTCTTCGAGAGACAGTATTCAACGTTTCTTCAAGTCTTTCCAGGGCTTCTGGGCATGCCTACGTTTTTAGTATCTTGGAAACCTATCCTGTCCCTTTTCGTATAGCTGTGACAAAAGAATAACGCTTGTGTTATGTTTTCAGTTATGCTGTTTATATATATTATGTACCTCCCAAGCCTGCTGTCTGCACATTGCATGTATACAAGAAGAGACATCCCCCAAAGCATCAAATCTGAATGTCAAAGAGAAATTACAAACATACACGATGCAACATTACAGAACTTATAAACATTCAGCGCTGTACACCCTTTTCTCTTGGATCATTGTTTTCTTAAAAATGGAAAGAGATGAAGAAAGAACCCAAAGCAACGTGCAGCACTGGGCTACTCACATATTCAAGTATGAACTTCAAAAATCAGGTATTTCTTGCCAGTAAATTAGTACTTTCATATTTTATAACACTATCCTACAAACCCAGAGCAAAATGCACCAAGCAAATAAAAAAACCTGAATTCTCAAATTGTATATTCTCCCCCAAAACGTTAAGTATTTCAGAGATATGCTATTATACCATAAATACTGTAGTAACATTTAAACCTTTAACAATGGTTAAACCTAATAAAACAAACTTTTGCGGCATTAGCAATGGTTCAGAGCTAAGCTGGCTCTATAACATGTATAAGATATCAGCGTAAGATTTCTTGATTTAGAATTATTTTTAACCACAACAAGCACTACTATCTTAACAGTCTTAAGAACAAATAAAAGCCAAACCAAATAAAGAATATGAAAGCACAAAATGTAAGACACAGGAGGATGAAAGTAAGAATAAATTTTGAAATCCTATGCTGTACAGTGAAGGAGATTAGACACAGTACAGGTAATACAGCTGATCTGTAATCAGTTAGAGCATTCTCACAGCTATGTGTAATCTGTAAGGTCTGCACATTTTTGAATGTTTCAATTGCAGAGAAACTAACTTTTGCATGTAAAAAGAGAACATCACTTAAGGACCAGTAAGCCTGTGTGTCAGGCTTGCTATTAATATAAGTTCTAAGTCCATTAGAAATAGAAATTCTTAACAGAAAGCTTAATTTCAATTATACTTTCATTAATAGCAAATAGCTACTGCTACTACAACATCAAAAACAAGCCAGTAGTAAAAGGTTCAGTCCAGCTAGTTTGGTCTCACTGGCATTTATTTCATTTTTAGAAGTCTTTGTTATTTAAGACTTCTAATGAGAAGTAAAACCATATTATGAATAAGAGGAGTATTAATGTTTATTAATTTTAAAAGTAAAGAAGTAATTACCTGCTTGTATTCACCAACGCAGTTCTGACAACAGAATCTTTTCTGCTGACCATCAATAATAAGGATATTGTTTCCAGCTCCTTTACTAGGCAAATACTCCCCACAATGCTCACAGCAATTCATTATTAAACCATTTGCCATCCTGTATCTATTGAAGCAATGGTCACTGCACAGCTTATGAGTCATATTTTTAAAGCTAACTTCATGACGAATCTAAAAAATAAAAACAAAAAAGTACTATCACCACACAAGCACAAAGTTACTTGAAACTACTAGACAAGCAAAAGTCTTACATTCAAGCATAATAACTAAAATCAGATTATACTAGCTCACTATTTAAGAACAAAGATGCTTGAAATTACCATGAAATACAGAAACAGAAATGGGTGTTTCTGTTACCTTCAAGGTTTTAGGAAAAGAAAAAATTTGGACTCATTTGCTTTTGTAGCCTAGAAGCAAAAATCACAGGGAATGATATAATAATTGCGTATTAGAGTAGGTCAATTCATTAATAAAATACTCATTTTTCAGGCTAACAACATGGTACATAAAGTAGTAGCCTGAATTATGGTGGGTTCAGTAATGGCACCAAAAGTAAACTAGTGCATTAATGAGAATTTAAAATCACGTACATCTACAAATGTTTTTATATAACAGAAAAATATACAGGAAAAAATTAAGTAATACAGTGAACCTTGACCCTTTTCAATGTAATTCTTCTATGTGGGAGATTTGGGTTATAATTACAAGATTCCACACCTAATAATATTGTTCACAGTAGATACAAGATATCAGCAAAAGGCACTTTAAGTTTCTGAAACAAGAATCAAGTATTAACCTCTTTGAATTATTTCTTACTTCCATTGCTCTTCATGAATATTAAACCTGCATATCTTAATACCTTACTGCATATGAAAACACTGAATCAGATTTTATATTTCCTTATTTCCAGTCCTCTTATTTCAGAATGCAAGTTATTAATAGTGTCATTACTGAGAAAGATAGGAAGAAAAAAAACAATCAACCAGACCTCAGTTAGTTTACCACAGATAGTGCATCTTGATTTATTCAAAACTCCTTTCGAGGGATTCTGTTTGTCTTCATAGAAGGATAAACATGATGTACTGCAAAACTCCTGGAAAGACTCACTTGAATCAACTTGAGCAACAATGGTACCTTTCATTGTTGTTATATCTCTGAAAGACAAAAAAACCCTCTAGTGTGCTTGTGCATAAATGCATATATATATTTAAACAAGAATCCTTTATATCATATAACATTTTTTCTTCCTTTTAATGTTTACATTTCAAACTGTTTTGGTAGAAATACAGTGTTTGACATGTGACTAACAACTAAGTTTAATAACATTTTTACAACTACTGTAAGTACTGCAAGTACAATAACTTTCCTGTGCTAAAAGAAAAAAAATTAAAAAAATATATAATTTGGTATATATTATAACCAAAAAGCTTAAAACTCTATCAAAAAGAAAGATAATGGAGAGATTCATTCTAGATGTAATCTCCAAA
>BJBW01001747.1:13532-40835 GCA_004320125.1 Scolopax mira | reverse complement strand
TGGAGTCACCATCCCTGGCTGTGTTTAAGGGCTGTTTAGATATAGTGCTAAGGAACATGGTGTAGGGGATGACTTTGTAGAGTAGGGTAGATGGCTGGACTCGATGATCCCAAGGGTCTCTTCCAACCTAGACAATTCTATGATTCTATGACAGTCAGAAAAACTCACCCATGGGTGACATGTCCAGCCAAAGAAAAGAGGGTGGACAAGGAAGCCTTATCTTGGTCATGGAACAGCTCCTTGGGGCTGTTAGCAACTTACACAAGCTAAAACAAACCAACTTAGCTGCCTGTTTGCAGCTGAGAAATTGCCCCTCAAATTGCTGTATCCATAACACCCAGTCATGGCATGGTTATGTACGTGTGGCTACTATACAGAGCTTAGCATCTTAGAATCCTGGAATTGTAGAATGATTAGGGTTGGAAGAGATTTTAAAGATCGTTGACTTCCAACCCCCCTGCCATGGGCAGGGACAATTCCCACTAGAGCAGGTTTCTCAAAGCCCCATCCAGCCTGGCCTTGAACACTTCTAGGGATGGGGCATCCACAGCTTCCTGGGCAATGTGTTTCAGTGTCTCACCATCCTTACAGTAAAGAATTTCTTTCTGTTGTCTAATCTAAATCTCCCCTCTTTCAGTTTAAAACCATTACCCCTTGTCATATCCCACCACTCCCTGATAAAGAGTCCCTCCTGACCTGTTCTGTAGGCCACCTTTAAGCACTGAAAGGCTGCAATAAGGTCTCTCCCTGACCTTTCTCCTTTCATTGACAGCTTCTAATCTAAAAACCAAAATGAGCTTTAAACAAATAGTGGCTGGGTAAAAAAGTACAAAGAATGTCTCAAAAATTGAAGAATGGTCCCTTCCCAACATGAGATATCTATAGTTACTCCCCTTTATGGCCTAAATATGTGTTTCTAGTTTCTATTGTGAAGATAATATGAACACTGACTAATACATACTATTCCATGTTTGCCATTTCCTCTGAATACTCTTAAGAAAAGCAAGTACTTTTTCTACCTCTGTCAAAAGGTTGTATCTTCCTGTCTTTTTTTTTTTTTTCTTGTACTCCTAACATGCATCTAATTTGTGAGCTTGGTTACATAGTTGCTGTTTATAATAAAAAAAGAACCTCTCCAAGTTTCCAAAAGTGGTCGTAATATTGGTAATCGTATTGTGAACTCACTTGAGAAGAAAACAGTCAGTCATTTTTTCCTCCTCAAAACACCAACGTATCCGAATTGTTTAAAACTACGATAAAATTAGTAACAGTGATATTTTCTTTCTGGTACTTGCATTCTAGCATTTAAATTTTTAGGAATCCTTTTCACTAACTCTTATCCATAGTCAAAAAAGACAGACCATATTTATTTTTTTTGTTTCACAAATAATGAAAAATGTAGTTCCCTAATATTCATTTTGCTTTGCAACAAGGAACAACAGATAAACCAAACATCATTTCAAGGCTGAGGTTAGAATCCTGAGGATACAGAGTACTGTTGTCACTTTACTATTTGTAGTTTGTATTTTTTTACCATAAACAGTATATCTCTGATCTCTCCATTTTATAGCCCCATCCATAACCTCAGAATAATATTTTCCAGACACACAGAACAGCCATATACACTACGGTTAGCATCAACTTTATTTTAGATTGAGGAAAACTAAACCAAACCAAATATGTATTTTATAAAATGTTACAAATAGTACCTCTCCTGTCTATGATAAAAGAAACTAAAGTAAAGGCACAGAACACAGAAGAGAAAGACATAACATTTACAGAGACAATTCTTCACACTTAGTGTAATACAACATATGTATTCCTATATTATTCGTTCTTACTTCTGGAAGACTTTAACATTCTTTTCTTATATTATCTTACGTCTCACACCATTTTTGTAAAGCAGGAAAACATTAAAGCTGATTTCAAATTTTGCATGAAATCCACCACTGAGAAATAAAACATAGCCCTTTAGAAACAACACATTTTAAGCATAGCTATCCCTATCATTGGGCCTGATATGGAAGTAAAGAAAATTAACTTCAAAAATTGAATGCTATATATAGGACTCATTTTTATGCCTGCCTTTCTGTTGGCAAGTTGTGGTCATAACAGGCTTAAGAACTCCAGCAGGATATATTTTTTTCCTTCCTAAGCCTTTGGAGCACTATCTATTTGTAGGTATCATTTATTACCTCTGTGTGGGGCCTGCAGATGAAATCTATTCCAGGAGCAGTCCTTGTTGGTAGATTTCCAGAAAGCCATCTGTTCCTAATGGGGCATCTTGTCTGCCTTCCCTAGCAATTAGAAAGCAGCAGATGAAGATGCAAGGCATAAAAAGGGAGAAGGACATGAAAGAATAGAAAATTATATAAGAAAAACTTGTTTGTTTGAAGAAATGCGATAGTAAACTGTTAAAATCATAGAGGCTGTAACCAACTGAACAAAAGGATTTTTTTCAAACTTTCTATAATAAAACACAGTTCCTGTAACACACACTGCCCACCAGTCACCACTGTTTGGTTAGGTTGCTCACTGCTATGAGTTTCTGATGAAACCAAATTAAGAAAATAGACATGCGTATTGAAAACAATGGCTGCCACACAAGTGTTTCCTCATGAAAGAAAAAATTTTTGATTTATCACCAGAAAAATATACTTCATTTTGTAGATTTAGTCCTTTTGAGTCTCTGATTCCAGTACAGTTATGCTTTATCTGAAAAATGAGGGAATTAATTATAATGCTAACATACATATGATTCTAATCAGTAGCCTGTAATAGATCACTATGAATTACAGTCTTAAAACATAAATTATGATACAAAAATACCAACTTTTTGTAAGTATATAAGAACACAAAGAGAGAAATTGTTGCACTGTTTTTCCCTCTAAAAGATATGGATGTGATCTAATCATGATCAATTGGGCTCCCTCTACACTTAGCAGACAGAAATCAACATCTCCAGAAAGTTTCAACCCTATCGTGTTTTATGTTTTTCTTAGCAGTGATGAATACTTTCTATAAGAGTCTACAACTAAAGGAGCCAAGATAACTAGCTGAGACTACACAACTTGCATTTAGACAGTTATCATCAGATTAATTGAATATTACCCCAATTGATTTAAAAACTAATTTTAATATTGAATTTTATTTATTATTTTTATCTTTCTGAAAATTACATTTTAAATGTAAAGGAAAGTCTTAAAGAAAAGAATCTGACATTTTAACATTACACATAATTTTGTCTCAGGTCTGTGACACAGAA
The DNA here is from genome assembly GCA_004320125.1 of Scolopax mira. NCBI lineage: Eukaryota > Metazoa > Chordata > Aves > Charadriiformes > Scolopacidae > Scolopax > Scolopax mira. Next base: position 37,570 of record BJBW01001747.1, on the reverse strand, counting down.
GGGAATGACTGAGAAAAATGACATTCAATCACCTTTGTGTAGCTTATTCATTCCTCATTATTTTACCCAGGAAACATGATTATGTCATTGTTTTTAATATGATGAATTTTCTGGTATTCTGAAATGACAAATTAGACAGACCTGTAGAAGAGATGAGAGCCTTTTATTTATCCTTGTGACTACATTTGCCTTAATTAGTCATAGGAATTACCATCACCATTGTTCAGTTAAAACTAGTAATTTTGAAAGACACACAACACAAAAGACATGGAGACTTAAACCTATATAAATTCTTCCAGGCTCTGGTGGAAGTGTATGCTGCATCTACATTAAAGAGATGGATTAATTATTATCAATATTATAGTGACTACTATAAAGTGACATCGTTGGGTTTTTTCTTCTAAACTCAAAAAGGCTTGTTTTATTTATCAGAGAAATAAGTTGGAATTGTAACCAGCACCTGGAAATGAATAAGTATATGCACCTTTATCTGTACATGTGCTTAAGAGAGAGAAAATTAAAATGTGTCAAAAAGCTCTCACCGTAGGACTTCACAGAAACTACATAGAACTGTGGCAATCGTTCAGTTCTTGGTATGCAGTTATATGATTTAAAGCTTTATCAGCATGCAGAGGTTGCATACTTGATAAGTGTTTTTCTTAATGCTTTGTAAATGCCATGAACTTCAGTGCAAACTTCCCAAATTCTTAACTTCCCAAAGCGATAATAATAATAAACATTGTGTCAAGGGATTTAAACTGGATGTCACATGGGTCATCAGCTGGTGGATTGTCATTCTGCATGTGAGAGCGCTCCAGTGAGTTTGCAAGTTATTTGCTCACAGAAGAATAATACAGAAGCACAGGAATACAATGTTGCTGCTTAGTCCCATTGCCTCAATGTATCTTAATTTCCTTCAGACTGTATTTACACCAGTCCCAAGCTACTTATCTTCTTTCTTTTTTATAACTGTAGTCACATCCTCCCTAACACTTCTTTTTCTCCTCTGATCATCCTCTTTATCTCTTAGTGCCTCACTCCTCACTCGCATTCAGATTCATGGTCCATTTTGCCCATGAGACTTCATTTCCATGCCACTGAGGCTGTACCAGTGCTTTCCTTCTTCTCCAAATGCCTTTCACATCCTCCTCCTTGCAGCCATCCTGCTTCTCCCCTCAACAGCACAAGCTGCTCTGAATTCCCAAAGATAAATTTATTTCTGTTGGACTATATGTGTTGTGTGTTTGGGATACAGGAGGATGGTCTTGAAGATAGGCATCAAGCATCATCTCGTTCACCAAGCAACAACAAAAATTTTCACGATGAGAAGCAACATACTAGATCATCAGAACATTGACTAGAAGAGAAAAGAAAGTGTTGATACTCCTAGAAACTGAAGTCTGATAGCCAACAGTCAGTTTAAAAACTCAGTAAGGAGAGTGAAATATAAAAGAAATAGAAATATTCTCCTATCAAAACACAGAGTCCAGACAGTAAGATGGTGATGTCTGGATAATAAAATAATTATTACAAAGATTTCAAAAACATTGTGAAATATGATAATCCATGATATACTCAGTATACTCAAGAGTACTGAAAAGTGCCCAATTTCTTTAGGTAGGACAGAAGTAAAGTTAAAAGAAGTGGATTGTCACTCTATCTTATTGAAGCAATATAGCTAATAAAGGACTCATAGACATTCAGTTTGCATCACAATTACTTTAAGGGTTCTCTAAAATGGGTTCTGTAGAGGTAATATTAAGAACCAGATATAGATTCCAGGATCAGAATTGTATTTGGATATATAAATGTCTTGAAATTGTTACAGTGATTAATCCTACTGGGAATTGTGTCATTGTGGGAAAACTTCCCAGTTATAAAATGAGTAACAAATGAGTAATCAACTAATTCAACTAATTCAAAACTTGAGTAACCAATCTTGGTAGAGTTCAGTTATGCCTGGATATATTAGTAGATAATTTTATATCTTACTGTTTTCATGACTGTACAGGGAATCAAACTATTTTTTAATCTACTTTGATAAACCAAAGATGTTATAGGAGACCTGGCCATAGAAAAAAAAGGTGAATTGAGTGACATCAAGATTCTTCCAATTAAATTACTTTGAGGAAGAGATAGAATTTAGATCAAGGTTCCTACCTGAGAGGAAAAATACAAGAAATTAAGAAAGCTAACTAGTGAGGTCAATAGATGTGCAGAAATTAGGAATTTAAATGTGAATCTGACTGAAATGTCTTTCAATCAGATTTTTCTAAACTATCAGGAATTTTTAAGGATCGGAGAAATTTTAAATAAGATTAAAAATTAATAGGGAAGGCTCCATTTGTAATTGAATGGATAATTACATAAGAAGTATTTAGGAACATTAAGGCTCTATAAGGTGTGGAAAAATCAGGAAAGCTACATTTTGGACAACAGAAAATTTAAGAATAAAGTCTAAAACTCTTGCCAGAAGTCTAATTTGGCTTGTCATTGCTGAGGAAGTTAAAACAAATACTACAAAGCTTCTCAGCCATATAAACAGAAAAAAAAAGAAGTAAACTTTGTATGAAGTGTGGAAAGAGGAGGTTCAAATGAAAATGTAGAAAACTTTTTTCTCAATTTTAGACCAAGGCGATTGATAGAAAGGTGTGGAAATGAAGATGATCAGACTACATGGGTCGTCTTGCTTGTAGTAGGGTGGGTGCTTCCTTATCCCAGTACAGATAAGGAAGCTCTAATACCCTTGCAGAAGGCACTGGTATGATTCAATCCAGAAAGCAATAATCTCTCACCTTTAATAGGGAGCAAGAGCAAAAGATGTTGACTGTGTAAACAGGAAACCTGTTTTAAGAAGATGATAGTAAAGACCTTGATTTTATATTTAAAGATAAGGGAAAAATGAGAGCATGAAGGGGATACTGGAAATCCAAGTCTTCCATCTTTACTTAGCACAAGCATTGGTTCTTTTCCTTCTTTCTTGCTGTCTTCAACCCAAGATTCTTGCATACATGTCTATGCAAAGGAAGTTTAGGAAAAAGGATGAGAAAGGGCCAATGTGAGCATCATCTAGTGGTTGATGCACGACCATGGGGGCCCCGTCCTTCTCAAGACTGCAGAATGCCCCATACTCAGTTTGTCTCTATCCTGGGTGAGTATTTTGTCTATGTGAAAACTACCATCAAACTGGATTGTGACAGTCATATGCCAGAAGGGCATATGTATACCCAATGCCCTTCTGGCCGTGCAAATGTGACTAAAGTTAAATACCTAAGGAATGATAAATCAGAAAAAATTTTTAGCATTAAGTGGAAAGTTAAAAACTGAATTGCTGTGAAGAATTGCAAGAGAATCTCTTGATGCTGCATGACTGAACAATAAAAAAGCATATGAAATTAATTGTCAATAAAGACAAAGTAAGGCACACAGCCCCTCTCCCCTGACAGTTTGTTACATACACAAAATATTGGAAGCTAAAGTAGCCATTGCTATGCAGGAAAGAGATCTTAATAACTGTATGTTATATATAACTAAAAAATTCTGCTCAGTATCCTGTGACACTGTCAAAAGTTTAGGATTATTAAGAGAAGACTAAAAAAGAAGACAGGAACTGGATAAATACCCATTTCATGATGATAGGAGTTATAGTAATCTGTTTTGGGTCCAATGTGTGGTTATAGTGATCCCATCTGTAAGATTTCAAATCAGGTTGAACTTACTTTGGCATCTATATAAGGGAAAACTAGAACCAATCAATTTTGAAAGAAAAACTTATGAACAGGGGCTGTCCCGTTGTTTGTCTATAAATTGCGGTCTATCTACTGTCTATGTATTTGGTTCTATCTATTTGATTGGGATCCATCAAATTGGAAAAAGATATGGAAAAGATATAGAGAATGACTGTCTACTGTTGTTTTTAAGAGAAGAACCAAGGATGACCAGGACCTTTAAAACAAACAAAAGAAATAATTTTCCTTATACTATCACTAAGTGTAATTACTTATATCACTAAGTATAATTACTTAGTGAAATTCATTGACAGAGGATGTTATGGAAGCTAAAATTATCACTGGATTCACAAAGGACTTGACAGATTCATAGCAGAGGGGCTATTAATCACATTGATTGTATGCTACTTCCAACTCAAAACTAAAAGGCTTGTTGCCAGAAACTGTGGAATATTTGAGAAGCAGGATCAGTCTATACTTGCTTATGTTCTCTCTCTACACAGTCTCTTTCTGTACATCTTTTGTTTATCTCATCAAAAAGAAGATATTTTCTACATCTTTTTCTTTGGACCAGTGTGAATATTTTGAGATTTTTTACTTTAATAGGTTAAACAGTGTGAAGAAAGAAGAAGTACAAAGCCGAAGGTTCACTGATTCTACAAGAAGTGAGCAGGACACAAATATTTACACAAGGTAACAGGAGAAAACTGAAGAGTGAAGCAGAGGAATTATGATCTAGGGTACCAATCAGAGTGGAAGAGTGGGAGACCATTTCTACACTTGCTTTGAAATGAAGAAGTAAAGTATTTATGAATAATCTTTAAGCACCACATTTGCCTGTAATGGTGGAGATACACCACAAGGTTTCTTCTACCTCTGTAGCCTAAACAGAAACCCGAACCCTTTGAGGCAGCCCATCACTAATTGAAATATAGATCTGTATGCACGAACCTGAGTTCAGTTGCTTTAAGTTCCACCTTTGAAGTTACATTAACATTTAATGGTTAAAAGAAAGCTAATAAAACTGGAGGGAAGCTGAGATGGCTAAGTCATAACTATTTTTATGATGTATTATTACCACAAAACAGAGGACAGATATTTATGGTGCATAAAGGTTTTTCGCGTCCTTTGCATGTGTTTCGGGGTTATCAAAACCAGTTCAAACTGTGGGGAAGAATTTTGTGCTCGGCTGTGTCTTAGCAACAATAGGGTGACACTAGAACCACTGAGAACAAATTTGTCCCATCTTCTGTTTTGTCATCACATTTATTCTTAAATTTTTTATCAGTAATTTTGTTCTAACATAATAGACGAGTAAAGACTAAAGCTTTTAAGCCTGAAGTATGTATGAAGTTAGTATGACTCCATTTTCTTAATCTGTAGCTTACAATAATACCAAGTTAAATTTTCCTAAGTGATCAGAAAAGTAAAAAGGAAACAGCCTGATAACCCTTTTCCAACCTCTGCCGCGATGGTTAGGGAGTTCATAGCGAAATGTCATTGCCACAGGAGAAGCAGATTTCTGTGGCCTGGCGCACATTCAGCTGAGTTTACAGTGTGTCAGGATGCTCAACTGTGTGAGAAAAGAGCAGGAGTGATTCAATATGATTGCATGATGTTTTGCCCTGGTGTGTTTTTCATATAAGCATATACACATATCCTGGAGGAGGCAAAGGAACTGTGAGGTAGATACAACATCTGAGCCATCATGTATCAGCATGTGGCGGACCACATGCTTTGTGAGTCACTTTGCACAGCACCAATGGCATGGGTATTGTGCCCAGGATAGGTAAGTGATGTCAAAACTGTTACTCTTTCCATTTTTAAAGAAAGGAATAGGTTAGCATCTGTGTATGTGCTCTGTGTGTGTATGCCACAGAAGTAACATCTTGCCTTAGATCCCTTTTAAAAAATTATTGAATAGGGTTGGGTTTTTTTTTGCATTTTAAACTGGTGCTAGTTAAACACAGTGAATTATTTTGGTCATAGTCTAATTTTTTTTAAGAAGTCTTTGGTGACAAATTGTTTAAAAAGCAATAAAACAAAATTTGCATCCCATCTATTCATCTGGAATATCTACCATAAAGCTATGTCTCTCTGTGTGTAGAGTAACAGTAATTGCAAGAAAATAATGCATTGGTATGAAACACAAGTATAAGCCTACCTTATTTATCTAAAATGAGTTTAGAAGCCCTCAGAATATTGAATACAAGAGTTTTACAATGGTTTCTCAAATTCAGGTAATTCAATTAATACAGAGGCTGCCTTGGGAAACTCCCATTTTTACATACTTGTGATAACTTCAGGAGTGACTTAAATGGAACTGTAAGAAAAACAATAAACCCACCACTTTTCTTTTAGCTGCCAAAGAAATAGATCTCATAATAGTTAATAATGCTGTTTCCTAATTTCATCTTTTCCCCCAGCTGCTTTCATCCTTTCTTCCTCTCCTCTTGTTTCTCTGCTTCTCAGTTTCCTTCCTCTGTTTCCCTCAAAACATCCTATTTCCTGCTCCTCTTTTGCATGTATGTATGTTTCCCTGTTACATGGTTCCCAATGATGGGTCCCCCCCATACTCCAGAAATGTCCTACCTGTCCGCCTCATCATTGGCACCCAATGATTTTGGGTATTTCCCTTCAACAGCTGCACAGGAGGTTTCAGTGTAGCTGCTGTGCCCATTTCATCAGGGTGACTTCAGTTTCTGTCTCTTTCTCCTTTGTATAGTTGTACCTCCTCACTGCCAAACTCCTCCTGGGAAACACAGGCTGCTTCTAAGAAATTAAATGCACTGTGCTGCTTGCCTCAGTTTGCATTATGATATACGGTATTTACACTGTTATTAGTCCAGGTTTAAGTGCTTCTGTGTAGCTGCTGCAAGCAATGAAAACCTGGAGTGATTTCATAATAGAGACACTCAGTACTACTAAAGACTCATTCGTAGCCATATCACTGATCCATGCAAGGTAATGTTTTTCTGTGGTAGCTTCTTCATTGCTGCCATAGGTAAAACTATCTGATTATTTTGTTCCAAAAATATATATTCTGCAGCTTATTCAAAAGTATATCGACCAGTTTGACATGATATTATTGGATACAGGAAACCATTACTCCTACTGCTCATGGCTGTCTGCCTAAATAGGTTAATTTATTGTATCTTACTTTCTTGTGGATTGGGCCTTGTTTTCTGACAACCCTGAAATCAAAAGGTCTTTTTCTCTTGTTTATTTTTTAAATATTTCCCTCAAGTCTTCATTGTGAGTAACAACTCAGTCTTTAGGAAAACAGAAATTGTAAAGACTGAGACTCTGTTTTTCCACTTAAAACAATCAAGTTGTTTTTGAAATTCTTTAAAATTATAGCATAAACCCACAATATGCCACGTTTTTTCACATGAATGTAAAAATCATTACTTTTTCATTAAACTTAATTATGGGTAATATTGTACACATAACTGCGTATGTGTCTTTATTAATTTTATTTTTTAACCACAGTCATTTCTTTATACACTGTTCATCTGTTTCACCTTGTTTTCAGAACAGCTTGAATGAGCTGCCCAAACCATCCCTCTCTCAGGTAAATTTCTTAACACCAAAAGATTGGGAGAAAAAATGAGAAACAAAAAACTAATACAGCAACAAATTAATAGAGACCACCTCTCCAGCAGCCTGTAGTCCAACCCTGCATCACTTCATCCATCCTTTTACTCTGGTCCCCAAATACATCTGGTCACAACTGCCTCCAGCAGCTCAAGTTTCCATGAACTTTTCATAGGGACTGTAGGTGGACTGTAGCAGGACCAGCCCTGCCCTTACTCTCCAACGTTCCTGCAATGCATGAACTCGTTTCTGCCACTGCTATTACCTTCCAGTTCTTCTCTGAAAGTATTAGATGTCACCTAAAATGAAGGCTAACAATCTCAGAGGATTTGTCAGCTAATTCAGATTTTGAACTGTAATGACTTACAGGTGGATTCATACAGTCCAGCTACAGTCTAACAGGGAAAAATATGTCACTGTAAAATTCAATCCAATGCCTGGCAGACTGAGATGCCTAATTCTTGCTATTGACTAAGAAAGGAGCATAAACCTGTTCCAGTTGGGTAGGAGAAGTCGAGGTCTGTGATCACAAGTGATATTTTGGGAACCCATGGCATGAGTCTGAAAATCAGTATATATAATTTGGAGTCTTGTGGAGAAGACATATCTTCTTTGCTTCTTTTCACTATGATTTATTCCTAATGGTTTCATTGTTCAGGTGGACGGTGCTGTCAGATCAAATGTGGTTCCTGTCAATGTACTCTCTCCTCTCTCTAGTGGATGACTAAGCACCATATGTCAGCACAAATTACAGGCTCCTTTAGTCTTCCACCGCTGATTAAATGTGAGGTTTGAACTAAAATCTACTGGGCTGACACACTGAATGGATCCTGCCTAAAATTAAACTGCTCTGCTAATTAACAGAAGATTTTTTTTTCAGTATTACATTTGACTCTCTTAAGTAAAATCAGGCTGATATTATCTCATTTCACAGACTTTGAATTATTTTGGCTTAAATGGAATTAATATCTACCACACAGTTATGTGGCCACACAAAGCTATGTGTGAGAGCCCTCTCTCCCTGATTTCTAGTTTTGCAATAATAACTTTAAAAGTAATTTTGTGTGTGTGTTTGTTTTGGGGGGACGGGAGGATTTCGCAGGTCTGTGAAGGTTTTTAAGTGCTTCTGAGGTTCTTATTTCCTCACTTGACCTACAACTGGAAGAGCTAGACATATCTGTATTAAAAATTCTACATTCTTAGGTTTTTAGAATTCTTAGAATCAGAAGCCACCAAAGTCATGTTTGTGCATTTAGAACCAGAGAAGACCATCACAGTCATCTTCCCTAAGCTTCTGCATCAGACAAATCAAAGTTCTCCATTCAATCATTTCTGCGTCAAGCCCATGTATCCTGTTTGATGAGCATCATAACTTTCACAGAAGTATTAAAATATTTCTCAGCCACGTGGGACACAATAAAATTTTATGTATTGACAATACTGAATCCGGTAGTCATCAGTCATTCCATAGCATTTGCAGGAAGGATGGGGTTGGCAAATCAGATGCAGTATCTCAGCAACTTCAGAACGTTAACCTCACAATAAACCATCTGTTCTCTGTACGACAAACTGCGATGTAGCACATTGTCGGTATTTACAAATGATAAATAATAATAATAATAGAACTGTTTCTATAGTGTTTCCAGCAGATAGCAGCTGATCATACTTACTGAATCCAGGGAAGGAGTGCCAAAAGGAAAACAAATGAATCTAACCAGCTGTGGAGCTATTTTTGAAAAGCTGATGAATTCAGCTGGTTGCTTTCTATTGCCTTTAAAGGTGGTATGGCGCTATCTTGAAGTTATCCATACAGACTTCAAACAAAAAGGGATTTTGATGTACTTTTAAATGTTTGAGGGAACTGCAGGTCACCAGTGGCTCACAGAATACTTGTGCACATGAACAATGGGCATAAACACTGCTCTGTGTCTACTATCTGAAATCCAAGGCCTCTCTGTCCGTCACTTACGCTGAAGGAGATACAACGTCAGAGCGCCTGCCCAAGTGTCACAGCTCCAAGGCCCACCAATGTCTGCACACGTACCCTGTGATGAACGCAGAGTCAGAGCTCCAAGGCTGTTTTGTGCCTCAGCTCTTATATGGACGTGAACACAGCATCACAAGTCCAAGGCCTCTTTCTGCCAAAACTCTGACACTGCAGTTCAAAAGCAGTTACAAGGCCCTTGCTTCTGCCAGGGCGATTTAAATGAGGATGACTGAAACTTAGGATGGGTGCGTTATTGAGTGTCTTGCTGAAACATACTGTAAAACCAGTGTGCAGAAAAAAAGGAGAAATGCCATAAAAACTGTTTTGCTGTGTAAATAAGACTTGGCAGGTCTTCCCTCAGCTCCTCCAGCAGCCTTTTTTTCCCCTTTTTTCCTCTGGCAATGGGCCTTAAAAGGACCTCAAAAATGTTTATATGCTGACCAAAGAAAGTCTTTCTATAAACAAGCAAAGAACGGTTTATATTAAATGTATGTTGTTTATCATTGCCATTGTTGCAGTATATTAAGATAACAGGCGAGAGGGAATGTTGACAGCTCCTAAAGCCACTGAATAAACCTAAGACTGCACGTAGCTTGCTGCCTGGGGCTCCTTAGAGCTACTGCCTTGGTTTACCTCCTGCCTATGCTTGTTGATTCCTATCAAAATGAGTTAGAAAGCAACTCATCATGCCTATATAATTCCATGCACACTTCCTCTCACCTCCAAACGGGAAGGTCAGTTTCTGGACAAACTTTGTTTCTACAGCTTTGAAAGAGTTTGTTCTGTTTCATTTTGCTTTGAGTGGTGTAATTATCAGTAATTATTGGGAAATGAGCAGGAGTCAGAGGCAATTCCAAAGCCACCCAGAATAAACTGTGCATTGTTGCAGGGTTGATGCATGGCTATTTTACAGAATTAACATTCTGAAATAGTTGGAAGTGACAGTTTCCTTTTCAGGGAGGGAAGAGGACAAAGAGCTCCACCACTGCTTTAAGGTTAATCTTTACATTCTGGAGGAAGTTTGAGCTGGAGAACACAGGGACATGGAACAGTGTAGCCCATTTTTCCTTTTAAGTGAAACTTCTTGGGTAGATACTGTGTCCAAAGAAAGACTTCAAATGCCAGAAGAAGTGAAAAACTTCTTATAAGGCACGTATAAGGCAATCAATGAGATTTCTATTAAAGAACACAGAATTACAAGGAAAATTACAAATAATTATATTATTCAATTTTAAATGACAGACTTTGAAAAATGAGGCTCTTAGAATAACTGAATTAGTCCCGTTTTTAAATAGTCCTGATGTTCTTTATTTCCAAGTGAAATAATAAATAAATGTCATGTTGCATGAATTCAATCAACTGTGAAATAATGAGGACTGTAAAACAGAGAACTTGATGGGTCACTGGTTGCTAATGGACTACAGATTCTTGTAGGTCATGGGTTCATTGCCAGGCTTGCTCTTTCCTTCCTTCCTTCCTTCCTTCCTTCCTTCCTTCCTTCCTTCCTTTCTTTCTTTCTCTCTTTCTCTCTTTCTCTCTTTCTCTCTTTCTCTCTTTCTCTCTTTCTTTCTCTTTCTTTCTCTTTCCTTCTTTCCTTCTTTTCTTTCTCTCTTTCTCTCTTTCTCTTTCTCTTTCTCTTTCTCTCTTTCTCTCTTTCTCTCTTTCTCTCTTTCTCTTTCTCTTTCTCTTTCTCTTTCTCTCTCTCATTCTTTCTCTCTTTCTCTCTTTCTTTCTCTTTCTTTCTCTCTTTCTCTTTTTCTTTCCCTTTTGTTCTCTCTTTCTCTCTTTATCTCCTCTAAAACACTGTTTAATTGCAAAATAAAAGTGGCTTCACGAGCTGAATGCAGACTCTAGTGTCCACATCCAGACTCTGATGAATAAAGGTTGTGGGGGCTCAAAGAAGAGTCACACTTCTCAGAAACTTTGGCAAAACTGAATTCGTCTGCCGTGAAGACCCATCCCACATCAGCAGTATCTCCCTGATGGCAGTGGCTGAGCAGCTCTGTAGGTGCTGTATGCAAAAAGTGGCTGCTGGGAGGGGATGTCTGTTCCTTTCAATACTTTTTTTTCCACTGTTCCCCCAGGACTGACTCTGAATACTGGCACCTGACTTAATAATTTAGTTCCATGGCGGCAGATGCAAACAAAGCAGGAAAGATATTTGGATCCAGCATCAAGGTGTGACCACAGAGAAGATGGCTACTTTACTGTTAGTGGAGTGACAGAATGAACTTCTGACTTCCAAATACAAGGTTTACACCTCTACCCATAAAAAAGCGCACAGATGACAGACAACAGAAAGACACAAATGTGCAAAACAATAGAGTCCTGTATACCCAGCTGTGCATAAGTCTCCATGAATGCCACAGGCTATGGGAAATAACTACAGAGCAGCACACCATTAGGTTGTGGACCAGATACCCAGGCTGGGCTGAAGAGAGAGAAGAAGAGCAGAGGTGAGGAATGAAAGAAAAGGAAGAAGCTGTTCTGCATTAATCTATAACCATATCAACTGTACAGACTGCTCACAACTGCTTAAAGCAGGCTCTTACACATTGCAGTGCTTCTGGGGTTTGGTGCACAAGTAAAGATAAAGAAAGGTTTAAGATCCCACTGAGTCTGGAGCTGATTTTGCTGTTCACACACTGTTAGGTATGCATAAAACCAGCTGCCTGGCCTACACTAATCCCAATTGCAGTCAAGTCTGTTTCCTGATATAAATGATATATCTGAAATAAAGTCTATTTCCCTTCAGAATCTGATGCATTTAAATTCAAAGCCTATTTTGTCATACTCATGGCTGTTGCAGTGTTTTGTGGATAAACAGAAGATCCATAATTGAAAGAGTCCATTAAAAGTGCAAAGAGGAAACGAAGGGCGTGAATTTGGTGATTATGAAGGTGAATGATTAATAGCGTGTATTAGTGCCAGACATAACACAGACAGACTGTGCAGGTCTGCTAGTATTTAATAATGATATCTTCCACCCCTCCTACTCTAGTCTTGAGCCATTCTAGCTCTGGAAACAGTCACCACTACTAAATTGTTAGTGATTTTGTAATGAGAACAAGAAAAGAGAAGAATACATTAATGAACATTTGTCCTTGGGCTTACAAAGCCAAAAGCCTGTAGAAATAGGACTCCACTTCCATTTGCAGCATTTATTTTTCTCCTTCAAATGGATACCAGATAGAAGTGCATGAAAGTATATTCTACTGACCCTGTAAACAGCCAGAAAGCAAAAGAATGTGTATAAATATCAATTTTGCTTGTCATGTGTGCCAGCTTCCTTTTACCAAGATAGTTCTGTAACTGAAAGTTTAAAATATATTTATGAGTTGAAGGACAGAAAGGTTTCCTTGATGCTTTTTTCTGCTTCTCTGTAAAATACGTTTTTTAGTTCTCAGTTGCTCTGCCCTGCTTCCTCCGTTCAAAATACAATAACAGTTGCTGAATGTGGCCAAATCTTGCACTAAAGGTTGAAATTTTCTTTCATAATTTCTTCTATCCTGCCAAGTAACTGACTGTGATGCACTTACTTCATGTTTTAGTGGGAATATTCTGTAGAAGGATATTTGTCGCTGGCCAATGATATCATTCCACTGCAGCAATGTTGATTTATTTGTCATTTTTTTGTAAATAATACAGCAGGAGTTACCTGGCGTGAACTTATATATTACTGAATTAATATATTAATTGCATCAACATACTGACAACACTGGTGATACAGTTACTCTTAAATGACTGTTCAGAGAAATATGCTTTTTTCAGCTGAAAATATGTCAAGATTCTATTTTGGAAAGAAATTCTTGACATTCAGCTTTACTGTTTGTACCATTAGTGTCCATGTTCTTGTCAGAACATTGATTACAAATCTTAGCTGTGAGACCTAGAGTGACTTGTGAATAGGATAAAATGTAATATAGGAAAAATTGATAATAGTGCAGTCATATCTACTTTTTAAGCAATATTTTAAATGCAGGTATCCTTCCACATATAGAAGTAAGGGGGATGGAGAAACCCAGGATTTTGTGTGAAGAGACCTTTTTGTGCTCTGTTCCAGAAATGGTTACTCATTTCCTGTTTGACTTTGGGAGGTCACATACACTGTGTTTCCTCACACCCCCCCCCCCCCCCCCAAAAAAAAAAAAGAAAAAAAAAGATAATAAAATTAAGACAATATTTTCAAAGGGCTACTGTGAAATTATTAATTGCGTGGTTTCCAGTCTATTAAAGTGTCTGGACATTTAATACTCCTGTAATTGCAACTAAATGATCACCAAACTTTTTTAAGAAAACAGTATTCATCTTACAGAAAGATTTTAAAATAAGAAAAATTAGATGCTCATGAACCAAATTGAGAGATTTCTTACTGTGTGATATTAAAGTGTAAATAATTTGTTTTCTTTCTGATTTTCTCTGAGCTACAATTAGAAACGCGACTATGTTACCTCTCTCAGTGGCCAAGCCCACTTTCACCTACAGCTTTTATAACTGTATATACCTAGAACCGGTGATAGAATTTGGCTGTGATAATTACCAAACCATTTCCTAAATCTCCATGAGCAATGAGAAATAAAAACTGAGGAAACTTTTATTAGTCCCAATACCTTTCCTGAAGCTATTGTCTTCCAGAGTGGTATTATGTGAAAAAAATTTTAAATATCTGGCTCAACAGATAGGCAGGTATTAGACTTTAAGTACAAAAGCTTACCATTCACGGGCCAGAACAATTTTCTCCCGAGTGAATAAGAAAGTAGTGCTTACCCCATTTGGCAGCAAGATCAGAGGAATGGTGGTCTTCTGTCAAAAGCTTTTCCCTCAGGGCATACTCCAAGGATTGTGATGTGGCAATAATTTTCTAATTGCTACTAACTGCTCCTTAAGGGCTGGATTGTAATGGAAGCCTTTGCTTTTTCTTTAACGTGAATCAGCTGAATCAGAACTTTTATTCCTGGTGGGGAGTTTAAGACCAGGATTTCAGGTTTAAAGACTTTTTTCCTGGAAACCCTTGGTCTGGAATGCTCATGTGTTTAAAATGAAAGGAGGCTGCTAAAAACGTTTTCAAGATCTGAACGTTCCTGTTACAAACTGCATTTACAATAAATTCTTAGAAATTCATTATGCTTACAATAAACTTTTAGCTTGAAGCAAATTGTTCCATAATTACCTGTATCAGGGTTTTCTATGCTGTCCTCCAAAACATCTGCTACCAGATGCTGCCCAAGGAGATGGCATTAAGGACTACAGATCTGATCCTATGTGCAATTCACAGATTTGTGGACAAGTTGGTTAGGTGTGGCAGCTGGAGGTCTGCTTCATCCTCCCTTCCTCCCTCTCACAGCAGAATTAGTCACCATGCTGGGTCAGGTTATCCCTGGATTTGTCCAGCTAAATATTCAAGACTTCTGAAGACAAAGAAACTACGTCTCTGGGTAACCTGTTCCCTTGCTGATATACTTGCCAAGTGAAGAGGTTTTTTCCTAATGCACAGCCTGACCCTCACAAACTGCAGTGTGTAGCTCCTGTGCTTTGTTTTACCATCTGCTACTACCAATAAAAGTTTGATTCCACCATATTTGTGCCTCCAGATTGTATAGTTAGGTTAGTTTGCCTCAGCCTCCACTTTTCATAGAGTCACAGAATGATATGGGGTTGGAAGGGACCTCTGGAGACCATCTTTGGTGGGGGGACCTCCCCCTGCCAAAGCAGGTCCATCTACAGCAGGTTGCACAGGAACTTGTCCAGGCAGGTTTTGAATGTCTCAGAGATGGAGACTCCACCCCTCTCTGGGGCAGTGTATTCCAGTGCTCTGCCACCCACAAAGTAAAGAAGTTCCTCCTCGTGTTTAGATGAAACTTCTTATGTTCAGGTTTGTGCCCATTTCCTCTTGTCCTGTCACTGGGCACCACTGAAAAAAGACTGGCTCCATCCTCTTGACACCCACTAGGCACTGATCAGATCCATCCTCAGTCTTCTCCAGACTAAAAAGACTCAGCCTTTCCTCATAAGAGAGATGCTCCAGGCCCCTAATCATATATGTAGTCCTCTGCTCTACCTTCTCCATCAGTTTTGCCAGATTTAAGGAGCCAAACTTCCAAGTTTTGTCCACAGGGCCTCAGTCATATTGGTAGCTCTCTGCAAGACCAGGTCATTTCTGAACAACCTTTTTGAACTAGGTGCCCCAAAAAATCAACACAGGATTCCAAGAATAGCCTCAGCACTGCCAGGCAGAGGATAATAACTTTCCTTGACTGACTATCCACCCTCCTCCACTTAGCCAAAAAGCATCATGCCTTATGATGAGAGCATGTTGTTGGCTGTATTTGGCATGCCACTTGCTGCAGCCGCTGGGCCACTTTCAGCAGGGTTACTATTCCTGACCTTTACTGATGTATGTGGTTATCCTGCCCCAGGTACAGAACTCTGCTTCTCCTTGTTGATTGTTGTGGTTCATTGCTATGATCTGAACAAGGATTATTTTCTTGGTCTCCTTCAGTCTTCTGCACAAACATAGATATTTGTTACTGTAGGATTCTTTGTGTATACTTGGTTAGATCTTTTGATACAGTTAAATTCCTCATGGATAATTTGGTAACAAAGAAAGTAAGTGTGGTGTTTCTGGCACACTAGACTTAAAAATAGATATCAGATATATTATGTCAAAGGTTTCAGAGAAAGAAAGGCAGAGTTGATCAACGGATTTATTAAAAGTGTCTCATTTTCCCAGGACAGTGTTGCCTGATTATGCTCAGTTGGAATTGAGCCTAACTAAATTTTTGGGGTGCAGGGCCGGGGGAGGTGCTGATCTCCTCTCTCTGGTGACCAGCAACAGGAACAAGATTGGACATTAGGAAAAGAGAGTGATTGGTCACTGGAACAGGGAATGGTGAGGGTGACTCTCCCATCCCCAAAAGCAGATACCAGGTGAGGTCGGCCATGCCAGGAGGCACCAGGCCCTTTGAAGCAGTCACAGGTCCTATGGGCATCCTGCCAGTAGCTCCAGTGGGGCAGTAGGCCTTGCCAGAAGGATAGGGCACCATTTGCTTGGTGAGGATGACAGAAGGCCAGTGACCATAGAGAGGTGAGGAGATGGTGAAGCTGAAAATGCAAACACATTCCTCTTAAATCTTTAACTTTGCCAGTACTGTGGAGACAGAGAGAGGTGTCAATGGAGCTTTCTTCCAGTCAATAGAATGAGAGTGTCTGCTTGCACTTGGAGAGCCAGGATGGGAGAGGCAGAGGTGTCAGCGTTGACTCAGCTCATTGCAGAATCCCCCTATGGCCCTTCTCCTCCTCTTTGGTAATCCCACAAAGAGACTGTTTCAGCAAGAAAGTGCCATGTAGGAATTGATCCCAGAATGATGGCAGCTCCTGAGCAAGGTCTGAGCAAATCTTCAGACCCATTCATTAGAAAGGGTGCAGATAAAAAAGGTCTTTAAATCTATTTCCATTTACAGTGAGACAATGAGTCATTTTGACTTAGTTTGGATAGCACCAGTAAGAACATTGTTAGAAACTCATGACCAAAGTAAGAATATTTTGGGGCTTCCACATCTACTTTGCTCTTCTGTGCAACTGATGGTTGTAATTGGCTAGAAGCAATTTATAATTAATCAATACAATCATGTTGATTTCCAGAATTCATATATTATGTTAAGATGTAGTTATCATGCTTTTCATGATCACAAAATGTGAGTATTTACGTTTCAGTTTGTATTCTAATGATTACGTCCTCCTTGAAATAAAATTATTGTAATATTCAATTCACTTGATTCAGTTCACTTTTTTCAGCGTTGGGTTGCATATTCAGATACAATATAAAATAAAACAAAACAAGACCTTTAAAGTGTAGATTTTTCTATTGATAAAACCAGGAGCATTTAAATAAAATAACTACTTAGCATGTATCGTTGACTTCATTTTACAGTATTTGATATGTACAATCATCAAGGCTGAGTATCTCTCTTTCCATAAACTATGTATTTTAGTAACTCTGTACTTTTTATCATTGCATGGATGCAATGCTTACAACCTAATTTTGAAATGTTTTCTCATCAGGAAGTTTTGGCAGTATTAGAAGAGCTAAGAAGAGGAAAGCATAAAGAACTTGCAATAGCTAGCAAGCATGACATCATTAAGAAGCAATGAATGTTAGAAATATTCCTGTTCTAATCCAGTCCTCACATCCTGCTGACCTGGAAGACAGCCAAGCCCAACATCCTTTTAGGGTTACAGGGCAGGCTCTGGCCTTTCACAGTTTGCTTTAGTAATCTCTGCATGTGGAATATTCACTGGCAGGCATTACAATAAAATCTAAAATTACTCCATCAGAGGGATGGTGTTCCACCCTTCCTGCATTCTTCCCTGACAGTGAAATTGCCCAAAAAGAACTCTATTGAATTTCACAGGTTTCTGTAAAGGACTGTGTACAGAGATGATGGGGGGAGGGGGCAGTCTCACATAGATTCAACAGTATGTTCCACTTGAGAAAAAAACATTATTTAGAATGTTTCAAAATACATTGCACTAATATTCTTATAAGTTCCATTTCATGAATTTGTTGAGGTTTAACTCTGCAAGATTTTCTCCATATTTTCAGTGAGTGTTTCAAATGACCAGAGGGGAAATGATCAGACCTTTCCTTTACACAGCATGGCTGTGTGACTGTAGAACTCTCCGGGCCCAGGCACTCTGCCACACTAAATCCCTTTACACCATCCCTTTGGGGGAAAAGGGAACTGAAAGCTGCAGCAAAATGGACAGCTAAAGACTCCCAGAGCAGTGGTGTTACTTAGCTGACAAGAAGTGAGGAGCATAACTGATTTCAGGATGCTGCTTTTTTATTCCCAGTTAATGTCCTCAGCAGCATTCATAGGAGATACTCATACTGCCAGCACCTAACATAGATGGTGGAGTAAGATCATAGCGGGGACATGTAGTTTGTAATTCATATGAGAATTTTAGGTGTCTAAAGAGTAACATAGGGAAAATATTATTTCTCTGACCAACTATTGGAGACAGACACTCGTCTCTGCAGCCCTCACAATAAGGTGAAATATAGATAGTAGTTATTGTTTGGCTTTCTGTATTGACTGCATGAGGAATGTATGCATTTACCTTAAAAGTGTTCACTAGGGGCATAAATTGTGTTGTGCATTGATGCATAATATGCATAGATGTATTATATTGTATTATGCAGATGTATTATAGGTGTTTCAGGCAGGTGACTCGATATTACCCCTTTCTTCCTTGGCTTCCTAAGACATCAGTTAACTAAAATAGCCTCCTTTAGAAAGTAGACATATTTGACTTATGTTGAAAATCTTCCAACAATCTTTATCGTGATACACTGAAAATGTGGGAATTCAAGAGGATGAGGCTCCAGTCTTCTAGAGTGCTTTACAAGACACATGTTTTTGTGAAAGCCCAGATTAAGAAGTTCCTAACCTTCATGCCATATTCTTGCACCAACTGAACCAACATTTACTACTTCAATTCACAAGGTTATGCAGCAATTGAACAGATGAAATTATCAGTGTTAAGTATAACTACTACCCCCTTTTTACAGATTGCCTTATGATCTGTTTTACACCATGGTGTCACAAAGTTTTGGGTCATCACAGGTCAGGAGGTGATGAAGTTCAGCACAGCTTTTTAAGCTGTCTCTGCCTCCAAAACTAGAATCTCCTGAAATTACACCAAGAGGCATGTAAATTAGATGTCTAAAATAAGACAGCCTAATAAAATTCCTTAGTTACTACACTTTCATTTGGTTCTACAGAGTAATTAGTAATTACACTTAGACCAAAATATGTTACAGGATGTCAGACAGAAAAGCGACATTTCATACCCAGAATTCTTTAGTAAGTGTTCAGTTGCAAAGCCCAATATGAGAAAGTATGTTTGGAAAAACTATACAACTTTTTTACATCAAAATCAGTGCCTATAAACTGAATGATTGCCTGGAAGAAAAGAAGTTATTCATAGGTAGTCATACTGAGAAAGACAGGAGGAACTGAAGTCTCCTAGGTGATTTATAATAAATAGCAGTGCTTTCCAGTCAAGACAATCTCAGAGAGACAAGGTGAGGGAAACGCAGACACTCTGAAATGTACTGTTACACTGGTAATCACATCAATTCTTTGTCTTGTTGGTTTGCAACTGTTATTCTGTATAACAGGAAAGGAAGTATCATATGAAAACAGTTTTGAATTTTGTCTATAGCTATAATTTTAGTGCAATCCCTTTGCTTGGCTACGGAATATGTATGACATAAAATATCTATGCCAAAACAGTTTGGGGGACCTCCTTTACATCATGATATAATGTTCTCTAATATTAACTGTCAGAAACCTTGAGAAGTGATAGAGTAGTCTAGAGATGTAGGGTGACACACTGCTCTGACTCCTTTACATCTGATAGGACCAGTGCTACTGCTGGAAGACTCACATGTTCTTTGACAAGTAGTTTCTTACTGCAGGAGCTGTCTCCTGTACCCTGATAATTCCCTTGCAACATTGACCAAAGTAACACGAGCTTGGACAGAGTGTAATGAAATCCAGACAGTATTACATGTAGGAGCAACTGTGAAGCTAGATTCATCTTCTATCACTGTTGCTAGCTGTAGAGTCTTGAAGCCAAAATGAGGACTTCATGGTGCTAGGTATCATGAAGCTAGGTGAAAAAACATGACTATGTGATTTGACTTTGTGCATCCAGGCAAGTCCAGCCTGCACCTTCATACAAAACTCCAGCACAGGGAACATTGCTGTATGTATTGCTTCTTCACAAATTTATCTCTTTCTCACTGTGACTGCAGCCTCAGGGTCTTGAAGGACACCAGTCATGTAGGTATGACAGAAATGTTATGCTTTCTTTGCTTCCTGGCAGCCTTCTAATGTACCCACAAATGTTGTTGTAGTCTACCTCATTGTCCTAATTAGGAGTCCCTGTGAAGGCCCCCCACAGCAACAAGTGACATGGGAACAGAGCTCAGTGAGCATTTTGGCTATGTGCCCTTGATTGAAGCACACTCTGTTGCAGGAAATCATATGTGAAAACAGTGAGGTATGCAAGCAGGGGAAAGTCTGGTAGCGGGGTTTAAGTACAAACATTCCTCAGTCTGTGTGACCATAAACCATTCCCTGCGCTACTCCACTGTTATGACTCCACTGTTCTCTGTTCCTCTTCATTTCCCTCCTTCCTTGTCCCTCTCAGCCCTGACTTCAAATGACAGCATTTTGTAGGAAGGGAAAACATATGGCTTTCCACACTCTCCACAGTGTTGCTTGACTCCAGGGACAGTTGGACTACATTCACTCTAATAAATTATAATTACCAGGCCCATTCTCTAGACCTGTGGCCAACAGCTACAGTCTAGCAACGTCCATATAACTTAGCTCTCTTGGCCTTTGAAACCAGGTGGCCATACCCAGACTGCCTGTTGGGCGTGATCCCTCACCTATGCACTAGCTCATATGCACTATGTGTGAGCACAGATTTGGGCCAATACCTTGCAAGGGATCATTCAAGTGTTTTAATAGTTTAGATGACCAAGATTCAGCACTTGTACGTATGCCCAAGAAATCCTTGATTTATCTGCATTTGTGCAGTATAAAGCATATATCAATAACCATATTTATAAGACAAAGCTATGCTTGACATTATTGGTTGCCAGGCCAGGCAACTGATGGATTTGATTTCTATGTAACTGGGATGTAATTTATTGACTTCAGGTGTGTGTGCTTTTGGTATGGCTGAATCAGGGTGAATACTGAGGGGATTATGGCAAGTGGAAGTTGCTGGTGTGTTTAAGTGCCCACAATTTTGATATGGTGGAGGTGAGTCAACTGTGAGTGTCAGAAGAACCAAGCTACATATGGGTTTGCAGGAGAACTGGCTTCCCCGAGCAACAAGTGCAAAGTGAGTATTACAAGGCTATGCTGTTCCCTGTGTGAAAAAACCTGGGAGCTCTGATCCAAAGTGGCATGAAGCAACACATGGAGTTGTTTTAATATGTCTTAGAGCTACATAAGAAGACAGTGGAAGCATCTGTAGTTCAGTCATCTGTTAAGTTTCATATCCTGCTATATGGACAGAACAGAGTCACAACAAAAAGTCTGTGTTTTAGGAATGTAAAGAAAAGATTTCCCTAAAATATTGCGCTTCAGAAGAATTCTACTTCTCCTTTCCCTCTGTGATATTTCCTGGAGAAGTGCCTGCTTGGTATGGCACTTAGTGCTTTATCCACATGGAAGCCCAGACCTGACCTTTATTTAACTGAGAATAGCGGCACTTACTCTTTGTATATTTTGGAAGTGTGCAGGACAGAAACCTTATATGTAAAATTTAAAGATTTGGCATTATTTCTGCTTTCTTCAAGTATTTGATCTCATCAGTTAAAGAAGAAAAAATATTACCATTTAAGCCTCCAATAGTGTATGACAGTTTTATTAAACCAATTTCCCTGCTTGCCAGTATCCCACCAGCACTTTTGAATGAGAACCTTTGTAAAGCTCTGATGTTTGATAACACTTTTTTTCCTCCTCTACATTTATACCCTACTGGTGCTTAGACAAATTAGTGTGTGTTTATCTCTGGCCTTTTTGTCATTAGTATTGCTTTCTTGAGCTCTTCGAAATTTTTTTAGAAAGGTCTACTGTTTTGTAATATTTTCATGGAGGACTTTGACAAATCAGAGAAAGGATTCATGCCTTATGTCCTGTGGCAGCTCTTGCAGATTCCACATGGTGTCACACACTAAAATATTCCTGCAGAGATCTGTATCTTAAATGTCCTTGGAAAAAGAGAGGAAGGCTCTTGGGTCACTGCTGCATGTGGCACAGATATGGGAAGCAAAAAAACCCAAGTAGTTTTGGCACAATCAGTGGACCTAACCAACTATAGTAAGTTAAGGAACACAGGAGAAACATGTATTTTCAATACTTTTTTTGTGTGTTGATTTTTTTAAGCAGTTCCTTTGTAAGGTGAGGCAGAAGATACTAT
Organism: Scolopax mira; assembly: GCA_004320125.1. Classification (NCBI taxonomy): domain Eukaryota; kingdom Metazoa; phylum Chordata; class Aves; order Charadriiformes; family Scolopacidae; genus Scolopax; species Scolopax mira. The sequence continues at coordinate 15,250 of BJBW01001747.1, read as the reverse complement.
CTTTTTCATGATACATGACTGAACAGAGGAAGCATGTGTTGTCAGTAATGTCAGCTGCATCAGGAGCTTCCATAACCTTTCTGTAGAAATTATTATAGTACAGATTAGTGTTGATTGTTAATAATCACTCATTACCATTTTTTACTTAGTGATTAGACTTTCTTCTCTTGAGATACAGAGGGCTGGGTAGTTCATCTTAATGGAAATTTCAGGGATTGTGCTAGAATGCAATTGTGATTAATAAAAAATCAGATATCCAAGAACTTCAAGTGGAGATAAAGAAGAATTTGTTGGAATCAGAGCTTGTAAAAATTTGTGATGTTTTGTTCCTGTGCTGATGGGATTGCCTGGGTTTAGGACAAACCCCTACCCTCCAGCTTCTACTAATATCAGGAATATGGGTGGGATAATATCGGTGGCAATAAAATCACAGGTGAAATTCTACGTAAACGAATCTGAAGTGATGCAAATTGAAAAAAAAAAAAGCCAAAAATCTATTCTGACTACATATGTAAAATAAAGGATTCTAAATTAATCATCACTACTTAGGAAAGAAATCTAGAAGATGACATCAATTTAATTGTCTGCAATGGTCAAAAGACAGTAGGAAATGGGAGAAAAAGAATTAAAAAAAAATACTGCTGTATCACAAATTCAATCTGAGAGTGCATCTTCCCATTGGAGAATTTGCTCCATATTTGCCTACTTTATTGTAGGTAACTCTTTCTCCAAATGAGAATCTGTATCTATGAGATATGTGTCTATGAGACACGTAGATCTTGTTGCAAGTGCCAAGAGATGCTTGCAGGATAGTAAAGGTTGCATGTGGTTGCAAGGTGGTGTAGACAAGGGACTGTTTCCAAGACATAGTGTGGATGAGGTGATCCAGTTCCACACGGAAAAAATTTGGAAGCCTGGATGCAAGTTGTCACGTTCTGCGTGCTCCCAGGGTCAGAAAAGAGGCCCTGCCCCATCTTATACTCATCCTGCCCCATACTAGAATAGGTATAAACTATGGTGATGAGTCCTGTAAGAAACTTTAATAGATAATATATCTTTCTTCAGAGTGGGATTTGAATAATGTGCAGTAAATGAATGTGTAATCATACACTGAGAATAGAAACCACGTGGGCAGCGACAGCGGTAGCAGTGAGTGCTTTAAACTCGAGCTAGAGGGGGCTTCCCAGAGACCGAGAAGCCGAGAGAAGGCGGAGAGGCCCGAAAAGACTCAGGAATTGCGCGAGGGGGCAAGAGGCTGACGTGCCTGGGGGCTGGCTGGGCGAGCGTGGCACATTGAAAAGTGGCCATCGCTGCAACCAGTGCAGAGCGTGTGAGCAGAGTGTGTGAGCAGAGCTGAGGGAAGCAGCCTCTAGGCTGCCGATTGGATCTCCTCCTGGTGCTGGATAAAAGTAAGGCCCCAACATGTGCAAAAGACCATGGAAACTAAGGAGGTATGGACTCGATGAGGGGAGAGTGAGGTGGATTGAGAACTGGCTGTGTGACAGGACCCAAAGGGTAATGATTAATGGAGCAGGTTCAAGCTGGAGGTGTCCCCCAGGGGCCAATACTTCGTCCAGTCCTGTTCAATATATTCATCAGTGACCTGGATGAGGGGACAGAGTGTATCCGTGGTACATCGTCGACAGTATCGCACTAACCGTGATTCTCTGATTCCCATTCAGAACCTGATTCGTCGGCTGGAGACCCAAGGAGTGATC
>BJBW01001747.1:0-13423 GCA_004320125.1 Scolopax mira | reverse complement strand
TGGACAGGCTGGAGAGCTGGGCAAGGAAGAACCTCATGAGATTCATCAGGGAAAAGTGTAGGGTCCTGCAACCTGAGATGTTAGGTACCAATACAGGTTAGGCGTGGATGTACTGGAGACAAGCTCTGAAGAGAAAGATCTGAGGGTCCTGGTAGACAGCAAAATGACACTGAGCAAGCAGTGTGCTCTTGTGGCCAGGAAGGCCAACAGCATCCTGGGCTGCATAGGGAAGAGTGTGGCTAGAAGGTCGAGGGAAGTCATTCTTCCCCTCTACTCGGCACTGGTGAGGCCACAACTGGAATACTGCATCCAGTTCTGGGCTCCCCAGTTCAAGAGGGTCAGGGAGCTGCTGGAGAGGGTCCAGCGAAGGACAACAAAGATGATTCAAGGATTGGAGCATCTCCCTTATGAGGAAAGGCTGAGAGAGCTGGGACTCTTTAGCCTGAAGAAGAGAAGGCTGATCTGCCTTATCAATACTTAAAAGTATCTAAAGGGTGGTTTGAAGGAGGAGGGAGCCAGACTCTTTTCAGTGGTTGCCAGTGAGAGGATGAGGGGTAACAGGTTCAAGCTGGAACATAGGAAGTTCCACTCAAATATGAGAAAAAACTGCTTCACAGTGGCGGAGCCCTGGAACAGGCTGCTCAGGGAGGTCGTGGAGTTCCCTTCTTTGGAGATTTTCAAGACCCACCTGGATGCAGTCCTGAGTGACATGCTCTAGCTATGGGCAATCCTGCTTTTGCGGGGGAGTTGGACTAGATGATTTCTATGGTCCCTTCCAACTCTAAAAATTCAGTGAAATTCAATGAAATAAAATTAAATATTGAGTAGATCTCGTCTGCAAATAATCTTCATTTATCATGTGTAAGGAGGTAGGGGTCCCATGGAGAAAGAATATAAACATATTATTCGAGCGTATATCATAATCATCATCCCCAAACTAGAGGGACTGAGATGTTCTAAGTAAATAATTCCACACTTTGGTATAGTTTATTTTCCATCTGAATAGTCAGACTTAAAATAATTTTGTGTGTGTTTTCATGTGTGTTTCACTCTGTATGCACAAACACACAATCTAATGTTCACAGGATACATCTACCCTATCAAGTATTTTAGTCCAATAGGACAAAGCTTTTATAGCAAAACAGTTGATACCAAAGTTTTGTATTTCTATCAAAATGGTAAAATAAACTCTAAATATGCCATCTGAGTAATCCTAGTCTGATTTATAATGGAAATAAGCTTGTGAGTACTATATCACAGTCAATACCTACATTTGAAATACACAAATAACTGCTTCCACATAAATTCTGTGCAATTTTTGCTGTGTTTTGTGAATTACTGTGCTTTGAGATTACTAAGGATTACAGTAGGATATTTCAATGGATAACAAAACTCTCTCTGAACTTCTTCTGAAATGAAGATTTGTCTTCATTTTCATGACGTGCATTGTAATGGCTGCAGTAATTTCTGTGGTGGAGTGTTTATGTGTATGTGGGCATTCATGTCTGTCTAAAGGAGAGAGAAATATCAAAATTATTATTCTTTATTAAATATAGACTTTTTAGTATATTTAGTTAAACCCGGTTTTATTGCCTAGGTAACAGATTAGAACATCTATCATTGCATAATAAGATACTTACAAATAGAATGTTAACAGCACCTATTAATTTTAACTCTAAAATCTGTGTCTTGTTAGTAAATAGTGCAGAAAATTAGTTTCATGTTAAAAGGCTTTCTTTGGCACAAAATTTCATTGTGTCCAAAGCCTCTTTTATGCATCTGAGTGGACTGCAATTCTTTAAAAATATAGATGAATTTCTATACTAGAGAAGGATACTGACTGCTGCTATTAGTTGCTATTCTATATTTTGAGATGAGAGATTAACAGAATTTAAAATAGAATGTTTGCTGCAGTCATGGTAACACACATTTCAGAATTTGCAAATGTTATCACACAATATTTTACTAGGAAAAATGATATATCAGATAAGCTCTGCATGGATTGAAAGTTAAGCTTTTTTCATTTGGTCATTGTCTGCCTGTGAACAAGCTTAAAGCTTCTTTGTAAATTCTGGAAAAGTAAAGTTATATCCCAGATCCAACACAGTCATGACAACTAACAATACTAACATTTCCTGAGTAGATAGTATAGTGTTCTTTGTTAGCTTGAAGTATTTCTATTTCCATTTATTAATATGTATTTATCCATACATGATGAATAAATCTATATGCAGCAGCCACTGTCATTGCTCAGTTTAGGGCACTAGGATTAATAATGTTTTGTATAGTGTCCTAGCAGCTCACTGCAGTGAGCTATAGATTCTGCTTTGGAGCTTTAGTTCTTTGCTGGCTGGCTACACTGACTGCCAGGCTTGATTTTGCTTCCTTTGTGTTTTCAATGCTTTGCCCGAGTAATCCAACTTGCATGGTGAAAGGAAGTATTCTGATGGCAGCAATTGCCACAGTGTCATGCTTATTTTGTCTTCAAAGAGATTTCCTGATGATGAACTGGGAAACTTAACAATATGGCCACAAAGAGGAGACTCTGATAAGTACATATAATTACTTACAGAAAAAAAAAAAAAAAGAGAAGGCTTGATTTTTTCTTTCAGTTGGTAAAACATAAAATAGAAGGTGGGAAAACTAGATTTAAAATCTTGTACCAAAATCTGTCATAAGAGACAAAGTAGAACTTGAGTAAGGCAAACACTTGAGATTGATCATGGCAACACTTTAGTGATGGTTTCCATCTGTGTTAGGTTGATGGTTGGACTGGATGATCTGAAAGGTCCCTTCCAATAGGTGATTTTACGATTCTATGATTCTAACATGACACAAGCAAACACAACACAGAGCTGGAAGCAACTGTGAGAGACTCAGGTCTGGTGCCGTAATAGTATCAGAGCAGTGTCAGAGCAGGCCAGAAACCCTTCAGAGGGGAATCCTGCTTGTAGAATCACCCTGGCATGTTGCTTACCTGGATGGCTAAACTCTGTAATCTAATGCTCTAATGTGAAGTACAAAAGAACTTTACTATCATTTGAGCTGACTTGAAACAGTCTACCACTCTTCACTATTCATTATACATATTTGGTTTTTGGGACTTCAACACCTATTAAAAGCAATTACCTATAATTTCAGGCGGATGGTCTGGTCTTGGCAGATATAACTAGATACACTGGAGACCAACAATGGACTAATATCAGAGCAGTACAATCCCAAGCATATTTGAAACCAGACTCATTATGAGCTACCAGCTCATAATGCTACCAGCTCATACCAGCTCATACTAATGCTGCCAGCATTAGTATGTCTGCTGCATCTGCCTTGTGTACTTCTCTGAACTGCCCAGGCATTCTGCACCTCTGACTCCTTCCTTACTCCCCATAATTTCTCTCTCTTCCTCCATTCTAAGTGTTATGTTGTATGCTACTTCTAGGAAAACGTGTAGTTCTGAAGCTGTATGTTATCACCTTACTTACCTGGTCTTAGCACTGCAATGGTCTGTCCTCCTTCACTACCTTTAACCCATGGACGTTTTTTAGGTTTTTTAATTATGTCAGCATGCAGATATGGTAGATCAAATCTAGGCTGTGAAAGTTGGTATCCCTGTGCAGGTATTATTTCTGAAGCATTGCCTTTACAATAGCCAGGAATTTGTATTTACCATGAATACTATAAGACACTGGAAATTCTGTTCATTTACAGTTACAGAAGTCTCTGGAATCCATGGACAGAAAGTGGACAACTGTTCAACTGGCAATTTTGATTAACTAATAATTTTAAGATTTATTTACAGATTTTAGTGCTCCATTTCTGGGAGTGCTAAATAATGTAGCTAACTCCTATAAAACAAGGATCCTACAATGTGTAAATGTGGGCATGAAAAATTACTCTTTTTGGTTTGCTGTGAGCATCTTCTATCTGTCCATATCCAGCTATTCTGCTGGCAAGTAAATGAATCCTATAAATATGTTCCTGAACATTTCAGTGTTTTGAACAATGAGTGATCAATTCCTAACTAGCAATCATGGAAATGTGATACCATTCCTGTGATACCATTCTTTTGAATAGACTTTGTCATCCATGTTTCTATTCAGTGTTCCTGCCTCTGAGGAAGTTTCTGAAACGACATCAACATGTAAATGAATATATGGATGGGAGGCTAGCATGGATGTAGACAAATACTGAATTTTTCAAGGATTTATCTTTATTTTACATCCCATGCTGTAATATAAACTTGGAATGTGATAGAGAAAGTCTAGAGAAAGTTCTTTTGTTGAACTTAAATGAGAATCAGACTGGGAAATAAACCCATTGCTAATGTTTTGAGGGCTGTTTATTGATTTGTCTGTTGAGGCCAGAAAATAAAATTAAAATAAAATATAAGTTGATTATATTAATTAGACCTGTACACAGCAAAGAAATTACACTGATTTTCTATTCTTTTGGTCCCCAAGCTTTAGCTCTCTGAAAGAAAACAGAGAAAACTTTCTTTAGCTCTCTGAAAGAAAACAGAGAAAAACTGGTAGTACAATAAGATATTCAAATAAATACATACTTCCAAATGGTTTGCAGGTGTCAACCGATCTAACATCTGCACGGACATTTGTGCCATGACCTTGCTGTTCATGACTCCCTTCCAGAACAGCTAATAGTTTCTAATTGAATCAGCTACTAATGCTCTAGAGTTTCATGTTTCATTAATTAGAAAACTGTTGTGCATTCTTATTTTGTCTCAATTACATTGTTAATATATTTCATTTAGCTTGTTTACAGAAGACAGTAATGTTTTTACAAAGCATTTTGTAGATAAAAATACATGCAAAGTGGTTATTTTCCTTGTCCTTATGTTTAAATGTAAAATCAACGTTGAAAGAGGGGTAACAGGCTTGATGTTTTCTTCTTTTTCTTTTTTTGAAATACTTTGTTTTAAATACCCCATACTGTAAAGTAGTATCCGGTTGCTTAAATGATTAATTTCTCTTATTTATTTATACATTTTGGTGCTGAAAGGAGTTCTTAGAAAATGAGGGGAATGATTTTATTGGGATATAAGGAAGCTGTGAAAAGCTCATTCTGTGATACTAATTTATTTGATTGTATCTAGAGGTCCCAGATGAGCTGTGAGATGCAAAAAAATTTTCCTCCTTTGAAGATTTGTATGTGGATAGAAGATAGGCATAGTATTAGTTTTACTTTTGACAGGGAACGAAAGAACAGAGATTAAAAATTGAATTCAGGAGGATGATTTGAGATACTTACTTCTAAATTTAAGCAAGACTGACATGTTAAAATTCTTTCATTTCCAATGCATAGCAAACAGACAACTTTGGAAGCGTGGGATCTTAGATATAAATCCCACATGGTGGAGACCCTTGGAATAGGCAATGTCTACCACATTTTTGAAAAGTGATCTGTAGGTATGTAATAAATACCTAGTCCATCTAATAGACATGGAATTTGCTCAAAGAAACAAACTATGCATCTTTTTTTTTTTCTATTTAGAAATCTTAAATATTCTTGTGTCATACTTCAAACGTAATTAATCTGCTTTTGTTTTCATTAAAATTATACATGAGCAGGAAAGTCTTTAAAGAATGGATTTCATTAAAGATATCTTTGCCTTTAAGCCTTTATCTTCCGTGATCTGTGATGAGAACCTGGTCTATCTCCACTTTAGGAATGTAACATGAAGATGGATGATGATCTGGGAAATTGTAGTACAGTAGTAAGTCTTACCAGTCTTACGCATGGTAAGACATTATGAAAAACATTTGGTAGATCTAGACTGAAATATGTTAAAGAACTGGTTTGGTTCTGTTGTCTGTTCTTTCTGTCTCACTGATTTTCAAGTTTCTGTAAGACCATGTTCTGCGCATTGTGAGGCAAACAAATAATTCCTTAAGAAAAGAACATATTTACATCTTCATTAACCATTGCAAAGAAAGCAGAAAGACACACAGGTCTAGTGTAGATGATGTTTTTAACTCTTCCTTTTTAGGCAATCATATAGTCAGTCTTCTTACCAGACTCTGGGGTTTATTTTACAAATCCTATTAAGTGATATCAATAAAAGTTCTTAGAGGAATTAGGATTACTCACCCAAACCAGGGAGACAGGATCAGCCTGAAGCTTTAATAAATATTGAATAACTGGATGCAGACTCAGATTTAGTTGAGTCTTATTTAGTCTAGCACTTATAAAATATATCATAAGCTGAGAAACTGATAGAAGTCAGCAGCATTTGGCTTTTTCTGTTCAGAAAGCTTTGAACTGACACAGGTAGCTGTGATATTTTGTTCCTAAGAAGCCCAAGTGTACACTGTGTTTACAAAGTCTGTCTTCATTTCGTTGAACTACCTACAGCTTTGTTGCAAAAAATCCCAAGTATACGTTAGATTATTTTCATACAGATCATGCAATGTTGCTCATTCTGCAGCTGAAAAGTATTCTGAACTACTAGAAAGAAATATTCTTGCCAGAAATATCTCAAAGTTTCTCCAATTAATTTGTTGATTTATAAGACTTCTGATTTATATTTGGTTTAGGGTTGTTTTTTTTGTTTGCTTGTTTGGTTTTTACTGAGCGTACGGTCAATATTTGCTTTCCTACTGCAGCCATACCAACACCCTGAAACTATTTTGTTATCTTTCAGCCCAGATAAGGAACATTTCTTTTTCTACCTCACCAAACTATCAACACGTTTTAATTCTCAGCATGGCTTCATTTGAAGTATTCTCTGTAGGTCTTCATGCAGAAATTGGTGAAAAACTTAAGAGGATAGAAAAAAAATATATTATTTCGGTGATCTTTGGTGATCTTGTCTTTCATAGGCAGAAAGTCTACTGCTGTCCTGAGCCTTTCTGCGGATGTTATCCATAGAACTTTCACTCTGTCAGTGATGTTGAAATATCAAACATACCATGAAGATCAATGCTGCAGAAAGGCAAGACAACTCTTTGGTTATATGGACACTGTATATCAGGGTAAAAGCTTAGAAAAAAAGCTGTTGTCAACTGAAAACTTTCTGAGTTTCATAGTCTGGATAAAAGTAACAACAATAAATACACTAGGTGTATCTCACCAAACCTGGTTGCACTGGTGACAATGAAGACCATTCCTTGAATCTGGCCATCATTTTGGAGATTAAGGGAATGAGATGTTCAAATTACAATTCTCATCAATTAACAATGTAGCTTTTCCAAGTGTATGCTTATAGACATACCTATTTATTTTCAGTTCTTTACTTGAAATTTTAAATTTAAATTTTTTGAAATCTCACTCCACTGGAACAGGATGCAGAAGCAGTCTTGCTGCAGTCTTGTCATTCTGCCAAAATAGTCCATATCTAACCTGTGGTAACAAAACATCAGTAATGTTTTGGCAACTGGTGAGGAAAACTTGACATAATGGCAATTACTGGGGTGTGGCTCAGACAAGGGGCTGAAAGGATTTAAGCAGGCAATGGAGAAAGAGCAATACTGTGGTGTTAGATTAAGAAAATCAAGCATATCTAAACACAATGGGGAAACTTGTCTGTACAGAGTTCAGAAGTATTTTTACCATATAGTATTTTACCTATGTGGTAGGTACATGAAAGATCCATGTCCTATTCCATGAGTACCATGGTACAGTGTTTGCACACTCCTCATCACATTTGGTAGATAAGACTAGCTAGCTGCTCACTTCTTCCTACCAATCCACTTTACATCAGCGTTCAAGTTTGTATTAATATTTAATATTCCAATCTTTCTTGTTATTAATAATAAACTTGCTCTATTTTTGTCCTTTCTTACCATTGCAATAGATGTTAGAACACCAAGCAAGGCAAGGCACTCGTTAGGTCAGGCACAAAAAAGTCAATCAGTTTACCTGTGATTTTGATAAGTTACAGATTTCACCACCAGACCATTCACATTATAAAAGACTTGGACATAAGACACAGTTGGTATTGTTATATTCTCCACAGTAAAATGTGTTATAGTTTTCTATTGCTCATAGTGTCTTGAAGCATCCTTTTTATGTCAGCTTTTGATGTGTCTTTCTCTTAGAAGTATGCTATGTGCTAACAAAAATCAGTGAGACTGAGGAGAAAAGGTAACAGTGTCTAGGTACACTCTGTTTTTATGAGACTAACTGACAATTCAAAGCAGAAAAAATATACAAACAATTGTTGATATGATGTTTTCATCCAGCACTATAAGGCAAGAAAACAGAACACAAGATTAAAAAGATGAAAGATTCATCTTGTATCCTTGTCACCCTGTATGAATGTTGGCTGCTGGTGGCAGAAAAGAGAGGACAAACCCAGTAGCCCACAAGCTGCAGCATATCTCAATGCATACCTGAAATCAGTATTCTTGGAGTGGCTCTGAACTGAGTTGGTGGGGAACAAAATTACCTCTAGCCAGACTCAGAACATGGTTTCAGAACTAGCTTTTTGTTTTCATAACCTTCTTTAATATATCTCACATGACATTATCTGAATGATACAATAAAAGTAACAGTAGTAGCAACAATAAAATGCTTCCTATCAGCAACAAGATTATGTCTTGAATAAAGTCTTATTGTCAGATAAGTAAGAAAAGATACACTGCTGCAGAGGGGATTTGCAGTGAATTCTGTTTATTCTCTGCAATATATGAAAGGATGTGAATTAGAATATGTCAGAAGGCTGACATGAGATGAAATTAGGCTTGAAGTGGTTTGTTTGTGTTTTTTAAAAAGGAAAGAATAATATTTTAATCTTTATTAAATATTAATAAATTTATTAAATAATTATATTAAAATTATATATAAAAATAATTTATTAAATATAGATTACAGGTTATTTTTTGAATTTGGAAGCTGTATATAATAAAATACTAATAAAATACATATTTGACTTATTGCAGATTTTTAGCATTAAAACAAGATCATTTTACTTAACACTTCGCTTTTTCATCTCACATGCATACTTTCTGCACATTTCAAAGCCATTGGACTGAAAGGAGATTCATATATTGTAAATCTATATAATCCAGAAACTTCTAGTGGGAAGTTTCATCCTTTCATTCCAAACTTCTAATTATCTGTAAACTTGAGTGTGAAGCTAACAACTGATCCATGTATTGTATTTGTTATCATGGTTGTCCTGAATTCACACTTCCCCATCCCAGTTAACGTGCATTTCTCAAAAATCTGGGAACTTAGGGATTTTGTGTGTGTATGAACATGTAAGAGAATATCCATTATAAATATATATTCTAAGTATTCTTTGGAACAAAAGTTTCATTTTTTAAGGCATAATAGTATATTTTTCTGCTTTGAATGTAAGATTTTACAAGGTTTTGTAACGAGACATATAGAAACATTCTTCTTTTTTTGTTAACGCAAGGCAGAATTTCTGTATTTCAGAGCCATTCCTGAAATTGGTGTAAAAATGATGCAGAAAAGCCTTGTTTTCATAAACCAAATGCCCTTTCTTTGCAAGATCTGTGTATAATATGTATTGGGAGTCCTTGGTCACCATACACTATGGTGGTCTTTAAACACTGTCACAGAAACTTATTTTAGGGTACCTGGTACCTCTAATTAAGATCGTGTTAAAAGTCTTTGTGGGCAGCCACTTTGGAGTTTTTGGTGGATATAAATAAACTATGGGTTCAGAGATTATCAGAAAAGTTTCCATATAGACAGGATCCAAATTGTGATTTATACATGATAAGTAGAGAACCATCCATGCTCCCTCCTATGACACATTTCATATGTGGAAGCAGTATATCTTCATTTATATTAAAAGACAAATAAGGCTAGGAGCTGTTGTAGGTACATGACTACACTGCTTTTAAATTTGAACTGGTGAATATACCTGATACTTGCCTTATAGACAAGATAGTCTTATAAATACTTGCCTGCATAGACAAGGCATTAAAACACGAAAGTACTTTTAAAGCTGTAGTTAGAGGGTGTTGATCAAGGTCACCTGCAAGGTACTTGGCACAGTGGGACCTGGAAGACCTATGAAGTCCTAGGCTTGGGCCTTAAGTACTGGTCCAACCTTTCTCTAGATAAGCAGTTTGGTGAAAGAAAGAAACTTTTTTCTACTGATCTTCTTGTCATCAACAAGAAAACTAGACAAAAGCTTCTTCACAGGTAGAGAAAAGCTCACGTAGGCAACATGGTTGGGTATCAAAGCAGCATAAGGCAAAAGAACTTGGCAGATGTCACAAATGCTCCTGCATCAGTTACTTTATATGTAAAATATTTTTGATGTCTCCAAAGCCTCCTTCCTAGGCAGGTATGAACCAGATACCAAACTAGTCACACACAAAAAAATAATTTGGGTTTCATGAAGAGATTTTGAATCTTCAGAAAACGTTCTCTATATTTATAGAGGCTAAATTTGTAAGAATGTTCTTATGCCTTTGGTTTTTACACGTGTTTGTACCCAATCGATCAGAACAGTTGCATTGACTCAGAAGAGTAATGCCTTTGGCTTTTAACTGCTTGGGTTTGGCTGAAATTGCATTTCAATTTCAATATTCTTGATTTTTCTAGTAGCTATTTCTGTTGTTTCAGCTTGGGTTGATTCTACTGTTTCCACAAGGAAAAACCCAAACTAGCAATATAGCATATACAGCTCATTGTGACCCTCACAGAGAGATGACAGATTTTGGGGGGGGTTGTTCCCATCTTTACCCCTGCCTTTCAAATTCATGATTTGCTGGTTATTCACAACTTGCTTTACTACTGGATTCAACCACTAGACAGTTGGGGTGAGTGTGCCAGATTGCAGTGCTTGTTAGGGAATGCCTTTACTGCAACATCCCACTCCTGCAAAGGTCAGGGGCCACATTCTCCTGGTAGGAGACCTGCCAGGAGAGCTTGCTCAGTGGTCTACAACAGTTGGAAAAGATTAATCCTTTGAGAGTCATGCCCCTTAGCTCACCAGGGGTCATGACATCGAAGACATGGTCTGTTGGCATCAGTGAACAGCCAGGCTTCAGTATTCGATTTATTAGGTACATCACAAGGCACTCTGTGAAATAACATTTTCCTCTCTCTGCCTTTGTTTGGTAATTCCCCGGAGCTGATCCAGCCAAATGAATTAGAAAAGTGCAGTTAAACTGATTAGCGACTGAAAGCCCAGTAATTTGTTTATTTTCCATTGCTAAATTTATATACCTTTTTTCTTGAATTGTCTTTGCTCTCCTGATGGTAAATCATCTTTATTTTTTAAAAATTCTGGAACTCAAGTGGATTATGCAAACTGAATTAAAGCAACTTACTGAGAATATTTTAATGTGTTATACATTCATTCAGCTATTGGTCCAGATCATGATCTTTGGAATATCAGGCACAATTCTGCTTCCTTTCTGATTTCTAAAGATTGGCAGGGAGCAAAGGAGTTTGGCACCATTTTGGGGGGCTCAGCTTTGCAGTGTGACCTTGTAATTGGGGTCCTTCCCATTGGGATTTGCAGCACAGCTCATCTGAAATATGAAATTCAGTGCAGGGCTACATTGCCATTCTTATGGGACCTCTTACAAAACCATGCTGGGACCCTCCACACTTTGTTCACTACCCTGCAATAACTCTCTCCTGTGCAGGGAGATAATTTCTCATGCCTTGGTAAGAAAGCTAATTTTCTTTCCCTCATGAACTTATTGTTTCACTTTTTTCACAGGGAGTAAAAAATGAGGATTGAAGTCTAAGCTCTGCTGAAAACAAGAACAAAATTCTTGTCTGAAAACTGAGTTCAGAAATGCTGGGATTTCACTCAGGAAGAACAAGGATGACACTTGGGCTGCTCAGAAGAGCTCAGTTCAAGCTATAATCAAGTTGAACATCTTTTATTTTGTAATACTTTTCATGTCAGTACTTTACAGGTGTGAAAACACCACAAAGTCAGAGTGTCTGTGGTTCTTAAACTTTTTTCTCTTAAATGTCAGTATGTGACCTTTTGAAAATCTTGAGTCTTCAAGGACTAAATGATCTAACTATGGTGAGGCTTTTAACACTATGGGAATGCTTCACTGTCTCCGTAATAATTTGCAACTAAATGTTTTACAGAAACATAATTGAAGCATAGCATATAAGGTAGTGTTTGGGAAAATCATTCATTAAAATGGAAACAAACTAATATGTATACTTTAAACTACTGATTAGAAGGAGGCATCCATGACAATAGCCCTCTGTGACAGATTTCTATGCTTCTTTTTAAAGAGCAGAATTCCCATGTTACTCGAAATGAAAAACAAAACAATGGGAAAGCATTTTTCCAGCTGTCATCACGTAGTTCATACTACAGTTCTATGTACATAGATAGTTACAACTATTGCTTAGTTTCCTTATTGTTTGTTTAGATCTTTCATATAGCAACAATGTAGAGGCAAATATTATGAAAAATAAGGAAAAGGGAGTTGATACAAATCCAGATGCCAACAGAGTGACTTTAGATGATGACTGTGTCCATATGATTTCCGTCTTCCAAGCAGAAATATTGCACTTCACTAACTATATAATGAAATTTAGGCTTGGCCTTTAGCACTTTCTAGTGAAATACAGGTATTGTTTTAAGACATCATAATGCAACGACATTTCATACACTCCCTTATGATTTTTAATTGTAAACATATTTTCTTCTTCCCTTCTGCTGATACTATAGGTAAAGAGTATTGTCTTTTTCGTTACTTCAAACCCAAATAGCAAGACATATCTTGGAGAGAAATTGTAAGCACAAAATTTGGGAATGCTTGTCTCTGCATTTTTTTGACACCCAAGAAGATGAGGTTATAAAGTTTATAATCCTATGCCTATGTCATCAGATCCAGGAGGCATATGATTGCACCAAATTATTCTTTCTTTTAAAAATAAACAAACAAACCAGCAAGCAAGCAAACAAACTTTTTAAGATCTTTGAGTAGCTTTGCAAATATGATGCAGACATTTCTGTTCCGCCTAGGAAATCCTGGAAATAACTCCATGCATTTCTGAGATGTGCTTACTGATTGCACCAATATGTAAATTAAAGGTAGATGGGTTTATCCTCTGACTCTGCATCTAGTTGGCAAAGAACTGTACTTGTTTACACCATTATAATCTGAAAATGTCCTCATGCTAAGTCCTTAACCATGCCCAGGCATTTTTTGAGAAATTTCTAATTGATCTAAATCAAAACAGGGATGGTCTGAACAACTTACTACAAGTTTGGATTATTGAATATTAGTATCTGGGAATGTACCTGCCATGATTTAATTTACGAGTAGAGCACTAGTTTCTAAGATCTCTGATGTCCAACACCACTCCACAGAAAATTTTCTGTGACTGGAAATTTTCTGGGTGTAAGTCAGACCCAGCTCATTGCCCCATCTTGTTAGAGATCATGTTAGGTCATACAGAGAAAAAATCAGGAAGGCAAAAGCCCAACTGGAACTCA